>JAAWXA010000024.1:5939207-6285016 GCA_038090715.1 Florisuga fusca
CGGGTCGGTGAAGGAGCCAGGGGAGTTGCGAGCTTCTCTCCCACGGAAGACACCAGTGGCCATTTTCTCTTCCTTGCCCACCTAAAGGGCCCTGAAGCTGACCAAACATCTTTGCAGGCAGCTCCCCGAGAAGCCACAGGACAAAGATCGTCCCAGTGTATGGGTGCAGGTGAGTTGAGGTGCTAACGGCCTCACTGCTGGAAATAAGCTGAAACAAGCAAGAGGGAGAGCTGCTGACACACACGGCTCCATGGGTTTCCCAGGAGCCGAAGTACAACGTTGGTAGTCATCCCACCTGGAAGTGACATGGCTGAGACAACATCCACAGGCAAGAGAAAATCTTGCCAAGAATACACAGGTGAAGAAAACCAGCCCAGGCCCTTGCTCTCAAACACCCATCCAGTGACTGCTGTAGAACTACCAAGATCTCTAAGTTTGACACCTATGCACGTCAGAAACAGACTGAGCTGGCAGCTTCTCCATTCATGTACACAGTGGTTCTCCTTTGTACACCATCTCACTTAGAGGGTAGCAAACCACAATATAGTCCTGGTTATGGGAAATGTTTTTTTCTTCCATCCTGTCTTCTTGATGCCAGAAGCTGCCAGTTCAAAACCCAGCAAAAGTTACAACCCTTCTGAATTTACTTGGCAAGATCTGCTCAGGGTTTCCCAAGTTATTAATTCTCCACTGCTGTCCTGCTGCCTTGTTCACCCTTGGCACTGCCATGGAGGCTGCAGTTTGTTGAAGTTTTGTGTTTCTTTCTGAGAAGGCTTCTCCCCTTTGGCTTTTTGGGATCACCAATGAAACCTGGGCAGGGGGGATCAGCAGCACAAAACAAACCAAGATGATGCTTGCATTATAATCTAACTTTATCCCTGGCAAAAGATGCCACAGGTTTCGGCAGTGTCATCTCGTGCAGATACAAGTCTCTATAAAAATATGTTCAGGATTTGGATATTTCCTACAGTACTGTGTTCTTGAGCACAAATAATCCCTAAATGCACGGTCAGAAGTTCTTTCTTTAAAGCAGCTGTAAAACTCTCTGTCAGCTCAGCAGAAGTAGCTCAGAACCTGCAATTTTTCAGTGTTTTGATCATTTCAGTTGTATTCTTATTGCAAGTCTGTCATAGCATTACATTTTTCAATTAAAACCACACAAAACCTGAAACAATTTGGTTTAAGAAAATGTATTGACCTAATGCTCAAGTGTAGCTTATTAGACATCTCCACAGCATTTAATATATTATAGCAACACCTGCTGGAAATAGATCACTATTTCCATTATAAACTTTAGGTTCACAAGCTGGCAGGAAATATTTAGTTTGGAATCTGACATACAGTTTGTGGTTTACTACTCATGGGGACCTTTGGCTATCTCAGAGAGTTTATCAAGCTTTGATAGTGGTCTGTTTCACATTGCTGCAGTTTTAAATGGGCTTTCAAAGACATGATTTCATCCATGATTGACTTAGGCCAAACAGTTGTTTCCTTTTTCTAAGCAAATGTTTTTCAATGCCTGGCTTAAAATAGTCTATGGTGTGCAGAGAAGAAGAGAATAGTGGCCCTGACAGTGCTGGGTTTATCGTTGGACTGGCTGATCTTAAAGGTCTTTTCCAATCAAAGATTCTATGAGAATATGCTTTTGTGGCTGAAACCTTCCCTAACACCATTGAAATAATGGCTGGCTCATTAATCACAGTTCAGTCAGAGATATCAAAGCAAGTTACAAAAGATACACTTTTAGTGTGGACCAAAAGATGACAGTAGTGGTTTTGGAAAAATGTCAAGGTCACAAAATATATTCTCTTTTTGCATTGGAACAAACCCAAAACATTTTGGAATATTTTCACATAATCAGAAGCCACTGTTTCCTGTCTAAAAGAGTCAGGATCCAATTTTTCTTTCCTCAGAAAGGCTTATGTCACAAAAAGAAAACTACATCAAAATCAATACAGGCAACATCTGGATTTCAGCAAAAAATGCTTTTGTTGAAATCATGCCAATCAGCTCTGACTGCTGACCCGTCTTACAAATGGGGAACCAGGGAAGGCACTGATAACTTGTTCCAAACCAAGAGAACAAGCCACAGACAATGCCAAGATCCTATTCCAAATCACAAATCCAGTTTCATTCTCTCTCTCTCTTTCATGCTACTACTCTCAATATTACTCCCTTTTATTGATTTTTACTCCTACTTGTCTCCATAGGGCTCATGTTTTCGCTCATATCATCCAAGATGGATTAGGGAGCTGCTAGAAAGAAACACCAAGACTCAGTGTGTATCCAAATGACACTCTATCGTTGATCATACTCTTTACATCTCTCCATCACTGTGCTCAGCCAGGATAAGCATCTGGATGAAAGACATCTGCCTGAAGATGATGTTAAGTAGCCAGAGGTAAAGGCTCTTAAAAAAAGTCAGCACCCTAAAATAGCCATCTGTCAGAGGCATCTCCTCTAATGTAGTAAAGATGGCTTACTGCCTTGGGGCACCTGCGAGCTGCTCCTGGACCGTCAAGTACCTACTTGACACTACTATAATGATGATAGCAACATAAAAAACCAAACCTTGATATTGTCTCTGGCTCTTCTTGAAACTGTGCTTGGTCTTGTACAATGTTGATCTTGCAGCAGTTACCTTTGCTTCTGTGGACTCTTGGGTAGTACAGAACTCTCCGTCTTAGTACAAAGATATTGATATAGAGGAAAACTTCAATTGCTTCTGCATTTACAATTCTGTTCCACTTAGGTACTGAGGTCAGAGGCAATAAATTTCACTTCAAACAACACCCAACAAAATGATTGTGAAAAGAAACTTTAGTCTTACAGAAATGAGCCGCAGATCCTGTCACACCACTAGTCAAGGCAACAAGCTCCAAGTCAATGTAACCCCAGCTCATTCAGAGTTACTAACCTCAACCAGTACAGAGGAAACTAGAATTTTTACCATCTAGCAAAAACTGGAGATTGTGCAGCAACAGAACATGACCAAGATGCCCGTCATCTTCTGCACATTTCCTGCATTCAAACTTCCCCCAAAAGCTGTCAGAAAATGTTATTAAAAAAAGACATTGTCAGACTTACAAAGTACCAGCTTGGCAGCAGAACCCTTGGAATCCCCCTGCCCTCTGCTGTACAGTCCCAGGTATGGGGGGTACATACTCAGATAATCAGTATGAGTTTCAATTTTTGATTACACCACAAGAAGTTTTCTGTTGAAATCCATTTTAATGTCTGTAGAAGAATGGAAGATGATTGAATTGGCTTGCTGATGGAAAAAAAAAGTAAGATTTTACTTTTGGGGACAGGCAAGAAGAGGGATTGAAAAGTTGCTTGAAAGGTTTTTGAATTTTAAAAAGCTTGGGTTTAAAAAAAAATTAATTCAATTTAATAACAATAAAGTCATTCCCAACCACTTTTCCAAAGGGATACAAGATTGATTTACCATATCTAAAGAGACATACTTTTCTGATCATTCTACTGCATGCTATGAAATGTTTGCAAGAATGAATAATGTGTAGAAGGGTGGACTTTGATGTTTAAAGTATTTGAGCACTAGCTTTAAAGAAAAAAAACCACACAGCCAAAATATTATGCCAGTTGATGGCTGCAATTGTAAGATTGCAGCTGTAGTTCTTTATGCACACTAACATCACCTACCATCTTCTTAACAAAATCCCAAAATATATTTACTCTCTCATCACTTGGAGTAGTAATATATTTTCTACTTTAAGTAGTGCTTATTTAAAAGAAAACAGAAACAAAAGCAGACAACAAAGCCCAAGATATCTGTTAAATTACCCAGACACACAGAACTGAGGCCCTCATCCTGTCACAAAGCAGTATTGCAGCCCATGAAGTTTGGCAATTTAGTCTTTGTGCAGCCCCCTTCTTATCAGAGGTCTATCAGACTCTGCAAGAAGAGATTTGAACAAACACAATGTTTGCATGAGGTTATTTTTAAAAAAATTAATTATCAAGTTAGGAGAGAAATAAATAAGGAAGCCTCAGCTCTCTCCTACTCGAGATGTTTCCAGCCAGCCTCTTCTCTTTTCTGCTGCAGCTTCAGAGAAGATGACAAGCTGGTATGATAGTGGCACCAGAAGGGTGATAGCCAAATAATTCCTCTTGCACAAAGACACTGCCAGGTCCCCACTGTGGGGGGCTTCACACTGCCACCCTGCTCCTGTTGATGTAGAACTTTGGAGTATGTCCACAGCTGACCAAATGCCTGGAATTGCTAGCACAGAAGAGCTGTGGCCAGAATGAAAACACAACGAGCTGTGCTGTAGTTTCAACCAAGGTCGATGTGTTTGTTTTAGCAAGATGACTTCTGCTGTAGTTACTACAGCCCCAATGCCATGAGCATTCATTAGTGGGGTCAGCAGGACAGTGGGGAGACATCCATAACCACAAGCCCTGCTCAGAGCAGTATGCACAACCCAGAAAGTATTCACCAGATTAGCCTGGAGGTGCTGAATTTTAACTTCATCTTTTTATTCTAAATGAAATGAATTTAATGAATTAAAATGACATACCTTAAAATGTGAACACATATTTCTGAAATTATATATATATATATATGAGCACACACTTTCAATTTTGGCAGCATCAGTCTCACTGCTACTGCACTTACAGAGTTTAAACAGAAGTTGCCTAAGTGGAATTTTGGGATGCTTCCCTCTAAACCTGCAGCTATTCCCACTTCCACGTGGAACAGTCCTTCAGATGTACAGACTACACTATGTTCTAGCACCTGTAGTTCCAACAGGAAGATCACTGCCAATATATTCCTCACATTGTATGAAAACTACGGGTGGACTCTTCAGAGAGGATTTATAATTCACAGCACAACTGCAGGCAGATCTGCTGCTTTTATGCTTGTGATACTGTGCTGATGGACACACTGTAGTAAATAGCATACAGATAAAACCCAGCAATTATCTAAACACACATTAAAAAACTGAATAAACTTGTCATTGTAAAAATAGAATAGAAATATCTGCCAAGACTAAAATATTCAACCCACATGCTTACATTTTACAAAGCTCTAATTTATCAACATTACAGCTCTCACCAGTTTCAATAAGAATGAGTTGAGCTCCTGCTTTTTTAAAATCCAACTTCATAGTCCTCTATCCATTTTCCATTCTTATGTCCTACTGTAATTTCAGAATAGGTGCTTGTTTGCTAAGTGAGGGTTATCCCAATAGCCATGCTTAAAGCTTACCTGCATGGTCTTACATTTACTCCACGCAACAACAAGAAAAAATCCTTGAGGACCTTGTTTCCTACAAATATTAAAGAGGCTGAGTCCATCTGTGCCTCAAGAGATGAAGATGGTTGGAATCTGGCCTGGCAGCTGCTGCCCAGGGATCCTAGGTTGCAGATTGATGGTTTTGATAACCATCTTCACTTACCCTAAGGAATTTCAGAGGTACTGTGATAAGCCAGAGATAGAGAGAGACGTGAATACTGCAGATAAATCCAGGAAGTTTTCAAGAATAGCTTCTATGTTTATGAGAGTTCTAGTAAAGAAAATAAATGTGTGAGAGATATATAAATGTAATGTAATACCCAGCTCTTACAGATAGAGAAATTACCTCATTCTATTCCTTGAAATCCATCTCTGCTTGTTTCTGTTGCAAGACAACTTACAAAAATCTAAACAACAGCTAGGCTGTTTGCATGTGGAGGCTTCTATTTTTCATGCTGACCAAAATTTTCTTCTGGTTTCCTGTGTTCCCTCTTCATCTGCAGTCACTGTCCCTGCTCTCATGCTCTGTAGAGCCAGAGACTGTTTTTGGATAGTACTGTTTTTAAAAAAGTGGTTCATGAATGGTGTTCCTCATCCCAGGAACAAATCAATCTTTGCTCTCTCTGTCAGCTGAGATCTATGGACTATGATCCTAGGATCCCTCCTGGAATCCATTTCTCTCATTTCCACATTTCTCTCATTTCTTAAACAACCAACCTTACAGCAACAAAATCTGCAGTCACCTCTCATTGTAGAATTTAACCAAATATTTGTTATCTTAGGCAGAAAATACTGTCCAGGTCAAAGTTTCACATTAAGGCATGCTTCTAATATGGTTGTGCTTTTAGGTAGAAGTGTGTTTACAGAAAGGACTCACAAAAAGAATTGGGCTTTCTCAGATAGCTGTTAAGTTCAACAGTTCCCCACTGGCACTAAAGTAGCCAGTAGACCCTAACAGGAGGAAATGCAGCTGGAAGGTTGTTGTTTCCTGCTCAATTCAGCTGCAAGCCTGTGAAATAGCTGAACATTATTATTGGCTTAGAAGAGTTAAAAATCTTTTGCTACTGGAATTGCATTGAAGTCAGCAGGTATGTGGCCATTATTGTCACAGTCCCAATTCTGCCATGAGGTAGAGGCTTGTGGGCTTCTGCAGCTACTTGCCCAGCCTGATCCACTTGTAGGAAAAGAGCCTTATACAATATTCATTACTTCCTTGTCTCTGTCTTGACACACATTATTAAGAGATGCATGGCCCTCCAGCAAAGTCTCCACAACAAAATTAAGAAACACAGCCAGTCATCATGTCAAAGTCATAAGAGATTAAATATTCTAAGTGCAGCAGCACAGAGGTAAATTAGTATTGTTACCTTCTGACCCCCAGAGCTGCACTCAGTGCTGCCTTTAAACAATAAAAATAATGAGATTTTTAGATTCCATTTATTTTGAAACAACAACTGGCAGCTTGAAAGAAGAAAACATGTTTTGGCAAACAAAGTTGACATTGGCATTTTTTGCAAAGATGAGCTATACAGTGCCTTGTCACCAGTTAAACCTGAAGAATCACTGCTGCCTCTGATATATGATGTTTTTCACAGGGACAGTGCATGTGTGAGTAGCAAAGAATATTCAGTACAGTCTGTATCTACCTTTACCAGAGATGTTCAGACTATTTCAATAGAAGCCAAGCCAGTTCTAGCATTAAAGTCTTCAGTGTATTTTTAAAAAATATCATCTTAAAAAAAAAAAAAGCTGATAAAAGCTGATACATGGTAAAATTCCATCCTAAAAGCTATAGCAGTGAGAAGTCTGAACAGATGGAATAAGATGAAAAAATCAAAGTTATCTAGTTGAGTTGAATTTCCAAATATTCCCAGTAAAGGACCAAGTCCCATTTCACAGTTTTGGAAGCTTTTTTTTTTTTTTTTAATGCACTTGAAAATGAGCCATTGAGGAGGAAAAGAGTACTTAAAACTATATTGGACTATGCAAATGCTTAAAGAACTGTTATACCCTTTCCTGTTCCAGACCACACAACTTCCCCATTTTTCTTTTTTTCTGTCTGAAAACCAGAGACAGCTTGCCATAAGGGAAGTGGCAGAATTTGCTTTTATTGATCTTCAGCTCAATTGATCTACAGACCATATGCATCTTAAATAGGAGTCCAAAACATGGAAAACCAACAAGTCTGCTTCAAGGCACCAAAGGGCAGCATGGTCAGGAAAGCTGCAGGTAAACAAGTACATATGACCTGCATAGATATTCATAACCCTTTTAGTTTTAGATGCTGGGAAGACATTCTGTATTATTCATTAATTCTATGCTGAGCAGAAAGATTAACCATTTTTCCTTCTTAATTCATCTTGCTCTGGGCTAAAGCTTCATTTATTTATATATTTACTTATTTTGAAGGAAAAGTATTTCTCACTAAAAACTTCTCTAGGAAAACTGCAGTGTCTAAGTCTCTGGCCAAGCTCACAAGCATTCCAGACTGCATGTGCCTTTAGCCACTACATCCTGATATATAATTGCAGATACAGAATGTGTACTGCTTTGGATGCTCAATGCAGGGAGACATGTTATGTCCTCGGCTCTATTACCTCAAGTACAGACATTAATACCAGCCACAAAGGAGAGATCATATTCCACCTATATAAAGGAAACATGAAATGGAAATGGTCAGTCCTGTAGTTTTCTTTATGCTATTTATTGTTATACATTATACCCAACATGTGTCCGATTTAATCAGTTCACCAAAATTTCCTGACATTAAATCCTTTAATGTCTTTGGATTTCCATAAACCAAAGATCAGCAACAAGTGGTGAACAGGCTGCTGAGTGCTGAGCAAAGCTTTTGGTGGTGCTGGATATTCCCTTCCATCCCTGGTGCCCTCTGGGCCCTGGGAGGACCAGGATTGGCATGGACCAAGGTTGGTTTAATTTCAATTGGTATTTAAGAGAGACACTGAGCAAGCACTGCTGGTTGTTAACATGCTTTGTTCTACACAATTAGGAGTAAATACTAAAGGACATCTCAGGTGATAGGCTGAGGTTATTCAACTTGTGACAAAAGGTTAGGGGAATTCTCTTGAAAAGTAATTGTCTGTCACACCAAATACTGCAACTTCTTGAACGCAGGAAAAAGGAAACCAAAAGATCAATTGGATTAGGGCGAAAGGAAAGGAAAGGCAGGCAGGCTCATGCAGGGGAATCTAATGAACTTATCAATAGAACCTAGGGAGGATTGGACAGCAAATAAAGAAAAAAAGACAGTAATAAAAATCTCAAATTCATCTGATATGTCTGTAGTTAAAATAACTGAGGCTGGTTTCCTCCTAGCCCTTAAGAATTTTTGCAGTCACTGCCCGGATGAGGAACTTCTGCATTACAAAAAGAAGGACCCTCCAAGGATTTGGCTTGAGATGCTTTCCCATGTGAGCCAAAAATACAGAAGAGCATAGGACAAATAACATATTTCTAGGGATGACAACATGCACTATGCTATAAAAACAGACCCACAATTAATAGATCACCTTAAAGATCCAGAGCCCAGTAGAGACTTAATGCCATTGTTACCTGGCTAACTGGGGTGAAGTTAACTGCCTCTACAGGAAAATGTTCTGCAGGTTTGGTTTGAGGAAATATTTTTTAGGAAGCCTTCAAGATGGACCCACCCTTTGCAGATGTGTGGTTTCAATCACGTGGATGCACAAGTCAGCTTTGGAACAGAGCATAAGAAAAGGCTAAAAGTTAAAACTTGTAAATTAATCTGGTAGTAGAACCAGAAGTAAGATTCACAAAATATCCTACCACTGGCTTTAACTGGTCACAGATGCAACTATTGATTAGTAGCAAATTAATTCTGCTGATGAATCCCTTGGTCTGTATCTTACAATCCCCTTTCTCCCCTTTTGGGAGTTGGACTAGATGATCTTTCGAGGTCCCTTCCAACCCCTAGGATTCTATGATTCTATGATTTTCCCCCCCCTTGCACTTTTTGTTCTCCATGCCTGAATGGAGCATTTACTGATGGTGGGACCCTGATCTTGATGGGGGCAGTGAGATGTTTTCATCTGACACACTATACAGGCAAGAGAAATAATAATGGGGAGCAGTGATAAGAAGAGCACACCTTTCAACATCCCCTCTTTGATATAAATTAATAGATCAGATGACTCTTAAAATAGCTTAGTCTAAAATTAGATACTTGAGTACTGCCACGTAACCCTAGAATAGTAAAGTAATTGGGAGAGCTGGATGAGAAGACCAGATTTAGGGCTGAGAAAATCCTGCCTTGAAAATGTAAATTCAGGTAATTACCACTAATTGCGCACATTCAAACATGAAAACTGAACAAGGAGAACCAAGTCTGACCTTTGTCAATTAAACCTTAATTTCAAGGAAAATCTGTATCAGAATCACTGAGTGTATGAGATTTTACACCCATCTGGCATTCCAACGCATGCTGCAGACCACTACAGGAGCAATACTAAGACAAACATGCCTCAGCTTCATCTCAACTAAAGTACAATTTCTGTGGCACATACAGCAGTTCTAAGCCGTGTCTTCCATCACTTTGTTTTTCAGGGGCACAATTGTTTGAAGTCGTAGCACAGAGGGCAACCCGAAAGAAAAATTGTTGTTTAAATGCAGCTGACAAGAGAGCACCTGTGCAGAGCATGCTCACACGAGGGTTTTGGGGGCTGATGTGAGTAATTGAACTGTGGACTTCAAGGGATTATGGCAGGATAAAACCACTTAACTTGGAGCAGTAACAGACTCACACTTCTGTGAGCACAACTGCACTGCTGTGTAACGAGCTGTCAATTCAGAAACCCAGGGCTACCTACATCGCCTCTGGCTCTGGAAGATGAAAGTCACATTATACAAATGGGATCCACAATAGTTTCACATATTTGTAAGCTTAGATAAGACAGGCATCCACAGAAACAAAAATCCCACTGCATGACCTTTGGCTTTGTCTGTGGGTTTTATTTTATTACTGGGAAGCCTCAGAAACAAGATGCAGGTGATTTTTTTTTCCCCCAGGTATTTCTTTTCATCATTATTTCCTCTGTGCTTTTTATCACCAGAAATCATCTCATTCACACACTGGTCACAGGCAATTTCTTTGAGAGAGGTAGCTGATTGGCTGATTCCAGCATTCACAAAACAAGGCAAAGCCCCCAAAACCTGTAAAGAACCTTAGCTACTACTGTAAATCCTCACTGCTCTGTACTTTTTGGAATATCACCTTCGTGTCAGGAGAAAAGGCAGATGTTAATGTGCTGTCTGCTGCTATCACTGCATCCTAACCCACTGGAGAGCCCCTCACCATCCAAACAATGCCTGGGGTGCAGTGCAAAATCAGCATTAAATCCCAGTCTGAGATCTAGCAATGCTACTGAATAACACCAAAAGGCAGGGCTTCACCTTGGGAAATCTCCTTACCAAAGAAAGGATTCAAGTCCCATAGCTGTAAGATAAAAAAAGCCTTGAGAACGTGCAGCAAGCTACAACTGGCAAGAGTAAACCTTTTATCCACTTTTTGTTCTCTAAAATATCTCTCTCCAATTGTGGTACATGGTAGCAAATCTGACAGTGTCTTAAAATTGCCAGAGACATTTCTGAATGCCTTTCTAGCACTTCTCTAAATCATAGTGAACAATAATCCTACAATAGATAATTCATCTTTACAGTTGATCTGATTTTAAAGACCTTTACCAACCTAAATGAGTTTAGTGGGAATTTGAGGGTTTGGGGGTACAGGGAAGAGGGAAGACAAGACCCCTTTAAGGAAGGAAAATCTATATGTGATAAACGACAAGACAGTAAGCACTGCCACAATGGAAACAATTTGATATGTTGGAGGAAAATTACTTATTCTTTTGGGAATATATTGTCTCAAGCCAGCTGCTCATACTGGATTAGAAAAGGGAATTAGAAAACACACAACCCAATTAAAAAGTAATGTTTTGTTTGCCTCTTGCAGTTCTTTTGCTCTTTCATACAAAATTTTTTCTTTTTTATTTTTATTTAATTTAATATTAATATTGATATTCATAAATAAATCCCAAGGTTCATGTCTTTTTAAAATGCCTCTAGCATTTGTTTTCTTACCATGACATCATCCTACAGCTGTAAATGGAGCTATGCCAGTTTCCAACAGCTCAGGGTACAGCCCCAAGCATTCCTCTGCTGACTTTAGTGGGACAAGGACAATCTCTGAACACAGGAAACTTTCCATATCATCACCCCAAAATGAAACGGTTCTCCAGCCTTTCAAGGAAGGATATCAAAATGAATCCATGACTTTCACATGGATTTATAGGAAGGTTGAAAGAAGCTAAAGCTGGAGGCGAGACAGAACAGAATTTTTTCTCTGTGTTCTTCTAATAGCACAGGTTGGAAATGCTTAAGTATTAATTTTGGATCTGGCTATTTATCTTCACCAGTTTGTTTTTTTTTTATTTAGTCAACGAACTCATTTATTTATATATCTTCAGTCTCCCTATGAAAGCCTTCCCTTTTTGGGGGGGAAGTTTATAGTAGACAACATACTTTAAAAAAATTCCACTCTGATTTAGGGCATAGAGAAAGAGATGCTTTGTTCATATAAATCAATATACCTTCAGTGAGGAACATGAAGCTTTGTCCTCTCATGCCAGGCTAAGAACCAACCCATTTTTACAGTCTCATTTTGGACATAACGGTTTGCAAATATATGTGTTTCACGACTCAAAAAAAAAAATAGTTAAGAAATGTAATTATGGAAAACATCAGTGTAGTATTTCCCTAAAGGAGGTGCACTGAAATACACAAAGTGTTAGAAGATAGGGACATCATGCTATACAAAAATAGGAACCGTTGACAAAAGGAGTAATGCTTTGAAAAGATAAAGGGAAGATCAATATATCCCATCTTTACAGACTCTCATCTTGTATTCTCCAGTAGTCTCAAGTCAAAACCTACTTTTGTCTGTAGCCTAACAAAAGGGATTGGTGTTATGAAATGTACAGCAGTTCCTCCTTTATGCTCCCTGATAACTTGTCATTTATTATCAGACTGAAATTCAAAACAGCTTTTTCTTTACCTGCCTGGTCCCCTTTGCAGAACAGCTCACAGCCAGCCACAGTATGGTACCTTGTTTCCTGCATTTAGAGGTTTGTTTCCTTTGTTTGGTTCCTCCCTGGGAAGCTCTCTAAATGAACTGCCAACAATGGCCAGAGCACATTGCTGGGTGAAGAATAAATGTGCTTTGCCAATGGTGCTGCCATAATTCACTGAACAGTAAACTTAAAGCTACATTACCCACTGAAAAGAAAAATCCACTTCAAATCTAGCCACAGCCATAGGTGAGGCTGTGACAAACCAGCCCCCCTTCACCAAAGCTACTCATATCAGGTACAGTTAGGGGTGGCACATCTGCACCAAGGGCATGCTGTCTTGCAATAAGCAGCTGAAAACTGAGGCATCCAAATACAGAGGTCAGGCCTGAGATGAGCCAAGCTGCACCTGAAAGTTAGAGAGGGGAAATGCAAACCACAGCTGCACAGCAATTTAAGAACTCAGCTTGTTACCTGTCTCAGAAGTACCTACGTGTGACAGCAATTATGTGTCTTACAGAGAGACATGATTTTCATCCCTTTTCACCCAATTATCTGTATTTAAGATGTGCCTGTTAAAAGAAGTCATGCAAGATGGAAAAGCCAGTGCCAAGTCATACTCACTTCTTCCAGAATAACTTAAAACAGCTTTCCTGGAAATGCAACCTCTGCTATTCCCTTGTGTTTCAACCAGGAAAACTTTCACAGGGTCCTTCAGCAAGGTACAAGTCCTTTGTCTGGAAAGCAACATCTGATTGTAAGTTAGTTCATAGCAATACAACTTGCTGGAGCACCAAAGTGAGTTGCTGTTCACTGGCTCAGAGAATTCACTTAAGAAAATTGAATTCTGTTCAAAATGAGATGAAATGATTTCTTTTGTTTTATGTATCACCATTGGGGCTAATTTCAATCAGATTGGTAGCAGACTGCTTAGTTCCCAGCATTCTACAAACACTGCACAAAGTGAGAAGTGGGGTATTGGAGTGTGCAAATGACTCAAGTGAAGAAAACTTTGTCCCCCAAAGCAGGTAAGCCAATAGAAGCCCAGGTTATGGGACAGTGCAATGTCTTTTTTAATAAAAAAATAAATACAAGCAACAAGAAAAAAATACCCCATGACATTGAGAAGGTACTTCAGCACTTTCACTTCTAATACAATTTGCTTCTATACAGCATAGACAAAGCAATTTTGAACTTAATTTCAACTTTCAGTGCTTATGAAGGCTTTTTCCTTGATCTTCTTTGGAGTGAGGAGTAAGGAGGAAGTAGAATTCTCATAGTTTTTTTTCATTTTTAAACCCCCAAATCCATCATTGCAACATCTGGGATTGCCAGGACTCAGAAAATCCTTTTCCATATTCACTTTAATTAAAAAATCCCAACATTTCCATTCATAAAGACCATGGAAGTATAAAGGGGACTTTTCTAACCTGAACAGTCACCCAAGAACTTCACTTGATTGCTGCCCATCAGTGCCACTGAGGGAAAGCAGTGGACCTACATCATCCTGAACTTCAGCCAGAGGCAGTACAATGAGATTTACACCATTTCTTTAGCAGAGGCTTTTAATTAGACACTTGCTTTACCCTGACATAATTGCATTCTTAATATGTGTTATGGCTGATAAGGAAATAGGCTTCAAGACAACACAGTAAATAATGCCCGCAACCAACCTTCAACTTGTAAACACAAAAAGCAGCTTTTTTGGAGCTCAAAACTCCACTAGAATAGAGCCTGAATTCTTGATAAGGAGGCAGATGAATACTTGGAAGAAATGCTAAAAAGACAAAATCCTTTTGCTGCAGACAATGAATGGTTATGAGGACTGAAACCCATTTCTTATCTTCCATTGAGTTTTTTGTCTGGCTGCTATTAGCACAGCATTCTTCTGATCATTTGTAAATGTCCTTTAGAAATCTTTGCACAATTGTTCTCTGCTGAGTAGATGATAAGGTCCAGCTTACCTTTTCTCAAATTGCAGCCCATGCTCTGTGTTTAATAAGGATGTTGCATACTGTGCTTTTTCAGTTCATGCTTCAGTGACCATGACCCATGCTGCACTATAATGAACCAGACTTTCTCCTGATACCAGCAAAGTGCTGAACGTGTGATATGTGCAGTGCAGAGCATCACACCCTCAGTTTGAAAACTTGCACTCATTTTCTTACAGAGCTCTCTCCAAGTCACCACTCATTCTGGCTGGATCAGGAAAATGTGCTGATCCCACAGAGAACCAGCTGCATCAGCTCCCTGTGCCTGCAACAGGGATTGGTGCACACAGGAATTTCTGGCCTGACTCAGAGCTGTGTTCACAAACCCAGACCTTACAGCTACCAGTGTAACATCAATTTGCAGGATTTCTGTTCTTCCCCCTTCAGAATAACACAAACAACAGCTGTTTATAAAGACAAAATTGCCATTTATATTTAGTCCCCTCTCGGAGGTAGAGAGGCACATAGAAAGGGAAGTTTGATTTTGATCCTCTGCTAAGGATTAACTGTCTCTTGACCCAAATCCTACCTGTAGACAGCTCTGAAAACCATGCCTGTGGGCACAGCTCCCCTTCATTCCCACCTAACAAAAAGAGCAAGTGCTACCCCACCACAGCATCTCAATAGCAACTAAATGAGGTAAGGGAGACAGCAGACAGGGCAAATAAAGCTCTTGTGATGGCATACCCCAGCCAGAGCTCTGTGCTGCCTTTCTTTGCTGCATGCTGGAACTCTGAAACACCAGAGGACAAATAAACAGAAGAAGAATTCTACATCAACCATTTATAAGGGGTCCATACATGCTTGCTGAATTTTAAAATTCCAAGTGTCAAATAAACATACTGTCATCTGAACTCTGGACAAAAAGAAGCAGATGTTGCATGTTTATTTCTGCTTTAGGCTGTAAGGTGCACTCGTTTCTAGAGATTTTAGTGACAATCTCTGATTCTGAAAAGCTGCTAGCTGTTTAATAATTTCAAAGGAGGAAATGGAACTCTCTCCGTTGAATTAATTTCCTTCAATTCATGCAATGCTTCTCCTTCACAGTTTGTGATCAAAGAAAGGATGTCTTAAATAATGTTAAATGTGCTTTAGGCTTTACGGTGTGCTATCTGCTCATTTGGCTTTCTCTTCCTTAACAAATCTTTTGTTTTGTAATCACATCACGCAAGGACTGTGATAAACACCATGCAGGAACAAGAGTGAGGGCACTGAGTCTAATGTAGGAATCAAACAAAAGCTGCTTGCTACCTTATTATGACCAGTCCTAAGCTGAAACAACAGGAAATCTCTTAAAAAAACCCAACGATGAACAAACACCTTCAGGACTGGTTGGATTTTTCCAGGGGAATCCAACATCAGATGGGGAAGAAAGTGGTTCTCAAACACCACAAACCCCATCCTTGTCCTGCACTCAGGTGGTGACATTTGGATCCCATTCTGTGCTGCAGGTACCACCCAGATGAGTGGCACCCATTGGACAGGCTCCAATGGCACAGAGCTGGTGTAACTCCGGAGTCACTGAGACTACAGTCACCGTGCTGCAGCTTCCAGCCCAGTGCAGGGAATTATGTCATATTTGCCAAAATATGAATGAATGTTACGCTCCAATGTTAACTAAAAACATTTCTTAAACTATTGCTTAATCCAAACAAACAAATTAATATCACTGGAGAGCTGTGTCTATGAATACAAAGCATAAAGAGAGGCAACACGTTGCCTTGTTGTCATTCCTCTCAGGCAGCAATGTTTGGTTGGTTCTGCTCCTTGCAGCCTGAGCATGCTGCTGTAATTGATGGCAACATTTATCATAACAGCAGCACAAAAGCATCAATTGCTTGATGAATTTATTTACTCCTGCCCAGAAGTGAAGCTATGATTGGACCATATTATAAACATCAAACTGCTTTAAACCTGGTCTGTTGTTGATTGCACTTAAAATGGAAGAGAAGAGGGGGAAAAAAAAAAAAAAGGAGGAAAAGACTGTGATTGGGAAGCTGGAGGATGAGTAGAAAGACAAATGTCTCTGATTAGAGGAAAACAACCATTATTTTTCCTAATAAAAGAAAAAAAATAATCCAACACCCTTAATACATCTGTGATCAACAGCACAGCATGGTCTGCTGCATAGCTTAGGCCTTCCTCTGGCAGGTTTTTTCTTCCAAACCCACAATATTCCCAGAGGTAGAGCTGTAAAGAAAGTATCAATCTCCCAAACCAACATGACAAGGCCCCTGGGCTTAGCAAAGCAAAAACACAAACCACATCACATTCCTATTTTGTGAACTACTTGTCTTCCACAGAGGATTATGGGGCCATATTCTCCTCACCCTGACACCAGGCAGTCATTTAAACTTCTGGAAAATTCTGTTATTTTTCCTGGTTGGATTTTGTGCTTTTTTTGCACAGATGGAAGTTAATCCAATGAGAAACAGGTCCAGTGGCTCTACATTTGGTAAGTTTCCAGATTTACACTGTAGCTCTAGAGAGGCCTGAAAATCATTGCTTGAGATGGAAATGGTTAATGAACTCAGCCTGCTCGCTAATGAAACATGGCTGGTTTTCAAACCATAGTAACTGAAAGAAAAAAAAAATATTTTCCTAGTTGGCTCCTTCGACTCCCCTCTGAGAAGAGCACAGGGCAGCAGGGTCAGGAGATGAAAGTTTCAAGCACCCAGTTACTCTTTGGAGCAGTCTCTATCCAGTCTCCATCAGATACAGCAAGGTCACTGCAGCAGGATTCACAGCCTGAGAAACAACCCAAATGCCATTTTGGGCTTCAACGGGGTAACGAGTTCATCCTGGATGAGATCCTAATGTCTCATAACTCACTAGATAAAATTTAGTTTATCATATTATGTTAAGAAACCAAAGTTTAGTCAGGCCTGATACAACAAGGCTTTAAAGTCCATAGTGAAGACTCTGAAGTGAATGCTTCAAACTGATGAGAAACTAATATCTGCTACTGAGCCATTTCCTTGGCTAGTAATATTAGGAAGACATGACAGAAACCCCAGAAAGGGAAACCATGGGGCCAGAGCATTGCAAATATATAAAGACAAAGGAAATCAGCCTTAGGTGACCTTTTAAATAAAATAAAATAAAAAAAAATAGAAAAGAGTAAATTAAAATCTTGCATTCAATGTGGGTAATGCTGAAATAACATCTTTAGACTGCCAGTTGGTCCAAGACCTTTAGGTCATGATGGCTTTCACATGGGATCTCTGATAAAGTCACATGCTTATAAAGACTAAAGGCTGAAGTTGCATTGAGTCTGCAGTGCTTCCCATCCCTACCCACTAGAAGAACCGAATAAATCCTGATGCATCCAGTTACTAATGTTATCCACTCCATGGAAAAATGGATGAGAGCATCAAGAACTGACCAGGCCCCAAACAGAAATAAGTGGGATTTCAGAAGCGTGCATTTGCCTCAAGGGCACAAAAGTCACGGATTTTTCATTTTTGGTGTTCACTCCTTAATAAATCAGGAGCTTTAGAAAACTCCCGCTGAAGCCTTTCAAATTCCCTTCCTAATTCTGCTGCATCTACCCTTGAAAAGACCCATACAAGGTATTTTGGTACAAACACCCATGCTCCTGATAACAGACTGTGAAGGTGAATGGGAACAAGCATGCTGCCTCCTGAGTGCCTGCAGGATCAGATTCATTACAATTCTTCAGGTTGTTTGTGAGTGAGGCTTTTGTCTCCTTTGTGTTTTGCACAGCACTTCAGACTCATGGTCAGTGCCACACAAAGAACAATAAGATAATCGTAGTAATAAACCACTAATCTATCCTGTTAACCTGTGCCTGAAAAATTGCAGCAGAGCTGACTTCTGACAAAAATGAAGAGAGGCCACAGAAAAGGGCAGATTAGAGAGATTACTATATGGGGAAATGAGCCACCAAACCCTGCTGCATCCATTACTGATGCTACACACCCCATGGAAAATCGGATGACAGCAGCAAGAACTGCTTGTGGCAGTTTCCATCCTGCTAGTTTGCTGAGCACAGGAATTAAGTGAGTCCCCAGCAGCCCAGCCAGGGAGAGGGATGGCTATTAATGCAAAAGAAAAGAAAAGCCTGCAGAAGTAGGGGTAAGCAGTTTTTTTCCATCCTCATTGCTGTGCAATGAAAGGCACAGCTGCACCTTTCTCTGGGTTATCCAAGATTATTTCAAAAGCATACAGAATGGCTTTTCCAGCAAGATATGTCCCATCCTCTCTCTGTTACTCTGTTGTGTAAAGCACTGGGAGACAGCATTTCCCTTCAGCAAAAGCCTCTTGGCCAAAATACTGCTCCTCAGATGAAAGTGCTGCTTACAGTTAGCCAGAATCTACCTCCACCTCAGTGAAGTCCTTCAGACTGAGGCCGTGGTGAGGTGAAGAGCAGCAGAGCACTCAGCTTTCCCACAGCTGTAGTTGGGATTTCCAAGAGATTTTAAAGTTTCAGACAAATGTCTTGGTAGATGAGGCAAGGCAGCCCCCATCCAGCCGTGCTAATGGATGTCAGGCAAGGCTTGGCTCTGCTGGGAGCTGCCTGATCAGACAAATGCTTTGAGCAGGAGAACTGAGCACAGGATGAGAAGACCACAGAACAAACTTCAGTGGCTCCCTTCATTTGCATCAATCTCTTTGGTTGCTTCAAAAACTCTGGGAAGGAAAAGGAAAAGAAGCCCCTAGTGACTTTCAAAATTCAGAAGCTTTCAGCTGAAAGGAACAAAATTCTATCAAAGAAAATAATTTTGCTTTTAGCATAAGTAAGGAAAGCTTAGCTCCTTAAAAAAAAAAATTGAAAAAAAAAATAAATCACATCATCATACAGCAGCTGAGAACTTTGCTCCCCCATACTAACAGCAACTTTATGATAATCTCTGCTTTTCTTCCTCTTTGCATGACAGTTCAATGACAGAAAGAAAATGGGATGTTTGTTTCTGCTCTTTTTGCTTTGTGTGATGGGAAGAGTTTCTCTGGATTTACACCTTCATGAAATTCTGAGCAGCTCTTCAAGCCCTGAAGGCAGCTGATGTCCAAGGAGGCTTAAGGGTCTGGAAGCTGAGAAGTGCAGATGGCCAGCTGGCTGGTCATGCACAACACCAAAGCTTTGGAGCCAGATGGCTGATATTAGGCAGAGCAGGAGAGATTGGTTTGATTGAACTCTCTGGTGTCATTTCCAGTCATTTCAGGACAGGCATGAGAGCATCATCATGAACAGTGCTCTGAGCTGTTCTATCATATGTGCACACCCTTGCTCAGAAAACAAAATCACATTCACCATTGGTTTGCAAAAAGTCCTCAATACCATCCAAGAAAATCCTTCCTTAACATCCAAATATCCCTTTTGGAGATGTTTCATTGCAGCTTTAATAGTTATACAACTATTAATGGTATTTATAGCTGCTGACATTATTTAGATATTATTTAACTATTCCAAAAGCATGCTGCAAAAGGCTAGCTAATGATCAGGAATTCATCTGCAAACTTAATTAAACATCTGCAAAATTAATTGCAGAAATACCTCTCGGGTACGTCCTGGGCTCCAGCAAAATTACTTGTGAGTGACAGTGGGATGTGCAGCTCAGCCCAACCTCAGGACCACACAATCCCAGAGTGATGTAGCTGCCAGTCACAATTCTTCAGCCTGTGTCTGCTGAGCAAGACTGCCTCCCTGCAGAGGAGGGAGTTTTCCTGGAAAAGCACAACACTGCTGACCACATCACAAGGACAAAACAGTTTAGCTTTTCCATTGGCTTTCCACTCATTACTCCTCTCTGCCATCTGTTTCTGAATAATCTCAATCAGATGCTCCTCCTTTACACACCAGAAAGATAACAAAGAATCAGCCACCACCCAAGCTGAAGAGCCAAAGGGACCAATGCTTTCAGGAGATCAGCAGGCAGAGCTCTGCAGACCCCCAGAGGAGGGTTCCCTCGGGTGGAGGAGCAGGGCTGGCCATGACAGCACTAATCCACCTGAAAGATGAGCTCCTCAGGGTTCATATTGCTTTTATGGGGAACTCTGCAACTTCCTCTGAGCTTCAGGCTGATGGAGCTAGACCACAATCAGGAGTCACTTTAAACCCAGATGGAGGATGCTGTGAACCAAATCTGTGGGTAATGTGAATGAGCACCAATGTCAAGACACATTTGTACAAGCTGAGGCATTTGTTTTCTCCCCAGCCCATTTTGCAAGAATAAAGCATTTTCTTTCCTCAGTCATGAGGCACTAGCAGAGTTTGCAGGGCTCTGTTTCCAACTCTCTTCACAGCCAGGCCAGCTTTCTGAGGGCTGCAGCAGTCTCAGCCAGGATGTTTGGTCTTTTAAATTAATTCCCTGAAACCAGCAGCACTGTCTAGGCTTTTCCTTTCCATTTTGATTAGCAGACCAAATATGTTCTACATGAATCATATAATTATATCAGCAAATCCATTTTATTTTGTAATATTTTTTTCACTTTTCCAAACTATAGGTTTTTTTCCCCTGCAGAACTCCCCAAAGAGATGCCTCAAAGCAAAGCAATCATGCAAAAAGATTTATGACAGTCATTTGTATACATGAGTATGCTCACAGACATTCGAGTTCCCTCTTCTGTCATCTCCTTTTATTTAGTGTGAAAGCACAAGCTGTTCCCAAGTCACATTTATACATTTTTCATAAATCAGATACACTATTCATATCATTTTAGAGCTGAACATGAGGGGGTTTTGTGGGTTTTCTTTTTCCAGGGTCCCAGAATACTTCATGCTTTGCCCAGAGTCCTTAGCAAGCATCAAATGTAATGCAAAGGGACACTTGCCTTGTGGTTAATCATGACCTGGAGCTTTGCTGAGTACCCCATGTAGGCTTGGTACTAACCATGGTGCCTGAGGAAGGCAGCCTGACTCAGATGAACCTCCAGCCTCACCACTGTTGGATGCTGCAGCTCTGTGCTAGGTGCTGCCTGCTCATGAGGAGTCCACCTCTGCACATTCCAGGCTATATTCCTGCTTGAGGGGAGCTTGAGAGACAAGCAGTAACACACCAAGAAAAGAGCACACCAGGCTTTACTACACACCTGCAGGACTCAGTCATAGCCCGGCTATGCATTAGCATTAAAACAATATTAAAAATGATGTTTGTAACTGCTATGGGCTTGCAGAACAAATGTAGACATCTCATTTAGTTTCTCCCCCATCTTCGTTTCCTATTTGCAAATGTCTGCCTTATTTTATAAAACCACACAGCAAATGTAGAGCACACCTCTACCAGGAAGAGTTTCTTCATCTTCACTTAACGTCCTCAACCCACCACATGCCCTCTGAAGAATAATGAAAACTGCACAGGCTGGGAACAGATCTACAGTCAGAAGAACAGACCATCAGCTCACTGCTGGATTAGCCCACATCTGGCTTTTGCAGTCTTTCACCCTGTCCAAGCCAAATCCAAAAATGCTCAAACTCAGGAAGAACGGCCAAATGTGAGACTGATGTCCTAGGGTGGAGTTAGGACTGCTCTGTCATGGGGGGTGAGTTATAACATCCACACAGGTTCCCCCAGTGTTACAAACCACTGTCCATGTTTGCATGTTACAGAACCACTGGCAGCACACAACAAGCCTAAGACTAGAAAGAGCAGGCACTCATCTTGCTCTGCTCTGGCAGTTCTCTCTCTGCCCTGTTCACAGCACTGTATGTGACAATAAAAGCTGAGTAAAAAGAGAGTTTAGGCTGTTTCCTGTGAAGAGAAGACAATATATTGCTAGACAAAATCAAATACATTCAATTAAATGAAATACTTTCAGAAAAAAACTACTTATTACAGTGATGATGTTTGCCCAACACACAGGACTGGTGAAGTTTTACTCAGAAAAGTTTGGAAATCAGACTGAAAGATGCCATTTCCAAATGTTCAAATGTCCAAATTTCTGTATCAGTGTTCCAGAGCAGAGAGATGACTCAGCAGTGGAAGGCAGTGAAATGAAGAGGCTACTAACTTACCAAAACAAGTTGACTGCCTGTCCAGATTAGAGAGAACTGTGAACAAGAAGTCTCCTTACTTTTAAATACTTGGTTATTGAAAGCCTTCCATGACCAAATTGTGCTGAAATTGCTGATAGGTGTAGAAATAATAAAGATGAATATGACATGAAGAGGGAATAAACAACAAAATGTATTAGAAAAAAAATCAATTTCTAACTGATGGAAATCAAACCTGGACCTGGAAGGTAGTCTCCTGATGTGGTTTTATTTCTAATCACTGTAAATGTTGATATGTGAAGCTGTAAAGCTAGTCAAAAGGTATCTAACTCAAGATCTATGGCTTTTATGCTTAGCAGAGTATTTCTTACAAGACATTATCAAGGCACCACTCCAATTGCTAGTTTAAATAATTCTGTGAATATAACAAGCAATACTCTAATTAAAAACATTTTTTTCCCATCGAATTAATCATTTTAAAGATATCTGCAGCTGATATGATGGACATTACAAATGCTGCTAGCACCCATCTGGGTCGGTGCCAGCAGCATAGTAGTGTGTAATTTTATCTAATTGGTCAATTAAATTAAAATAATCTTTGATACAAGCGATAATAAAAGTTGTATAATTCCAGTGCTACCTGTTATTTTCCTTGCTACTTTATCTACTCTGTCTCACTAAAATTTTCTTCCAGGTCTTGGCTGAGTAATAAAACAGCAATCCTGGTGGTTTCATGACAGAGCAGTAGATGAGCTATGGCTGAACAATTCAGTTAATTTCAGTCCTTCCCTGTGTTAACCATTTCTTGCTGTTTTAAATGTGTGGAACCAGAGCCTTTTCTGAGTCACTTCTGAGCCTTTAGGAGACAACCATAACTAACACCAAAATTCTCTTGAAATGGCAGTTTTAGATATTAAGTTCTTCAGCTGACTTTCTGCTGGGTGTACATCGGACCTTCTCTATGAGAATATTCACTGGTTCAAGGTCTCCCATAATGCTAAAACTCTGGTAAATCCCATTAACTGACACCAGGTTTGGGGCTGCTTTGTGTCACTGCATTTCCCTCTTATTTCTGTACATATTGTCCATTTACTGACTTCACAATATTGTCATCTTGCAAGAGGAAGCAGGTACTGGCTGAGATACGAAGCCTTCAGACAAAAAATTTTTCTTAGGGCAAATAGGTTATTTCATGATTAAACTAACAGAGTAAATGCCAATGGGTATTGAAATGCATGAAGGCTTGAAGGGAAACTACAGATATGCTATTCAAGTAATATCTTTTCCTTTTAAAGATAAGATTTCGTGTTCAAGTACAAACTATCATGTCATATGTTCATCTACCAGGGCTGCCAAATGGTTGGGAACTGATTTCCCTTTACAGGGTTTTGACTCCCAGACACTCACCTAGAGAGTCTGCATTCTGGACTATGGGTGCTTGGAGAAACTCAAGGAAGAGTTTTTCCCTTCAGAAACTCCTGGAAAAATCCCACCTAATCTAGCTCTACTGAGATAGATGGAAGCAGAAGGTATACAGAGAAAGATTGAGACATAATTTTCTCTGCTTCAGGGAATGGTGAGGCACAGAGCAGCTAATTAAGTCACAGAGTCCAGTTAATTCCTTGTGTCTTCATCTTCCAATGCTTACCCAAGGTGCTCACTTCACTATGAAGTCTCAAGTGAGTGTTTCAAATGGTTTACCACAATTCTGAGCTGTCTTCCTGTACAGTACATGTCTTGTACAGCAACCCTTTGCAAAACTCAGATTAGAACTGATAGAAAATAGTCCCAGTTTCTCCACTGGCAGAAGAAGCAGACCTTGGAGCTTCAGCAATCTCCATCATCTGTAAAGCATGCATATTTCTATTTAACATCTACCTGGGTGGGGCTCAACACATTTTGAAGTAACAGCCATCAAATTCCTCACCATCAATGTCTCCACATTTCCATTGCTGCAAAGGAGAAATATTTGCCCCATATGGTCTTCATTCATATTTTGGCCTCTGTGACTGAAATGCTCTATTTTATTTTTCCCAGGTGTGGGATGTACTGTCTCTGCACATCTATAATTTCATTAAACAGCTCTTCCTACTTAATTTCCCTTTAAAACTATATCCCCACACAAGTGAGAGCTGGGAGAGAACTGGACTGTGGGGGTAGCACAAAAGAGAAAATTACAGAGGGGTGGAGCAGAAAAACTGGAAAAGAAGAACTGCAATAAACCCATTCTGATGCCCTTCACAAGAGGCATATTGTCTTTCACAGGCTTTTGCAACCATTTTTCAAACCCTGAAGAAATCTAAAAATTTCAGTCTCACTAAGGAAAGAAGAAAGCTGGAAGAGAGATGCTGCCCTACCCAGACGATGACACCCTTCTTTGGGATGCTGATCTCACAGGGTGAAGTTTCCCACTGTTTCACAACTCAGTATATTGCAAATGGAATCTCTTGGCTCAGGCAGACAGAATGGGGAAATTCTATTTCAGTCAGCCGAGATCAATTAGCAGACTACTGACTGGTAAGAAGAGTCAAGAATTAGCAAAGCAAAGGGCTTTTTAATGGAACTTTATATTATTGATCTCCATCTGCCATCAAAAGTCTTCAGGCACAGCATGAAATGTATTCAGACATTATAACCACCTAGCCTTACCCTGACATTGGGACTTAACGTGCCTGCTCTTGTAAATATCATTCAGCAACAGCTGCATTATATTACCTGTCAAAAATTATTAATCCAATTCTGTTTTCATGTATATTTATCATTTCACTGCCAACCACAGTCAAATGATCCTGTAAGACATATTGATTTCCTGAATGAATTAAATGAAAAGTATCTGTCATAAGTTTTACAGACAGTGGAGTGATTTTCAGCTCCTCTTGTTTTTTTGCTCTCTTTTATTCCCAATAGCTTGCAGATAACAATTTTTTGCATCCTTTCATTTTACGTACTTAGAAGAACTTTGGCACCAAGTGAAACATCCTCACCTTCCTCATATACTACTTCCATTTAATCTTAGGAGAGCTCCACATGCAAAACACTGTTTCACCACAACTACTCTTCTAAGTAGTTCCCAGAATCAGAGCTAACCAAGTCCATTTTAACAAAACCATTCTGGCATCCTGGCCTTGCATTCACCAAGGGTGGATTTGAGCTTTACACCTATTTGACCAATTCCCTGTTTACAAAACATCAGCCAGGTCATACAATGAACCACAGACTGCACTCTGCCTTCCACAGCTGGGTTGTTACAGAGCAAGAAGCGCAATACATCTCCCCCAGGTAATGAATATTTACCATTTACATCTTGTATCCACAAAGAGAATTTAATACATAAAAACCAAAGACCGGCTTGGTAAAAGACAACCAGAGGTCTTGGTCATTGACCCCAGGAGTCCTGAGAAAACATGACACTTCTCAAGCAAGCCCCTTTCATCATTTCCTTCAAATGAAATTATAATTAAGTTTACCATGCCTAAAGAAAATAAAGTCCATTGGGGCTTTGAAAGTGACAAAAGGAGAACAGATATATTAACAGGAACAGAGTGTCTTTCAATCCAGAGTGAGATGTGCCAGTCACCTGGAGATGACAGTTATCTTCTCCATGACATTTCAAGTGGCAACTTTTCCTCCCAGCTCCCTTCAAACACTGACAAACACAAAGCCTTCAAGAGCCTCCTTGTCTCTTCTGCAGCTCATCTTTGAGGGCATCTTGTAGATGGCCCAGAGTTTGGTAAATGCTGTGTTAGTGAGGTTCAGCTCTTGCACAGGAACAGAGCTGGGTGCTGAGGCAGGGTGGATCTGAACCATCACTATTTGATAATGCCAATGAGAACACCCAAATGACCCCTGAGCTGTTCAGCTCTCAAGCTCATTACTTCCATCCTATTCTTTAGGACACCAGTTCACCTGTCATTACATGCAGGTTGTAAAACCTTCCCATCTGCCAAAGGACAGGGATGCAAACTGAAGATCATGCTGCCAGTAGCTAAGACTGATGCTCCTCTGAATGATACCAAATGAGCTGTGGAACACAGACTGTTATGAGTTGGACCTTCTGTGCAATACATCAAGTTTCCAATAGTCAAGACACAGCACTGTGCAGGTGAGGTTTTATTGCACAGTTTGTAGAATAGGTGTGAGATGTTGCTGAGCTAGGTAAAACCACAGAGGAGCAAAGCATTTGCTGCCTGTGCCCTGAGTGCTTGCAAAAAAAAAAAAAAAGAAGCATGTACACTAATGCATTTTGCTCTTTTTACCACATCAATATCCAGGGGGATTTTTCCCCCTGCTATTTATTCAGGAATGCAAATACATTTGGGAGATGGTGAAGGGAGACAAAAGAAGGACTGCCCCCAGCCTCTAAGCCTTTTGGTCAACCTTAACCTTACCTAAGTCACTGCCTAGCAGTTACATGGAAGAGAAAGATCTTGAGATGGAATAAAAGAGGAGGTGCCTCAGTCCAGGTACGTAACTCCATACGTAAGGAACAAAGAAGGAAAAGCATGTAGCAAAAATATTTGGATTTCCAAAGGTGATGTAAGGCAGCAGACAGTGGGGAACAGATGGGTCCCCCCTTGAAGGAGCTTCCAGAAGAACAAGCAAAGTGAGATTCAAAAATCATACAAATGATTTCAGCATTTGTAATTGTGTCTTGATCAGGGAGAACTATGCAGAGTGTAAGGACACTGAGAGAGAGAAGGCTACAGTGGTTTTGATTCAGGACTGACAGACTAGATAGGAAGCCTGACTGAGTGTGAAAAGAGAAAAGGCATTTCTTAGAAGCGATAAAGAAAATGTAGTCTGTCCACTGCCTGAAGGAAGGAAAAGAATTTAGGGTCAGACAGGGAAGAGATGGTATCTAGGTAATAGGCCTGGGTCAAACTGAGCATATTTCCTATATGTTAGCCCTGATGCTTTATTACTGAGGTAAGAGGCAATGATTTCATTTCACTTTCAGGCAATGCAGCTTGGTAATTTCTCTAGGATCATCTTGATTTTGTTCTCCTCTTCGACCTCCAGCTCTCTGCATTTGATTATTCCTCAGTGATTTTTTCTGTAGCCACTGTGAATAACAAAATGATGCTACTTCTGCCCTCAGTATTCCCAATTCTGCTGCTGCTATTTGCTTTGGAACTGGAACTCTTTGCTTTGGCTGCATTGTCTCAGGGCTCCCACAGCCCAAAACTGTGCATTAGCACCATTTGTAAAATTGTACAGTTGCTTTCTGAAATCCTTCATTTTTCACACACAGCCTGCACTCACAGTCAGCTTCTTGAGAAAAAGCTACAAAATATTCCCAAGGAAAGGAGCAATACTGGTTTCTCTTTTTTGTAAGAGAAAAAAGAAAATAGGAGATGTGTGCAGAGTGACAGCAGTGCCTTAGCTCATGCTTGACTCAGGCACTTGA
This sequence comes from Florisuga fusca, assembly GCA_038090715.1. Classification (NCBI taxonomy): domain Eukaryota; kingdom Metazoa; phylum Chordata; class Aves; order Apodiformes; family Trochilidae; genus Florisuga; species Florisuga fusca. Next base: position 5,966,923 of record JAAWXA010000024.1, read on the forward strand.
GAGGTTTCCTCCCTTCATCAACCCCTTGGGACATGCAATGGCTTTACTGGTAGGTAAGCAGCAGTACTGGCATCCCACCACAGGAAATGCTGCACACTGAGTGTCTCACAGACTGTATGGCTGCACAACAATCCCTTTCTTTTCCCCTTTACCTCTCCTCAATGTTGCCTAAGGGGCTTGTGACCTTAGTTGAGGAAGCTGAAAAATAAATTGAGTCAGCTCAAGTGAGATTCAGACTCAGACTACATCCAGTCTCCCCTCCCTAAGCTGGCTCCTCAGGGAGGAAACACTGGATCAGAACATTCAGGTGCAGACTGGGGCTGTGCTCTGGAGGAGACAGCCAGAGGAGCTCACAGCTGTCAGCTGGACAACCCCCCAGGTCTGGTCAGCTGCCACTGGGAAGTGTTATGGAGGGATATAAATTGGTATCAAACTCCTCCTGGTTCTCCCTAGGAGCAGGACTGGCTTGTATGCAGCTCAGAGGGTGTTCCTGAGTCACGCTGCTGTGGGGCTCACACGCAACTTCTGTGTCACCAGAGCCACTCATAACCCTACAGAGCTCTCCAGGGAGCATGTTTGTCGTTTGCTGGAGCTTTTGTCCCCAAATAACCATCTGAAGCTTCTGCTGGAAAAGGAAACAACACTCTGTACCTATTAAAACTGCTACAATGGAGAAGGAAATCGCCTTTCATTAATTTTCTATAAGTGGATTACACCAAGCAGAGTGTAAACAGTCCCATGGGCACCAATTACCAGGCTTATTCTATAACTGAATTGTCCTAAACAAGCACCATTTTAATTTGAATATCAAATACTTCACACAGCAGGAAAGAGAAGGAATAAACCAGCCTAACAAAGCAATTGCTATGGATTTCTACAAAATTGCTGTGGAAACCTCCGTGTCCCCAGTGGATTGTGCATATTGTCTTTGCATATGCTCGTGCTGCACATCTCACTTGATCAGATGAGAGGCAGCATGGGCACATTGCAGCTACTGTGATATTAACAAAATTGCTCCAGAATTTAAGGAGGAGTCAAATTCAAACCAACAAACACAAAAAAACCCAAACATAAAAACCTCACAACAAAAAAACCACCCCAATTTAATTAGATTTGACATGTCTCTCTTTTTTTTTTTTTTTTTTTTTTTACTTGAAGAGACTAACTTAATAGGCCTATTTTCTGCTTATAAATATCTTGATGAAACTAGCCTTTGGGTATGATTTTTCTTTAATAAATTGGACTGAATAAATGCTTCATATCTCCATGAATGAACAAAGCCAACGGCAGTAAAGAAACAGCACCCAGCATCCCCCAGATCAGTTCACCACCATAATACAAGAAATCTACAGACTCACAAAGATTTGGGGCTTTCCTCACATTTCCCATCCAAGCTCTGTCTGGTTCCTGAACTGTCATTTCAACTCAGAACCCAGTCACAGAAGAGCATGCCACCCTCCTGTGATGAGCTACGGGACAGAGGTGTTTGCTTGCTGCTCTGCAGTCCAGATGAGAGCACGAATCACACACAGCAGAAAATGCTGAGGACTGATAACTTCAAACAAAATGTAATGGAGAATTCCAGTAGGAACCTGGTGCAAAGCTCTTGCCCTCCATAAGACGTGAGAAACAATAACAGTGCTGGGACAGAGCACCAGGAAGTGTGGCTCCTGCTCTAAATCTCCAACACACCAACTAACAAGGCAGATTTGCAAAATGTTATTCAGAGCCTTTATTGGTATAAACTCAGCAATCCTGGCAGAGGACACTCAGCACTGCAATATGTTCTGACAGACTACACTGTGAGTTGAAAGCAAGTGTCCTGTGTGCAGTTCTCAAAGAAATAATTTGGCTCCTAGGTGAAGACAATGTTGTTAAATGCCTTTGAAGCTCTGAATACTGAACAGTCTTCTTTTTTCCTGCCAATATATTCTGAGTTCATTTTATACATCACACAGATGAATGGGCAGGAAAGAACAGCCTTCTGGAAACAGTTTGGCTTTGTTTGTTTGTTTGTTCCCCAAAACCATTATTCAGTTCCATGTGGCAGCAGTAACAACTGCACGTTCTCCACTTGCACTTGTAACTTGAAAGGGAAAGTTCCTAAAGAGAAATGTGAGGAGACATTTTTACACCAAAACCAGAAGAAGCTATTAAGTTTCCTCTTCTCTTTCAATAAGCAGAAGAGTACTCAGCAATTACCTAGACTGAATCTAAACATTTTATTTAATAACCAGTCTCTGAAAAGGCCAAATCACAGCATCCTTCCATTAATATCTACTTAAATGAGGACAAGATTAAGCAAGTGGATCAACAGACCCTAAAGGTAAGAGTGGGATGTCTTCTAAATCCATCTGGCTGCTCCTACATGGAAGCTGAAGTTTGGGCACCTTACTCCTACACACTCCTCTGCTCCATCCTGTTAATTAAAGGTAATCAGCCAGAGGGCTTTGTGCCCAGACACAAAGTGCCTGACAATCCTGTGTCCATCTGTAATTCCTCCTGTGCCAGCCCATGTCCTTCTGAAGCTTCTCCTATTCCCCATGAGTGACTTCAAGCAGTCCTGCCCAGCCCCAGCCCCAGCCCCCAGGCATGGACACTGGTGTGCAGCATTACTGTACTGGCATTTCTCTGGTTTTTTCTCTGGGCTACCATGCATGCATGCACATGTTTCACAGAGGAGGTGAAAACTACAAAGATCACTGAGTCAACTTCAGGCACCATTAATTCCCAGACTTTCCCACCACTGAAGAAACAGGAAGAGCAGGCACAGGATAAAATTTGTAGCCTTCCCTGTGGTTGTCAGGAGGTTCAAGCTACTCTCTCATTCATTATACATGTGCTGATCCTCTGCTGGGCTTGCTGCATGGCTCATCCAGGCCCATCCATTGCTGCCAACCCCAGGGAAAAACCAGCTGAGATCTCTGCCCCAAGCAAGGCTTCTCAAGTGACCTTCACCAGGTCACTCTGCCTCAGTTCTTCACATGGGAAGCCCACAAGCTTTTATTTCAATAAAGCACTAGAAATAAATTCAAATCAAATTCACTGGAAGAGGTAGGTTACCAAACACTGGGATAATGATTATGGATAGCCCTACATTTTACAGCTAATTGATTGTTCATGGTGTGCTTTACTGCACAGGTCACCAGACTCTGTCCTTGTACTTGCACAGTCCTCCTATAGCCCCTGCAACCACAGCTGTATGCAGGCAGCTTGAGTGTAGTTGTGTTATGTTCCAATCCACGTTCACGAGTCTGTAGTTCCCCCTGTGCAATGAGATATTCTGGATGAAAAATAAGAGCAACAAATTTCAGGATCAGTGGAGAAGCTCCCTGTATATTTATGAGCTTAAGTTCAGCCTTTAAAAACTCTTTTTCCCCAGTGAAGTTTCCATCAAGAGGAAGTCATAGACAAAACACAGAGAAGCTGCTAATAATAAAATGGCCAGACAGAAAGAATAGACTTGGTGTATTATTTCTTTTCCCACATCACTACTAGCAGAGTGAAATAGCAAGAAGCACCAATAATTTATTTACTGGTCTTCAGTACTTCACACCCTGCTGTTTTTCTACCCCAAACAAGACCCTGTGGGTTTAATTAAGATTTCAGAGGAGGTTTGGGAGGTACGATTTCACTCAGTCTACGCCATTTATTCCACATTTTCTACAGATGCAGGCAAAAAAACATATCAGCACAATAAATCAAACATGGTGCTGGTGGGCAATGTGTTAGACATTCATGGGAAAAATCCCCTTGTTCTAATGCTGCAAGGGATGACCACAACTGAGGATTGTCCAGAAAGCCTCTGCCTGCACAGGGAAAGGCAACCCTCCAAACTTTGCATGCCACAGACCTCATCCTTACCAAGAACTGAGAGAAAGAAGTCCCCTGAGGTACCTTTCCCCCCTCCCTTGGCACAGCCATGTGGCACCACCAAATCATGTAGGGGTAGGTCCAACATGATCATTAGGAGGTTCCAGGTCAGTATCTGACTGTCTTCACTCGTGTGTCCCCAGCTGTCCCTCCAGACAACTCCTATTCTGACTTGTCCAAACTGCTGGCCAAGGGGGACCTGGGACTGCAGCCCTGAAGATCTTTCTGGGACAGATAGGTAACCATGGCAAAATGTTGTTGTACTCAAACTTTTCTAACTGAAAATTATCCACCACTCAGCTTGTCCTCATAAGGATCAATAATTACTATCAAACTGTCCAAATTTACAAGTAATTCTTCTTTGGCACTTTAGATGATCCCACAGGAGTGACAATTTCCTGCAGCTATCTCAAATGGAGCAGTTTAACCCAACCTACCCAACACCTCAGCAGAATGCTACTAGTAGGAAGGGGTTCAGGAGTTGTAGTTTGAGACAGATTAGGAACAATCTGTATTTGAAGAAGATGAAAAGAGCTCCAGAACAATAATTGAAAATGAATCCCTGCCATAGACCTTCTGTCTACTGCTGTACAAATAAAAAAAAAGGAAAAATGAAAAAAAAATCCTATTTAAAATTGGAGGCCATTGTCAGTGTATTAAGTCAAAAAATGATTGAGTTTATTTTCTCTCCCTCTTGTTTTCAAGCCAGCATCTTAGAAGCCTGAAAGTGAAATATATTTCTTTATCAATTGCTTGTTTTTCTCCTCCTCTGCCACCCATGCAGAGTGGTTTGTTTATTAAGGTTCATTCATGTGTAGGGACTGCTGGCATTGATGTATTTTGTTAGTGGGGTGGAGATTTTTTTTCATTTATTTGTTTTTTTTTTTTAAGAGCAGACCAGCACATTCATTTAGGCTGTCAGAACAAGAAGATTAAGATGATGTTAATTTTGGAAGGAGAAACAAGTAGAAACAGAACTGGTAGGCTCCCCATATCCAAGACATCACAGGATACCACACAGACAAGCTCAGGACTTCCAGACCCTAATTCTGAGCTACCCTTATTGTGACTGTGCTGTGACTGCAGACTAACAGGTAGAAGGTTTCACTCCCTTTGGAAAATATATTTCTGGGAGTTTGGATGTGTCAAATCTGACAGTTGCTTGGGCAAGAGGGAGCATTCTCAATATTTAGCACTCAAATGGAAGCTGCCTTGAAACAAGAACTGCTTAGACATGTGCCTCTATTTCCACTGAACAATAATATTTCTCCATCACTATGGAAAACTCAAAAGAAATCTGAGAACACAAAGTTCCAGGCATTGCTTAAGGTCTCTTGTAATATCAGAGATTATCATCCCTCCGTATATGTTAGATGAGTTTGGGGGGAAAGAGGAGGGATGGCTGAAAATTGGCTTTTAAATCTGGCTTCCCCTGAGAAAGATGGTCATGCTCTGAGGTTTGTGGTATTACTTGATAAGCAGTGATTAAAACAGTAATCCTGAATTGTAATCAAAAAGCAGTCAAGGCTCTGAAATTACTTTTCACTAAGCTTTTTCCCCTTTCAAAGACAGCCCTGTATGGCAAAAGATAATAAAACCAGAGACGCTGTTCCAATTTAATTTAGAAATATTTGATCCATTAATTTATAGTTTGGAAAGGGTTTTCCTCTTTTATTTGTCTTTAAATCCACATCAAAAAGTGGGTCTATAATTTAGGAGGTCGGAGGAAATTCTTTTTGCTGTAGATGCTCACTCTGGAAGAATTCCTGATATATTTCTCTCTCAGCACAGTAAGAAGCAGTGAAAAGGTTTCCCCTTGCCCAGTGAAGTGCTGGCTAAAATCAGCCTTACTCATGCTTTCCCAGGCAACAGAATATGAGGCTGGTCCACGTGACTGTTGGTAGGATAAAATCTCTCCTTGTGACAGTTTGATTTTTCACATAACAAACTAGCATCAACAATGATGTTTCCATAGGAAAAATCATTAATAACAGGATAGTCCAACACTTATGCTTTTTGAAATTTCAGAAGGAAGTTTCAAACCTGAAGGTTGAAAATTTTCCCTAGTTCTGTGCAAGGATTTGTGGTTGTTTTTCTTTTCTCTTTTTAGGCTGATCATGCAAGAAAACAAAAATAAAATTCACCAAGCTGTAAAAATCAATAGTGATGCTTTGTTCTGTGTAATAGAAAAACTGCAGAAATTTATCAAGCTGAACAGCAAAATTCAAAGCTGGCCATGAGAAGAACTCAAAGCACTGCTTGGATGTCACAGTTGAGCCCCACACCCAAATCTTAATCTTTATAAAGAAACAAGGACACTTTTCCAAACATGCCCCTCTGGAAACACATTGATTTTAGAGACAACTGAGGGATTTTCACACAGTGCTATTTGCTGCCTTGCCTGAACCACGGTCACACAACTCCCACCATTTCTGATCTCATATTTCCTCCAAAGATCAATTAAGTACCTTTCTAATTACAGCTCTCCACATTAGGAGCTTGCAGTGTGGCATTTCCCCACGTCCCAAGGCCAAAAGCCTCAGAAACAAGATCAGCTGCTTCACATGCAGTGGAAACCTTGAGCAGCTTGAGCCTGAGAGACTGCAGATGAAGTGGAAAGCCTCTGAAGAGCAATGGTCTCTGGAATAATACTGGAGAGAGAGACAGTAAAGCTTTCTGTGCATGTCAATTAACCAAACTTTTGAAAAGGCCTACTAACAAAACTTACACATCCTTGATTTACAGAACTTGATAAGATCCAAGTTAGAACATGAACTTTGCAAAAACAAATTTTCCCAGTGATAAATGGTTCCCTTCTGTTCCATTTACCAGCTGGGTAGTGAAGATGAAGACAAAGCACACGTATTATCCATGGATTAAAAGAAGCCCTGGATTACAGATCATAATTGAGCATAATTATTCCAAAAGCAAAAAAATTTAAGGTTGCAGTCAGGAGGCAGAATTTGCCCCACAGAGTAGCATTAACATGATCACAATGGTTATGTGCTACTAATGTACACTCTGGCATTCTATTTTCAAGCAACCAGGAAACCATCTTCAATTTCTTATGGAGGAACAAAAAAATCCCAAGATACCTTTACATTTGATGTTAGTCTATAAAACTAGTAAAGTGTAAACTCAATAAAATGGCTTTTAATCTAGCACAAAACTACCTCATACAATCATCTAGAACAATATTGTGGGTTAAATTTGAAAAAAAGAAGATGAAAACTAAAAAATTCTTATAATATCTAGGGAACAAACCCCAGCTGTCCTTCATAATGAAAAAACTTAAAAATTACAGAGTATGCCATTAGCAATGCTGATCAGGTTAGCATTTCTTTCCATAGAAGAATAAATCTTACTATTTTTTGGTCACACGAGTGCTACTACTCATGTCAGTAGGGCAAACAAGATTTGACTTGCAGAAAAATCTGATGTGCCAGATCCATGCTCAATACAAATGCCTGTTTATTGACTTTATCATTCAATCTTTTGATCTTACACTTGTGTCATTGCACTGAAATAAATACAATGCAAAAATGAAATAAAAAATGCATGAATTGTACTTTGTGTCAGAAATCATAAAAATCAAGACTACATCAGGGAGGAGGAGACATTTTTGAGCACTGAGTTCATGTCCTTTGGAGACAAAAATCATACTTTGGACAACAGAAAAAAAGCTGCTAAGCAGACATTGTGTGTATTATCAGGACGTGTAACTCCCTGATCATATTTAAAGTCATCACCTCCCAACAGGTGGAAAAATCACCACTGAGCAGCATCCTCAATAAAACAACAGCTTGTTACATCATGATTTACTGGGCTAAAACGTAGGGTTTCCTGCTGAGCTGACTCAGGCTGCTGGCAGTAGCTGAGCCAGCCCAGCTGTAGTGGTGGTCACTGGTGTATTGCAAAGCCAACTGGTGGTGCTGAGGTCAGGTTCAGTCCTGATGAACATGATGAGAAAGGCACTACCCAAGCTGCAGCAGTGCTATGACATGGAACCTGGAATGCTTCATGGCACTGTTTGAAGCAGTGAAAACCAAGCAGTTTTGAGAAGGATCTGTGACATAAAATGATTGGGTTTTTAAGAAGTATGACAGGAGTCAAAATGTCAGTGTGAAATAGTAAAAGTGAAACAATTCAAAGGTAAAATTGACTCTGTCACATTTGACTTACCAATATCTGACTCATTTCTTTCAGCCTCTCCAGAGCCCCAGAGAGCAATGCAGACCCATTTTGTTAGGCAGCAAAGGACCCTACACTTTCTTTGGAATTATTTCAGTGATTACAGGTAGAGACAGGGGAGAGCCAAAACCTGGTTCAGCATTCAGGTGATTGCAGTATTTACAGAAACAGAGGTTGCAGGTCATCAGCTCCCTCAATGCCAAGGTGGAAGGGAACAGTGACTCAGAAATAGGAGATGACAGCAGGGTGGGATGTGATGGTTACAGTGGAGGGGCTTGGTTTGATGGATTGTAGAAAAGGAAGTGTCCCAAATGTGGAGAGCAGTCAGAATAACAAAAGAAGACAACTCCGTTCAAGACACAAACAGGAATTAGACTGTCTCTAGGAAAATAACGAAAAAAAAAACACCATAAAAAAAAACAAAACCAAAAACCCCAAACAAAACACAACAACAACAACAAAACCCCAAAAAACCAAAAACCAAAACAAATCAAAAAAACCCCATAAAAAACAAACAAAAACCCCCAAACCCCACAAAATCAAAAGGCAGAATGAAAGATGAGAATAGTAAGACCTAGAAGAGAATTTTGGTTGTGCAGAGAATGAAACTACACCTCAGACATACTGAATTGGGAGTCAATAAACCAAAGGGAGGCTGAAAAAATATACCATGGAATGCTGTAAAACCTACAGCTCTCTCAAGCCACATGGCACTGGCAATGAGCATTCTCTCAAAGTTTGCCTTCTTTTTGCTTCTGGGATTTTCTGCATTATTACTTATATTCTTGTATTTCCATTGCACTAAATATAACATACTAAGAATTTCAGTGCATGATGAGCATTCCTTTAAGACTTCTGTGACACAGATGAGGACAGAGACCTTAAGTACCCACATCCCATACCCACCAACATACATTTACACCACACACAAGCTCAGATAAAGATGAGATTGTGTATTTAGGATCTGTCATCACACACCAGGATCTTCCTTCACTAGAGACTTTGTAACACAAACCAAAGCAAAAGGTCCAAATATAGCAGAAGATGAACAAATGGTGGATTAGATGGAAGAAAGCAAGATGCTACTGCTTGAAAAAAAAGTGGTCCAAAGAAATATGCTGGCTGTGGACAACTGCTCCTGGCATCACAGCAAGGGACAGTTTGAGACGTCTGATTTGACATAAACTAACAATAACGCTTAGACTTTTAACAGAAAACTTTTGTAATTCATCTCAGAAATCACAGGTTCTACTTCTCTCTACAGATACTTCAGTCCTGCTGTAACACAGACATAGACATCAGGCAAACACAGCTGTGTCCAGCTCTGCAGCTCCTAGTGAACAAGACAAGTGGGGCAATGATTTGCAAAAAGAAAAAAGTCTCACTCTACATTCAAAAGGTAAATAATGACTCTGACCTACTGTTCTGACCCCAGACAGTGCAGGCTGTCCCTGATCTATCATTTACTCTCATAGCATACAGAGCAGTGCAACCCAAGGAGTAAATTAATCATTTTCTCTTTCTGCAGTGTACAGAATATGGACTGCTCTAGTGAGTGACTACTTCTTTATACGATAAGGTTAATCAATAAAGATAATTAGACACTTCTGGTTAGTATGTCTGTGTCACTGAAAAGAGCACATGAAGTCCTGCCATCCCCTATTGAAATATAAACAAACAATGGAACAAATCCAACTGGCAAAAAAAATTATCTAATACAATGGAAGTTAAAAACTCAGATTTGTATGGTTCACTCCAACACGAACATTTCTGAATTTCAGAGGAAATCACATACTACCTTTACTGCCACAATCTGAGCCACCAGGTCAGATCTCCGTGCTCACCTGGCACCATCCTGATTTTACTGGATTTTTGAGGAATCTGTGGCAAGTGTCAATTTTTCAGACCCCTAGAGCTGGAATCTTGGCAAAACTGCCTGAGATGAAATCCAGTTCTGCTTTGGCACAAGGGTCCATTCAAAAAAAAAAAAAAAAAAAAAAAAAGCATCCTTAAAAGACTGGAGCTTTCTTTGCTAGTTTTGGGCCAAGTCTACACGGAAATAATGAATATGGGGGTTGATTAACCTCACCCCTACTCCACAACATCTGCTTGCTCAGGCTTCCTTCATGCAAAGCAGAGATAATTTGTTCAGTGAACAAACAAGTTCAAAGGTTCATACATTGTTGCTCCCTCAGAGTAGTTCCTTCTTTCCAACTGCTTCTGTGGCACCTACAGATTTTATTTTTAACTCCTGAGAGTCACACAGTTCATCTTAGATCACTTCTCAGCTCATAACAGAGAGGGCAAGACAAACCTCTCCAGATAACAGTGACAAATCTACAGTGATGGACAACTGGCAGATCATCCAGCTAATCTCCACTTGTCCCACTTTAACTGAAGCTTTTTGAAAACAAGCATCGATCCCTAGTTCCACAGGCACAAATCCTCAAATAATTCTCTGTGAAAAGAAAAGCTGCTTTTTCTAAGGGGAGGGGAAACCTTCTATTAACCACAAGAGAGAGGGGGGAAAAAAGAGTTAATTTTGCAGCACCAACAGCCACACAGGAACTTCCCTGCTGCCCACAGACCAAGAGCTCGCTCTCACAAACTCACACAAATGAAGTTTTGCTTCCAGCCTCCCCCAGTTAACATTTCATTCCCAAGCAGGATGTGGACATCAATATTACTTTCCTTATAGTTGTGCTGTTGAATGTATGTTGCTCTCCTTTCTCAAACGACAGCCTTTTATTGAGGCTGCACTATATTCACTTGGATATTGTTTTCTTCTTTCTTGCCTTGAACAGGAAGGTAACAGACAGTGCCATAACTCCATCTGAGCTGTCATCCCAGTATGCAGCCACATACAGCACTGGCTGTCAGAGCTCCAGGGATGGTTTGCAATTGCCCAGTAAAATACCTAAGTTTAGCTTTTCATGAATAAGAGATGACAACAATTTTAATGGAAGAGGGAAAGAGAGAACAAAACAACCCAGAACCCAGCAAGAGCCTGTGCCAGAGAAAGTTTTTACAGAAAACATCTACTTTGCTTTTGTCCTTCACCATTTGAAGGCTAAAACTTTTTTTCTCTACCAGCACAGCACATTTCAACACGTTCCCACTGATGTTAATTTCACAACAGTGAAAACCAAACCAACCTGCTAAAAACCAACAGATGCTAAACTGAGGATGGAGCTGCATAACATTGTTAGGTGATGACCACAACTACTGGAAACATCTGGAGAACCTGAAGAATCAAGAGCCTGAAATGTTGAGAAGAAAACAAGAACAAGTGGGTTACCAAGCCCAAACCACACTAAGAAGCTCCACATCTCTGTAGGGCCTCACTGATTTGCACCAGAATTCTCATCAAAAGGGAAAAAGGAGGCAGGAGATGAACCCAACCCCTTTATTTTATTAAAAAAGAGAAAAAATTGGCTAAAAATAATTTTAAAAATTGTCTGTATTACAAAAAGTGAAAGTAGATGATCACTACTTTTCAGGTAAAGTTACAGGTCAGAAGAATAAGAAGGGAAATGCTCAGTTCCTGCCATTTTTAGTTTTGGGGGTTTTTTTTGTTCTTATTTGAGTCCAGATTTTGAGACAACTTCACTACAATCAAAATGCCAGATCTACCAGAGAATACTCATGTCACCCAGAAAAGTAGTTTAATTGTTTCCATTATCTTTGCAGTTTTATTATTCTAATTATCTCTGTGCTTTTATTATCCTAAATATTGATCTTGCCTTCTAATTAAGCCTATAATTAAGATAGGAAGATGTTGAGTCTGTTTGTAACAAAGGGCAACCCAGACAGTATAAATCAAACTAATCCCTTGGTGCCATGGAGGGAGTTGGAACTGAGCATTTGGAAAACTTCAAAACTTCTGAATTTTATTTCTAGAATGCAAAAATCTGAGTGTTGTGTTAGTTGCAGTTGCCACATATAACCAAAGAGCAATCCATTACCAGCTTAGTGACAGAAAGAAGGACTGTAAGGGCTTTGGAGGGATGAAACTTTGGGGTTGAACTTTGCAGAGTGCTGTCCTAGCCCAGGACAACCGTGTGTGTCACTGCAATGCAAAGGATCAGTAAACAGATTATTCTCTCCTATGTCTTGTTGTATTCTTCTGCTTCAGTGCTGAAGAAGTTACCATGGCATGTCATAGTTCATTCAGAAAAAAATACTTTTCATGGTTTCTTCTGCAATTTGCATGTGCTTTGCTTGCATTTCACAGGTAGCAGGCATGTGTAACTGAGTACCACACAGTAACAATATTCAGTGGCACATAGTACAGATGTCTTTCTGTTAAAATTAGGTCTTGGCCCCACTAAACTAAGAGTTTGATGCTGGAAACCAGTAGAAATAATGATGAACTCAAAATAATAATGTGTTCTATAAACCTTAAAAAAAAAGTTTCAATATAAATTATTAACAATTATGTAGCAAATAGATGATCAGATTTTTATTTTGTTAAAAAATATTTTTCTCTTTTCTTTTCTTCACAAAAAGATCCCTGTTAAGTATATATGCTATGTCACAAATGAAGCTGATGAGGCTGCAGAACAAACAATTAGGCTTTTGTACCAAATTCCTCCTGTAAACTACATCCCATGTTTCCAAATTACAAAATATTTCTCCTTTAATTTCCTGTAATTATATTTCCAGAATGGCATCTGGCTTTTGGTGTGTACTTTTGAACTGAATATCATACACAAAACTAAAACCAAAATTCAGGATAATGATTTCTTATCCTGGGGGGGATATGGGAATGCTGAAAACAGCTCAAACCACTACGGAGGCTCATGTGTTTTGTATATTAACTCAACATTTGTGGTTTTGGACATAGACTTGTAGGCCTTCAGCAGAAATCCAAGCCCCATTGAAGTATTTCCCATCACATTGTGGGGGAAAAAAAGATGGATCTTTTGCAGCTTCCTGAACAAGCAATGGTAGAGTGAGACATTGCACTAAATGAAGCAATGCCATCCTTACAGACAGCAGAACCTGGTACTTCATTTTACACACTTCTGATTAGCAAGAAGCAGCAGGGCCACAACTGCTGCAGCAGGGTGGTCTTTACTGGCTTCCACAGGAGATCTTCAGAATGGTATTGTTGTATCAAAGGCCTATTAATAACTGAGTATAGAAAATTCTGACAGTCCCAATGGCTTTATTTGTAAAGTATGCTAAATCCTTTAGTCAGTGATGGAGAAGAATCCGGTATCATGCTGAGTTCTGCTAACAAAATATTACAGTAGTACCTGAAGAAGTCATTTAATTCTGAAGGAGGTATATTCCAAGCATCCCTGCAAGGGCTAAAGAAATTTCTAACTTTAATTCTAGGGTGTATCTCAGAGAACAGCAGGCTGGCCAGACACTACTACTTTGCATCTTACAGTTCACATTCATATTCAGCTGACTGCACATAAATTGTATACTGGGAAATTCAAAGGACCCTTCTGCATTGTAACTGCTTTATCACCTGCTTGAGTAGTTCTGTGCTGCCCATCTGACATGACTCTCAATTCATTTTTAAGCTTGATTCTTAAAAGCAACTGCACAGCCTCAAAACCTCCTGGTCTATCACACATGGAGATGCTGTGTGATTTGTTACTGCTCCAGTATGGCCAAATGACTTGACTTTTTCCTTTGAGATCTACTACATGCCAAGAGAAAATGAACTTGTGACAGAGGATGGAGGAAGTTCAGATTTGCTTTTCATTCTGCCATGACTAAGAGGATGAATAGGCAATAGATGCTTATTCTTAAGTACCACATAATATGAAGAACCAGAGGAAGTGCATGTAAAAGACAAGTGTAGCTGAGCAGATGAATCAGTCACACAGTAACCAGCGTTTTCCTTTAGTTTCAATAAGAAGCCTGAAGCACTTACTCTCTCCTAAGGCCATCTGTGCACAGCTGATTATTCTCCAGGGACTTCAGCAGAACATTTACACTCTTCCTAGATTTGGTGTGCCAGCTGTCCCTAAAAAGCCAGTAAGAATGACTCAAAAGACCTCTGTCATAGCAAAGAAAAAGTAGTCTTGTACAGAAGATTCTAAATCAAATTCCTGGAGTCCACAAGTCAATTAAGAACTTTAGCATGTGTCAGTGATGTGAGCTCCCTGTACCAGGCTTCCTCAGTCACATGTGGGTAGTGCTCACTACACCCTCACTTCACCTCATTTATCAGGACTCAGCTTTTTAGGACAGAAACCATGTTACTAAATGACCCCACAAGAACTGAAGTCTGAGATTTTTCATGTAAAAGAAGCAGGAGGAAATACAAAACGATCACGAGGGGAGACATTAGGCAAAAGGACACTGTTCAGAAATTTTAAGGACATTACTTCAATCTACAAGAGCTTTAAAGCTTATAGAGATCTTTATATTGGCAAATCTTTACTCTGGATAAGATATCAAGATTGGGGTAATTAGTATATTTAGACCCCTTGATACCTGGCTATGGTCCATGCCACATCTTTGATGGAATATACGTACAAGGACTCTAAAAATAATCCAGTCAAGATAAGAGCATTTTGTCAACTGCCTAAAGCCATTCTTATGAGCAAATGGTCATAACCTGACAAGGCTTTCCAGATAGTGAAATGAAGTATTAATAGCAAACCTAAGATATAAATTTGCTGATAAACCAAAGGATAACACAAAAGCCACACTGCTGCTGCCAAAACAGCACTGCTCTGGGAAATCTCCAGTGCTAAAACATGAGTGACATTGACTTCTCACTTGCAGAAAGCATCCATGATTAATGCCAGTCACGGGCTTCTCCCCCATGACCCCTGTCAGGCTTCCAAGAATGGTGTTTTTCCACCCTGGTATTTGTAACATAGTTACAAATGTGTGTGGCTAAAAGGCAGAAGTAGAAATTGAATGTGGGCACAATGCCAGATGGAAACAAAAGAATGCAAGGTGTAAGTTGCCTGTGAAGTGGAGATGGTTACAGGCAGCAGTTAGCAGGCTGTGTATCTGTCTGACTGACTCCCCAGGTCACAACACGCTCAGGTTGCTGTGGTCTTGGAGGCAGCAGCTCTTGGCTATTGCAAGAGGATGTGAAGTAAAGAACCTCCAAATAATGTAACCCCAAATACATGTATCTAAAAATTAGTGGCAGACACAAGAGGACCCCTCTACAGCAAAGATAAACTGCCCCATCCCCACGTTCAGTAGAAATATTTTTCCTTTCAAAGGGTGTACAAATGCTACACTCAACTCCTGTGAAAATACCACCTTAATTCAAACTGAAGTTAAGGTGGTATAAGACTGCACATTTTTTTCACATCTTTGCTCAGTTTGGTCCATTTCCATCTTTTGTCCAGTTGCTGCTCTCCCTGCAAACAGCCTCATGGTCAACAGGCAGAATTCTCACCTGTACTGAGCAACAGTGCATCCAAGAGACCACCACAACAACAACAAAACAAACAAACAAAGAAGCAGAGATGTGAGGATTTGGTTCTTCAGCACTGATTGATCACAAATTGAGCTTCACACCCCTTAAGAGAGCATTAGCTTGGGCCTGGTTTTTCATGAAGGTTGTGGCCCAGCAAGTCCATGACCAAAAGCTGAAGTAATGATGGGATTATGGACACCTCACAAGTAAGTCAAGTGCTTTCCTGAACTGGCAAAAAACCACACACACACAAACAAACCAAACCAAACCTAACCAAACAACAACAAAAAACAACCACCAAAAAATGCCCAGAGGCAGCTAGGAGAGGAGAGGTGATGAAATCCTCTGTATTATCTTCAGCACTTTCTTTTTCAATCTTCAGATTTTAAATGCACAAAAATCTCAGAGGAATGCTACTCATTTTCTGTATCTGTTCCTGCTGAAAGTGGCTGTGTGTTCCTTTTTTTTTTTAAAAACAATTTAATATATTCTTAACATGTAGCATTCAATGCCTGTTGCACAAATGTGTAATAAAATTTAGCCCTGTAGCTCTTTTGCTGTCAAGCTAAATAGGATCCATTTGAAACAAATGTGCAGATTTAAAATTTCTTCATCTGCATATTCCTGTCTTTGAAGGGAGCAATTCTCCCATCCCCTACAGATCAACAGGGATTAAGATGAGCAGTGGGAGGGAATATATCAGCTTTGGTTTGGTTTTGCCAACCCAGGGGTTTGGATGGCAGAGCTGTACCCTACTGAATTTAGGAAAATTAAATCTTCCTTGGAGGCATTGATTTTAGCAGGTATTAGAAGTATGCACAAAGAGAAGAAGAAAAGCAGCCCCAGATATTTTCAAAGGAAGGAAACAAAAGGAATTGAGTTATGGGGGAGCATGTCTTCCAGTTCAGATCTGTGTGAAGTGAAGTACAGTGTGTGGGGACAATTGAGAGATATTTTTCAAAAGTATGTTTCTGATCCAACCTGAATCAGTGGTCTTGATGTAGCCATAAACACCCAAAAATATCAGGCCAAGCACTTTGTTTCAGTGAGCTGTTTCCCTCTCAAACACAAGAGCTGCAATTCTTACTAGCTTCAAAGCTGGCCAAGCTTTGTTGATATTCCTGTAGTGTTAACACAGGATTCAGTTTGGGTTTTTTTATTATTACACATAATAACTCAATCTGTTTTCCTAATATGTGAGTTAGGCTTTAGTTATTGGAGAGAGCTGTTTAAGTTTTGTTCAGCAGTCACCCTTGAAGAAAATCGGTGGCAGTCAGCAGAGTTTGCTTTCTGGTGATTTTTTCCTACCCTAGCAATTTTTAAACAAGGGAAGCATCTCAGGAAGGTGACATTAGCTTTCAGGGTGGCATTTCTGGAAGGCAGAATTATCAGAGTACTTGTTTTGCAATGGCCTCTGTTCCAGCACTGTCATAGGTATGTAAATAGAGATGCATTTAATACACTGATTGTCTGTGGTCTCCTCCACAGGGAAGCTGATCTGCAAATCTCAGATTTCTTTAGCATGCAGCAGCTGCACTACACAATATCCAGAAGACTGCCACTTTCAGAATAGTCAAGCATCTTTTTCACTTTGAAAGAGAAAAATACCTGATTACAAAAACATGCTGCAAATTGTATCAGATTTACAGATTATATGTTTAAGCATGCACATGCAGCTTTGAAGGTAGAGAACAGACTAAAGTGAGTTAACTGGTAGGTTTAGAGAAAAGAAAGTTGTTAAGCCTTCCTTTTGTTGAATATGCTGGTAGAGAGTTTTAAACAAAAAGAGGAATGGAGAAGAATGTCATTCACCCAAGAACTTCAGTATTACAACACTGAGATGGCAAGCAAAATTTATATTTTAACTGCTTTTGGAATGGCATTGAGTAAAATTACACAAAACTAAAGCCAGAACAAACATTTATTTTAAATGGATGATGATATGAAAGCACTAATTTATGTTTCTAATTAATTTTCTAAAACAAATTATAATCACATTTCTAAGAATTAGCATTTCAGGTTTGCAAGCACACATTAGCCACTTCATTCTTACTCAATATGAGAATAAAAGCTGAGAGTAGGCAATAAAACCAAGAAGTCCTCATTTCTACGGAATGAAAAGGACAATGGTAACTTCCAGTGATGTGTAAAGCCCTATAGGGCTTTGGAGTTTTAATTGGGTAGCAAAAGTTTCTACAATGCCAGCAGTAATCAGTTACATCATGCCTCATATCCTTCTTTTATCTGTGGGTGTTTCTGAGCTTTAAGCAATAGCTCTGTGTTACAGCTCTCCTCGTGAGGACATCAGGTGAGTCCCCTGCACACTGAGAGACCTGATTTGACTTCCCTGGAAAAGATCATTGCTCAGGTGAGAGCTAAAAAGCTAACACCATAAATTGGTGTCATTAATCTGAAGTATCTCAGGTACATGCTGCAGAGTGCTGGTAAATTGTGTGTAAAGGTGTAAAGCTCTGGATAAAATAATTCTGTGGAACAACATGGCTGTTTCAGTGGCAATTCTGTGTTCTTCAGTTGTGCTTCTGCAGCACCAGATCACTCAGTTGGAGCACTGGTAAAAATATTGTTGTAAAAGAAGAGAAGAAGTTAATCCCTCTCTAAAGCACTTATAAGATAGGTCCAATTCTGTACCAATAAACTGCTACCACAGGTCAACAAACAAAAGATGATCAGGTACAAAGTCTCAATAACATCTGACCCCACCTTTCATCCCTATAATGACACTGCTAAGGCCACATAAGCCCCAAGTCATTCAGCTGTCTGGGAAGGAGTTATCTTTGAGGACATCCAGTATCAGAATGATTTTCTCATTCCCCTTGGCTTAGGCATCACTGCACAATAATCCCTTCAATACCAGTATTTTAAAATGTCTCACTTTTTAAAAACCAATAGGCTGTACCAGTAACCTTTGGTGGAGTTCAGCTGCGACCAACAGAGAAATACAAAACCAGTTCCTTGCAACAAGTCCACATTAATATTAACAGAACATTTTTTGAGAGATGGTATGGTCTAAAAAATCCAGCACAGCCCAGCTATTACAGAGACCAACCTTCTTCCCTTTCTGACTCTTTTCCCAGTACATAAGAACCCTATTCCACCTCCAGCTGAGCACCTGATGGCTGTCACAGAGCACAATCCACTTGTTTCCTTTGCCATTTATGCCAGTGAAGTGCTTTAAGTGCTCACGTTGCTCAGCATAACGTGATTCCTTTACATGTAAACATATATTATAACATAACCCTTCTTGCTGAGTGATTTACAAAGTCCTGATGCAAACTTTAATCTGTCCATGACATTCCCTCTACTTTTTATTCTGCTCTTTTATCTAGCTACACTTTTTCCTCTTTTTATTTTTTTAAATAAAAAGTGTTTAAATTGCTCTTTCACATATTGATTAGGGCTGTACTCAGAGGAGAAGGGAGGTGATTGATGAATACACCTGTTCATTTAAAGTAGGTCTGAGGCAGCAGTGAAATTAGTTGCTGACCTAAGTAATTTAGTCACAAAATTATGCTCATGTAAGTAGCAAATAAAGTATTTCTGCTGCACAGTCAGAAAGCCAACTTTTGACACAGACAAAAAAGAAGAAATTCTGTGTGTGACTACAGCAGCTCAGACAGGTCAGTGACCATCTGGTGAATTTATGTTAAAGGTTGAAAAAACACTGCTCTTTAGCAGATGAGATTTTAGCATAGGCAACTGGCAGGTCTATAATGAACTTTAGCAGAATTAGGTAACAAAAGAAAAAGTAAAAATGCTGAGCAGGTTTTTTTAGCATTTAATTTAAGCAGGATGGCTGGCCAAGTTTTCTTTAGGTGGCTATAAATGTAAAGATAGATTATCATTATGTAAAAATATTTAGGCAAACTGTCACAGCAGAACCCTGGTGACTGTGTGGGTCTTGTCACAGCTCTAGGTACTTCAGTTCTAAGTCTTATTGAATTGCTGTCACACAGAAGAAAGTGGCAACAGCATAAAAGACAAACAATTGGTATATCCTCACTGCAAAAGGTGACTGAAGTGACCAGTGTCTTACCTGGCCTAATCCACGTTATGGTAACAGCAGCACCCACTGCATCCATGTCACCCACGTGCATCTTCCAACTCTTCCAGCCCACCACACAGTGACTGGGCAACACTGGCCAGAAAGTTATTCTGTCCAATGTGAAATTCTGGTAAAATCTGAAAGAGAAGGCAATACATTGTTACATTATTGTTATATTTTCAGGAAAACAACAAATCAAGAACACGTTAATTTTCAAACTTCACCATCAAACACACAGATCTGGTGTTGATTTCTGGGGAAATCAAAGGCAAGGAAGGAATTGCAGAGGCATTACCATCTCAGTCCAAATTCTGGAATCTCTGGGCAAGCATTTAAGCTACTGCTCAGTCTGCAAGCTTCAGAACATTTTAATATGTACTACAGGAATCAAGTAAATAACAATGGCAACCTGCATACTACTACTCTGTTTTCTTATCACTTGGTGTTTAGGGTCTCTTTCCTCCAAATCAGAAGCAAATGGTCTAACACACATCTGAAATAAACATTTTAAATACCAACACAAACAAAAACCTCCCTCTTCTTTCTTTGCCAGTCTACCTTTCAGCACTGCTAACAGGTCTGCTATTTACAGAGTGGCAGCAAAGACTGATTAGGGATACATCTTAAAAATAGGAAGAAAAAAGAAAAAAAAAAGTAGTGAGTAAAGGAAGGAGCAGATATCTTTGAGATCAGATGATTCCCTAAAATGTTTGATCCTTCAGATCAAATGCAGTGTTTTTCCTCCCACTGTGCACATGCATGTGCATCTTCACCAGTTTACTGGCAGGTACTGTGGTCCTTAGAATTCCTGATCACAGACACAGCAGAATCATAGAAGAAAAGAACACTGTCCATTAAAAGACAGTTTTGAGTTGGTTTTTTTCCAGTTTTCTTGCTTTAGGCTGATACTTTGGTGTTCATTCAAACCACTGAAGTCTCTTATCAGGGACTGCACAGCGTAGAACTTGAAAGGGAAAAACCCAGGCAATCCAAGTTTCCTTGGAAAATACTAGAAGGCGAACTTTGAAACATCTTAATTTTAAACTTCTTTCTCTCCACAATTATCTCTCCCTAAAAGCAAAATATTGACAGTAAAATGACTAAAGGAAAAGAAACTAAAACAAGGCAGAAAGAAAGAAGAAAAACCTGGGGAAATTAATCCCCTCCAGGTTTCTGTTATGCTTGTTCATATGTGTTTGCCTCCCTGAACAACCACAGGACTGGAAAATTCTCTTCTATTAATTACATTCCAATTAATCATCTATTTAAAAGTATTTTAGTGTTACAAAATTCCATTTTGTATCACGAAATGGAAAAATAGCAGGTATGTCATTTTTCTGATGCACCCACTTTCCTTCATGAAATAAAATTTATATCAAAGGAAAAAAATGAGGGCCTGTATCATTATACTATCCAAACTTTGAAAATTTGGAGGTGCTAATGATGGGTACGTAATAGTATAACTGAAATTTCCAACAGAGCACATTGGTTGGGTTTTTTTTCTTTCTCACAAGTTGTACAGTCAGCAGCCCACAGTAAGGAGTAGAAGCCATAATGAGTGTTGCAGAGGTACCTCACCCAGGGCTGGGGTACTTTTCTTGGTTTGTCTGTCAGCCTTGAAGTTGTTCTTGCCTGTTATGTGCCTGTGGAGTAAGAAGACCACATCCCTTACCACAGGCTCTGAGATTTCAAGAAGCAAAACTTCCTAAAGCAGTGCTATAGAGAGAATAAGTGCTCTCATACACTTGCTTGCTATCTAATCTCCTGGCAAGAAATCCAAGTCCCTCTCATTATTTAACAGGCTTTGAGATGTCAAAATTATTGGAGCAACCTACCAAAAGAATCTCATCTTTTAAATTCTTATTTTGAACCCATTTGGGTTTTCAGGTAACCAAGAAACTCATCTTTATTCGTAGGCAATTTGTTTTACAGCTGCCTGTAATCTCCCAACTTCCAGGCTGAAAATCATTTAAAAACAAATGAGCTTCCCTGCAGATAAAACTCAGACACTCTGAGCTTTCAAGATAATATTTCAAGATAATAAGATTTATTTCAAGATAATAATACTAAAAGGCAATGTTAAGTTGAAAAGGGAGATGAGAAAGAGAGGAAACCAGAAAGTCCTATAAAGTGTGGAATTTCACCTTAAGGCTAGAAAAAATGGGCAGAGAGCAAATTCTTCATTTCCATATGCCATTTTTTGGAACTGGGATGAGAACAGCAATGGAGTACAGGATCTGTATCTTGTTAGCACTGTTCATATTCTCATGTGCTTTTGTATGTGTGTGTTTGTACTCCAACTGGGCCTTGTGCCACCAAATATTACATATTCACAGCTTCAGACTTTACAGCCAAGAATTTCAAAAAGGTTTAGTAGCTTGAGGTACCTGCAAAGCTGAAGCACCCTAAGGCAAGTGGCTTGGCAGCATGTTCAGTAAATGTGGCCTTTTTAAGGTTTCTCAGTCTGGTTGTTCAAATAAGCTGGTACAGCATAACCATCAACTGGGGACCAAACCTGGCAGTAGCACGAGGCAAAATTTCTCTACATAGAAACTGCTGGTGGCCTGGCAAGCAGTTTTGGTTGGATGTTTTCATAATATCTGGTATCAAATGTAGGAGAACTGCAAGCCTGCCTCTCCTTTCTCCAGTACTTCAGCATTTTAATGAACTGGACCACAATCCTTTGCAGGAACATTCTGCATCCTGTGGGCTCTCACCTGTGAGACTCAGCTGACCGAGTTGGTTGGTAGCAGTAAGGCCATGGTGTCCCACCACACCAGCTCCCCTGGGATGCACTGCAGAATCCCAGCCTGTGGGTGTCAATGGGATAGCACAGTTCCCACTCCGACTTCCACAGGATGCAGCCCAAGTGAGCCAGTGCAGAGATCTGATACAAGAAATTTGGCATAAACCTAGTGTAGGATTAAATTCCCCT
This sequence comes from Florisuga fusca, assembly GCA_038090715.1. NCBI lineage: Eukaryota > Metazoa > Chordata > Aves > Apodiformes > Trochilidae > Florisuga > Florisuga fusca. Next base: position 5,989,393 of record JAAWXA010000024.1, read on the forward strand.
CCTGAAAAGGATTAGGATCTTTTCCACTGAACACAGAACCCTATTCCGTGGTCTGTCTCTGCAGAATTTCCTCCTCTTACTGCAATCCTAGGCAAGAAGAGGGTGAAAAAGCCCAGACAGCCAACTCCTGACAGCAACAGTAATTCAGCCCATGAAAAGTAATAATTCAAGAGAGTTGTTTAAAACACTCATGAAATTAAAGAGTTTGAGATCAGTCAAGGAGCAAATCTGTTCTTACCCACTTCCAGATTGCTATTTCTAAGAGCACATGCAGTGACAAATTCATGCCAAACAATTTTTATGCTCCAGTAACCAAGCAATGGCTTCAATGTCACACAAGGTTACAAAGGTGTCACCCCATAAAGGGCACGAGACCCCTGTGGCAGCTTAACATCAAAATGCTGATGTAAGCACTGTGTGTGTTTTCTGTTGCAGGCAGAAGGAAAAAACTCTGACCTTCAACTCAGCAGCCTCTTCTGCACCTGCCACAATCCTAAGGCTGAAAAATACACTCCCTCTTTTCCAAAGGAGGAGGATCCATATCTTGCAAGTGGATCACATTGTTCATCACTTACAGAGAAATAATTATCAACGTGCAACTCAGCCTTTTTGCAACATCAGAGCAACCAGAAGGCTTCACTGGAAAGATCCCCTTAGTTTTATCTCACAGCAGAACCTCAAAGCTGCCCTAAAGGCACAATGAATCCACACAGAAACATTTCTTAGCAAGATCCAGGCAGCTTTCTCACTCTCCAGTTTGTAAAGCTTTCACCATTGGCAATAAAGATTTCCAATATTAACTTTTATCCTTTCATATTTTCATTTGAATTATCCTCACTGATCCACAGCTGTAGATGTGTGGCACTCCACCCTCACCCTTTTTCTGCCCCAAAGAATTAATAGCATGATGCTCTAGGACTACTAATCCCATATGGTCTGACTGTAAAATATATGGCTTTACACTTGTGCTTTGAGCCTCATAAACCTTTGTGACCATGTTTAAAAGATCAAGGCAAGCGAATTATGTATTTTTTCAGTTATCTTTTCCTCAGTCAATTAAATGCACCTACTCAGGAATACAATAAATGTAATTATTTCCATTGGATCAGTCAGCTCTGCATGGTGCTCCCTAGCCTGGGACCAAATGTCAAGCAGGACTGTGAGGGGTTGTTGCCACATCATTTGGGAAAGGAAAACCACAGGATTTACCATCTCCAGACACTTTGAAAAGTGACAGAGACAGAACTTTTACCTTATCAACACAAGTCCAAGGAAGCTCTTGGCATTAATTCTGTACTGCTCCTGGAGAATAAGGTGTACCCTAATCAACAGGGTTATCTCATGACATTGAGATAACCAGGAGTGTTGGGGGAGGTTAAATCTCTGTAACCTTTATGGAAGTCTTACACCAGATTTTAGCAAGATGGAGAGTCAGGAGTTAAAGATATTCACTGGACTGCTGGTTTCAATTTTCAAATGTCACCTGCAAACAAGTGCCCCCCAGTAGGCTGATGCTGTATTTGAAGAACCAAGAATTATTTAATCTAACTGCAAAATATTCAGCTGTTTAAGCTTCAGTCATGTCACCTGCAGTGTGTTCTGTCTCTCTGCCACGGATTCCAAGTGCCTTTTCAAACCTTTTTCATACTAAAAACAGAGCCAAAAAGAAAAAAAAAAAAAAACAACAAACCAAACAAAACCAACGAACCAAAGCAGAATTTATAATAGGAGCTCTGTATCTCCCATACAGCTTTTGGCCAATACATGAGGGGGTTTTATTGAAAGAACAAAAGGTGAGTGTTAAGATAAGGTCACCTATCTAACACATAAAGCATCTAACCTACTCTGACATATACAGCATCTCAAACCAGAGGTTCAGTTTGTCAGTAAGAAAATTCATATTACATATATTCAAGAGTGAACATCATGTAGAAGACACAGCTAGAAATAAAATTTTTCATCCTGGAAAATTTTGAGATTTATGCTTGCCTCTGCTTCTTTTGGAGGGGACAAAACCTCAACCAACAACCTCCAAAAATATAGGGAAATTTAAATCACCCAAAACAGCAACCACTCACCTGGGAAGTAGGTAGATGAATTTAAATCACATTTCTGATTCAATAAAAATGAAACTTAAAATAGAAATATCTCAAGAGCAGCCTAAGGTCATATTCCACAATTATTTCAACTGTAGAATAAATAAAATAAAAATAAAAAAATAAAAAAAAAAATTAAAAAAATTAAAAAAAGGAAGGAAGGAGGAAGGAAAATACACAGCAGTCTGGCCTGGTGATTAAACCACACACCTACAAGTGTGTTTTACAAATCTCTTGAAAAAGCCTTTCAAAGATTACTGTTCTGCTTTGCCAAGATAACTATGACATTTCCTTGAAGCTGTCTCTCCTTAAAACCAAAGCTACATGTGGATGAGAGATTTAAAGAATGGAATAAGAAAGTATAAGCTCTCCCAGAGCCTTACAAGGAAAAAAGAAAAAAAGGAGAGGCTACATTTGAAAAGATGATGGAATCTAGCAAAGTTTGATTTTAATCAATGTGCTTAAAGTCCATGATTTAGCATGAGTCCTGATGAAAAGAGTCTGAAAATAAAAAAGTCCAAGGAATTCTGTAATTCTGGAGTATGAGTCTGGCACAGGGATCATGAAAAGCTTTTCAAAGTTCTGTTTACATGCTGCTTAAGGTACTACACAAATTATAATTAAAGTTCTCATTAAAGTTCTCATTAAAGTTCTCATTAAAATAATTTATAAAATCACTAATTTTTCTTTATTATTTATCTGCGAGACATTTATTGTCACAGAAACTTTACACGAACTTGCAGATTTCATTTAGAAAAATATTTTGCTGGACCTTTCGTACACTATAAGGTTCTTTGTCTCTTCTTCTTTTTTAACTAAGCGTGGGATTTGCACCTTCAAACTCTGTTGCAAGCAATCTTAAGGATACATCCTCATAAAAACAAAGCTCAAATGAAAAAAAAAAAACAAACAAAAAACCAAACCCGGGTTCAAATGAAAGGCAAGCACAGGTCTACTGTTTGATGCATTTTGGTATAATACTACATATTATTTGAGCATGGACTGCGTACAACCTTGTGCACATTTCCAAGTTTAGAGAGCACATGGGGTGTAAAAGACTCACTGGTTGAACTGTTGCTTCTAAAATATCAATGACAGAGAGCAGCCCATTAATTCAGCTCTACCAGAAAGTCACCTTTAGATTTTAGGGCTCCTCAGTCTAAAATACACAGGACTTTCACTTTTACAAGTAATTAATGCTCCAAACTCTGTTTTATAAAATTATCAGTCTTAAATATTCAGTGTCTATCACGACCTTTACATTTGGAGAATAGAAGAGGACATAAAGAGGCATAAAAGCCCTAAGGAAAACAATTTAAATTTTCTTTTAATATTACCTGCCTCCCACCCTGGATAATATTATTCATAACAGCACGTTGGCTGAGCACAAACAAAGAAGTATTATTTTAGGAAGTGGTGCATCAGGTTTTTTCCTGTCTCCCAAGACTGAAGGCATATTTCCAACTCAACACAAATCCATCTTAAGAACCAAATCAATGACCCTTTTGTTGTTAGACTTTTGCTGTTGCTGCTGTTGTATTAAGTGATGCAAATCATATTTCATTTCCATCAAAGTAAGTAGAAGCCAATATTTTATTTCTTCAAGCATGGATAGAATTACAGCCCCTTGTTTCTTTCTGCACATACTGTGTTTCCTCTCACCTTTTGGTTGCTGTTGATTACTTCAAACAGCAGGGAGTGGAAGTGAAAGATGCTGAAATACAATAGTGAAGTCAAGAACTTTCGGTTACAAGATACAACAGACGTTCTGAAGATGTGGCACAAAATCTAATCTAGATCCACTGTGATGATTGGAGGAAATCCCAATTTGCTAAAATCTCACCACCTCAGGAGGATGCAGTTTTGTTTTTCTGCAAATGCTTCTTATGAATGAAAGAAATATTAATTTTGCTGAAAAAATATTAAGAACTCATCCCTAAGCAATACTTGTGCTCTAGGAAATCGAACATATGAAAATTCAGACCAAGAATTCCTCTGCCTATGACATGTTGAAGAACATGAATCTTTCATCCAAAACGCTAGACTAAGAAACTACAAATAGATATTTGGGAAGAGAGGAGGATGCCCCATTTGAAACAAATGTTTTTATTCTTAAAAGAGAATGGAAGTGAGTTAATTGCTTCATAATGAGGAAAGTATTGAAGTATGAAAGCAAGCTGCAATTCAGAGAACTGTTCTGTGTTTATTACAACTGTTTTATTCATTTATTTTAACATCACTGCACTAAATTCCTACTCTCATTTGTCTGTTTGATTAGAACTGCCTATATTTTAGTGACTCTAGTTTCAGTCTGGGACTTCCAGAGACAGATAATTCAAAACAACTGTGGATACAATTGCTTGATAAACCAAGGTAACAAAACATTCTCCTCTCAGCAACTGACAAAAGCACCGAGGTTTCAATTAAATATAAAAACAGGCAGCAGGTGCTTTTCAAACACAAAACCAAGAGCAGTCATTTTCTGTTTTTCTTACAGGAAAAATAAAACCCCTACAGTTTCCTGCAGGCATTATTTTAGGGATTAACACGGAGCCAAGGAAGTCAGTGATAAACCACATTTTACAGCATCATTAAAGTGTCCAGAAACCACAGGCTTATTATGTTAATGATAATACTTATTATCATACATATTCTCAGGAAAGTAACCCCTCCCTCACTTGGTATTTTGAATTTATAAGATAAAAAACATTCTTGCTCTCATTTCTAGAGGTCTCCTTGCCCCTTTTTGGAGACAGCCCCATTCTTCCACCAAAAAACCACTGAGCTATTATGCTTCCCAGCCTGGGACTCACCAAATGGTCCCAACAAGGTCTCAGTTTCCCCTGTCACTGCAGCTTTATGTCTGCCCAGCTACAGTTGTGCTGTAACTCTTGGACACCTTTGACATCATTCAGAGTAAAATAAGCTGCTCACGTTGACACCAAGGTCAAAGAACTGAGCAATGGTCCTTGTAGGCTGCTCATGCTCTGTCATTGCTGTATTAAATATTACAGGATGAGGCACTTTAGAAGTTATTCACAATATAGAATTTCCCCATCCACACAGTAAGTTCATCGTAGTCCTTACCTACTGAATTGCTTTGGAGGGGAGATCTTCAATCCCTCTGTCCATCAGAAACCTCAGGTTGTTCAAAATTCATCACTATAGACAAATGATTTTAAGTGTTCCTCAGCACAGCTCATTAGCTGAAGTCTACTTCAGGTGGATTTGCTTTGGCTGTTTCAGAACCATAGAAATACTAAACCAATGCTTCTTTTTAAATATAACTTGCAAACCTGACATGCTGTTTACCAGAAGGAACCAAAATTGTTTCCATCTTTCCCTAACCTAAAAGCACCATGGAGTGCTGAGTTAGTTTAAATACCATTGCCTTTGATTTGACCTGCCAGACACGCATCAGTTCAGCTATTAATAAACCTTCAGACCACACCTCATCTCCAATAAACACTCAATTGTAACATCAGCAAGTATTCCCATTGCTGTGGCTGCATTGGTCTTCAAAACCCCAATCACTGGAAAATTCTGCTAAACTAATAAAAAACATCCAGTCTGCCTCTGAGCAACTGTGAGCTAATTTATATGTAAACCCATGTAACACAGTGTTTCATTTCTTCAGGCCTGACTCACACTGATAAGCTCTTAGTCCAAATAAGGGGAAAAAATATATTTTTAACACAAAATTAGCTGTTGAGAATCATTCCTCTGTGCCTGATCTGAGCTTTCTCATTCAATGATATGGAAAATGACATGACCAAAAAAAAAAAAAAAAAGCACTGGAGAACTTCAGGGTGTTTTGCTCTATTCCTGTTAAGAGAGGAGGGTTTGGAGCCTGAAGGATAGCTCACATTCTAATGCTGGAAGAGGTGAAGTCAGCCACACCATCTAGGAAAGGGACCTGGCTGCTATTTTGAGGGCTTGTGTGTATTAGCAAAATTGATGTGTTACACCTCTGTTTCTCCTGGTATGAGTGATGGGAGTCTCCAGAGAGGGGTGCTGGAGCATCACCTCATTGGGTGTAAGGGAGAGAACAGCCACATCTTGGAGAGACACCTCCCTTCAGAGTCCACTGGCAGCCTTCTGAACTCTGAAAATGGTAAATATTTTACTGCTTATTATTCATATTTACCAAGCCTGGTTCACTAAAGGACTTGAATGAGGTACAAGCAGTTATCCTTGCTGCTAATTAGTCCTCCATAACTAAGAAAAGATGTCTTCTTCAGTAATCCATCAGTTATTTGTGTCTAGGAACAGCCTTGAAAACATCATCTGTGACCACTCTCAGGCAGTTTCTTTGTTTCAAATCTCCTGGTTTTTCTTCCTTTTTACAGGGCTTCAATGTCAGACTTATTTTTGCTTGTAATTGCTGCTTCTAGAGGTGTTAAACTTCATTTATAACTGTACATCTCAGGTGGAATTAATCTCTCCCAACTCAACTAATACTGGTGGTGTGTGAGAAACTGCTCTTCTGCATTGTGGAAAACGTGAAAAATGATAGAAAACTGTTTCAGATGGATTTCAAGACAAATGTGTTTGGCTTTCCTCAAACAGATCCTGATTAACTTCAAAGCGGTTTAGGTCATACATACAGGTCATAAATACCACTTCTGCTTAAAATTTCTTTTCTTTGTTTGAGGCTGTTGGTTTTATATTTCAAAAATAGTTTAGTTAGCATATCTGGGGAAAAAATACTGAAAGCTGAACTATATTTTAAATATCACACTAAAAATAAGCATAAGATTTCTCCAAAAAGTTTTGTCCAAAGTTATTTTTACACCATTTTTTTGTTTGTTTGGACTATACCTGTCCCTCAGAAAAATTAATTAAGCCCAAACAATAAAAAATAAAATCCTGTGTCATGTTCAAGGAACCTGCTGGGACCTATCTGAGCTACTGTAAGATCATTTAATGAGCACTCATTAAATTAACATCTACCCCCTCAGCAAGTTCATCAGTAGAAGATAGAAGCAGAAGAGTTCTAAATGGCTTTTCCTGCTCTCTGGACTCCTGCTGTCTCATTTGGTTCAGGCAGTTGGAATTTTGTGCCCCCACACTCCCAGGAAGCTGTGGACGGCTGCAGAACAGGTTTACAGACTTCAGATTTATTGTAAATTTCCAGCATTAAGAGGAAAAGAACACTTATTATCCTGAAGCACAGGTGCCTCTGGAATGAAAGATATTTCCCCAGAGAAGGTGTGCACAGAGCTGCATCCAACCTCTGCAGGGCAGTTCCTGGGGAAGTCTCAGGATGGGATCCCAACACCAACTGCCCTTGGGACATCCCTTCAGCCAGGTCCTTGAGGCAGGATGCTGCCTAACCCACTCTGCAGGCTCTCCCTCCTCTGTTTTTTCATCTTTGGCTTTCCAAAATGAAGGATGTTTGTGAGAAACTGGCTGTCTAATAGGGAGACTCCTTGCAGGCTTCTAAAAAGCCCTTGCCTGCAAATGGCTCACCCCTTACGAAGCTGGGCTGGAGTCAGAGGGATGGAACAGGAACTTACACTGCACTTTATTAAAATGAACTTTAATCTCAGTCTATTTCATATGCTTGCCTATTAATTAGGAAAAAAAAAGAAAGGTTCTGTCTTGTATGTGATTTAGATGCGCTACTAGAGTACTGTGGAGACCAATATGAATGTATCAATGTTTTACAGCAATACTTAGGTGAACACAGAGAAATCTCAGTTAGATTTCCTGCTGACTCATACACCCTGGGAAAAACATAGAAACTTTGCTTTGAACTCCTAACAGTGCTTTTTTTATGGAGTCCTCCATGCTGTTGGCTGACTGGATATCACACTGCTTCAAGCATTTTTAATACTAAGGTACTACAAAATATGTTACCAAGTGTTTAGGATCACTCAACTAGCATACAGCAGCAGCTCCAAACCTAAGGACATCTTTTCAGGAGCATATTGCTGTCAGCCTCAGAGGAAAAGCAGCATTTTGGAAAAACATTCGCTGTGTGTGTACCAACCCTTTTCTGCCAAACCTCTCTCAGAGGCAGGATCTGAAGCCTTTCCTCCATTACCTGTTCAGAAGCTGTGTTGGAATCATTTGGGAAATAATGCCCGGGGCAGATTCACTAAGAACATATACTCTGAGCACAACTGGGACACAGCAGACTGGCACAGGGATATCAAGAAACAAAACTGCAGTGAAATTGTGTAGATATAGCTTAGCAAAGCCTTGACAGCACTTGAGTCCTGCTGCAAGCAGTAGTAAAAGCAATGACTTCCCAAATGGTTATCTTACAGAACACAACCAAAGGCATTTTTCCCTGTAACAGACATTATGGAGTAGAAGCTCTTTTCCGGGAATTAAAGAATATTCTGTCTCTTCTACAGTGTCCAGGAGATAAAAAGCTATGGGTCTGCATAACAGGAGTACAAAAGAGTGTTGTATACGAGAGACAGAAGTCTTTGTTTCCTACAGGATCTGTTGGGTTATTTATTTCTAATGATTTTTGTCCCTGGGTCATTTTTCACTTCTTTGTGAGCTTCTCACCAGAGTAGGTGAGAGAGAATATTCTGGCATGGACATCCTGCTTTAAAAGATGAAGAAGGAAGAAGGGATCAGAATTTAGAAACAGATTAATTATGATGAAGATTACTACAGGAATGACATCCAGTGGTTAAAGATTTTCCTTCTGCCTAAAAATTTTTGTTTTCTTCTCAGCTTTTTTTTTTTCTATTTCATTGTATGCTAGGGAAGGAGGGATTTAACTCACTTCCTCTGCCTGCTCTTCCCTGAATCTCTCAGCCCCTGCCACCCCACACTATCAGGAATGACATCCTTCATCAATAAAAGTGTTAGGGCTTATTTTTGGCATTTTCTGTCCTCTATCACAATTATAACTCCTATGCAGTAACTCCTTCCAGTCCCAAATCTAAGCACTAACACCAGAAACAAAATTTAGCTTGTATCAATGTCAGTAAGCTCCAAAGTCCACCTTTAATCATATTTTCCTCAACAAAAAGCAAATCCTACCAGCCTAACACCAAAGTTAAGCTGGTTACCTGTCTTAATCAGTAGTCTTCTGTCACAGCTACATTGCTGCTGATTCTTGAGCTCAGTATTTCTCCTTGTGCCTCAGGACTTCATTGCTATTAACAGCTGTGTAGGAACATGAGTTACTTCCCAAACAGAGGAAGATGTGGGTGGAACAGTAGGAAGCATCCTGTTCTCTGATGGTTGTTTCCATTCATCTGCTGAATCAGGGAACACTTTCAGATTAGTGCTGTCACTGTTTGGAACACACGTCTTAAATTCTATTGATTTTTAAAACGATGAGTTCATTTGTGGATACTTTGCCATTTTAGATGAAGTCATTATCAACTTTCTGGTCGCATCATTTAGGTTGGATATTAGAAAGAATTTCTTTAAGGAGAGGGTGATCAGGCATTGGAATGGGCTGCCCAGGGAAGTGGTGGATTCTCCGTCCCTGGAGATATTTAAAAAGAGACTGGATGTGGCACTCAGTGCCATGGGCTGGGAACTGCAGCGGTGGGTCAAGGGTTGGACTTGATGATCTCTGAGGTCCCTTCCAACCCAGAAAATTCCATGATTCTATGATCTGGAAAGCCATGTTCTGGAGAAACAAGTCCAGGGAACATGTGAATGCTGGCTCACATTCCATTTTTCAGACACTTGTCAAAAAAGCAACACTTAATCATTAATCCACCTTTTTAACATTTTTACCAAGCTGTACAGCCTCACACTTACAATCTGTGAGGTACCTAAAGCAATGTGCAGGACACATCAATATTCAGATATCTGCCCATGCTAGGTGAGCATCCATAGTCTTGTCTTGCAAGTGAGGCAGCTGCAGCCCAGACAGTGGTTGGTGTCAAAGCAATCTGCAGGCACCATTCATTATGCTTTGCAGAGCAAAGGAACCAGGGTAGCCTGACACTGAAGATGAAGGTGTTTGTAGTTCTGAGCTATGAGGAACTCCTTTGAAGTCAAGCTGCAGAGCATGAAGCTAAACCCACTTAGTCTTTCAGCACAGCAAACTCATACCTGAAAAACACAGAAGCAAAAGGCCAGGAAGGCAGCACTGCCTCAATTAAGAATGACAGTTCTTGCCAAGCACTGACTCTGAAGTGTGGGATATAAACCTCCCAGATCTGATGTGCATTTCAACAGAAATAATTGCTTTGAGGGATCAACTAAAGTAAGATACAATTCCAAGGCTGTTGGCAACCTTGCCCACAGCATATCTCTACAAGACTTGATGGAAAAAGGGCTGTAATCCCAACTGTGTCAGCTCTGTTATCCTGAGATGACTGTGTTTCAAACTGCATAAGAAAAGTGTCAGCCAACCCAGCATCTGCTTTTCAAGTGTCAGGAGGAGTCCAGCAAGAGGACTGGTTTGTGAGTTTAGCCACAATTTAACCTGGCTGAGGGCAAACAGAGTTGAGCTTGTTTTTTTAATTAGCCACTCTATGCACTGATGTGCCCAAGCCAATACAGTTGCTGATGGCAGGACACATCAGTAGATCTAATTATTTTAACCTAGTTGGACATGTGAAAGAATCTAACAAGAGCTGTGCCTTCAGAGGTTTACCCAAGAGGCAGCTGCTTCAGTGGGTTCTGGGTTAGATGGTAGTTTGAACAGGAGAAACTTGTTTAGAAGAAAACATCTCCAAATGACCTATCATGAAAACATGATCACTGCTGTAGTCCACAACACACAAACTGCCTCCTGCTGGGAAGAGCTACAGGTCCTGGGGTAGTTGCCTTTTTGCTATCTAAAGGCCATGCCTGGCACCAATTGATTGGAAATGTGCTAAGCCACACACTTCTTCTGAACTGACCAAAAATCCATAGAACACCATGACATTTTGTTCCAGTAGGAATGGATTACATGAATCAGAGACCAGGTTTTATTTATATACAGAGACACACAAAGGCACACAGTGTGTGTGCATGCCCTGCTGTAAAACAGGCTCTCCCACAGCCCAAATTGAAAGATTAGTTCAGGCTTTCTTTAATATGACACTGACTCCTGACATTTCCTTTGTAAGTGTCATCACACACTCAGGATTTGCTGCTAGCAAAAGCTGCCAAAACCTTTATCCTCAAATCCTCTGCACTACTCCCTTTTGCAATTGCTGCCAATCCCTCTTCCACACAGGACATGAACACCTCACCCAACACCCACAGCAGGACCTCAATCAAAGCACCAAAAGGAAAGGGTCCTGCAGGTAGGGTAACAGATCAAACAGAGAAGCAGAACAAATTCCACAAAGAACATATCTTCACAGCACATTTTCTGCCAGGAGCCACCCCCCATTTATAACAGGAAACATCTTGCTTTTATCAGCTTGGAAGAGGTGAGCAGCCTGAGGCCTGGGTGCTGTGCAAAACTTTTAGGATGCTTAATATTCTAAAATTCCCTGGTTTAGAGCAGGCTTGATTTATGGCTTCACTGGCATTGCATCAGAGCATCACAACAGAGGGTAACAGTGACAAGGGGTCACCCCAGGGCAGGGGGAAGCACACACACACCTGCTGAAGGAAGAAGAGGCCCATGGGCACAGTGGTGAGTGACCACACAGGAGCAGGATGGGATCATAGACACTGAACAGAAGTATCAGCACTGCTAGTGGCACCTCGTTCTCTTATTCAGGACTGTGTCCAAATATGGCTAAACTATGTAAAAACTGACATCAACTGTATAATGCTCTATACCATGTTTTTGAAATTTAGTAGTATTTTTTGGCAAGGATCCAGTGACACTATACAAACATCTCAGTGACCTAAGGGCAGATTTCACAAAAAAAACCCCAAAAACCCAAAACACCAAACAAACAAACAAAAACCCCCCTTAGCAACATTAAAGCAGATAAAATTATATAGCTATCAGACACTCAAAACTCTAGAAAATTCTTTACTTATAACCAGTATAACTCCCAAACAATGAAGCAGCTGATGTCCTCATACTACCCTCAAATACTTGAAATTTAGCTAACTGCTTTTGTTCCTCACTCAGTTGGTAGCAAGATTATCAGTGTGATATACTCACCTGTAAGTGCTAACCCCAATTATAAATACCAAACTGCATTCTACCTCACTAAATTCAATGTGCAGCTGTAATAACAAAAATTTGAAATGATTTTGGGTCGACTTTCACCATAATTAGGACTCCTCAAAAAATTGTGTAGCAAAACTTTTGCTATTTTGTCCTGAAGTCTATGACGACTTGCAACTGTCTCCCTGCAATAGACATGTCAGCAATGTTTTCCCCAGCAATTTTTTTTCCTGGAAGGTGTAGTTGGCCAAAAATATCTGTAAATTGATCTGTGCTTATCTTTTTGTGGCTATTACAAAACTCAGGTCCTTCTGAAACAGTGTCATCTGCAGTCTGCAAGATGAAATTAAATCTAAACTTGTAGGCTTAATCATATTACTTTGAATGGAGTATCGATTGCAGCTAATTTTATCAGAAGTTTGAGAGGTTTGCTTGCTTGCTTCCTGTCACTTTGATAAATGGGAGCCAGCAGATATCTGAAGGGGGTCTGGTAGTTGTATATGAGAAAATACTACCAGTAAATGTACAAAGAGAAATATTCCATCCTCTGGTACTAATGATCACAGGGCTAACTGGGTTTGCTGAGTCAGTCACACCTACCCTAAGGCAGGTGGTGGGTTCAGAATATCTCCCTGCTTCAAACTGAATTTCCTAAGGGTCACAGCAGTTCAGGTGAGTTTGGGCTCTGTGTGAGCAGCAGCTGCCACTTGGAATTTCAAAACAACTCAGTTACAAAGGTCTTCAAAACAGCCAGGACTGCAGCCATCCAAATGCTGGGGTGTGGACACCAGATGAAGATGGTCCCAAGAAGCAAATTACCAGTCTAGATTTCAACATCTCATGGACACTGAGGCTACCTGACTGCCCTGCTGTACCACCAGCAGCTCTTGGCAGCCGATGGAGCCAAACTGAGGTTCAGATTTTGAACACCAGGTTTCTGGCCTGGGCTGTCTTCTCCTGCTACAGCTGCCTCCTGGTGAAGGAAATACTGGTGCAAAGATCTAAGCCCATAGGCTCTGACTGGCAGCACAAGGAGGCAAGGTGGGTCACAAGCCTTTGTTCTTCCTACTTCTATCTCCTCTTTCTGTAAAACCACCTGAGAAATGATCATCCTCAGGGCATTAAGGTTCACAACCCTGTTTTCACAGCCAGTATTTTACCTTTTGCTTCATGAGAGCTTTATTTTGATAGTAGAAAATAAAAGAGGCAAGACTAAACATTTATCTCACATTTAATGAAAATTAATGTGTTAATATTTAAGGCAAAAATTTCACAGAGTTTGCTTACTAAGATTCACCCTATTAGAGATGCACTGTATAAACAATTTTCTCTATTCAGTTTCCTTCCTAATGATAGCCTAAATAGCTTTTAAAGGATTGAGCAGCAAACAAGCAAAAATTGTTTAAAAGAAAGATGAAATTTGAAACTAAATTTAGGGGTAAAAAGCCTATCAGGGATTTTAAAAGAAAATCCAGTGTCATAAAAAGCTGTTAGTCCAGGTTATGGAAATAATCTGTTGCAAATTTATTTAATATTCCAGAGTCACTTATCCAATTCAGATTATTCTTCAGATAGAGATTAGCACCAAAGCATCCACATATATAGATTATAAAACCATTATCTCTATTTTGGAACATGTGAGAGATAGCAGCATGTCCAGATGCAAAATATTTGTTTACAAAATATATGACCTCGATTATTTTTTGGATTATTTTCAGATGTGCTGTCTCTGATAATACTGATATTATGGTATATTTCTCAATGCCAATTACAAGGCTGTAGATTCCTTCTGAAGTATGGTTCTTATTCCTCATTAAAGCATGTTCTTATCTGCAAAGCTCAAAGGAATTAATCCTTTTCTCTCTTTTTTTTTTTTAATTCCTCTTGCTCTGTTCTCCCCAGCCCCACAGCAGAATTTCTAATGACATCTTATTCAGTGCTTGGAAACAAAATGGAAAGAGCATAATCCATTGGGCCAAGTGATGCCAGCCCAGAGAGAAGTCCACTCTGTGAGATGGATGACCATCTGACCTGTCTGGCAAGCATCCTTTTCCCTGGTGTCCATTACCAGGGTTGCTTGTATCTTCATACACAGAACACCCATATACACCAAATCCAGAAGAAATCACCTGGGTACCTCTGGTGCTAAGGCCAGATCTGCATTGCCCCCATTTCCATATTTACTGCCATGAAAAAAATACCAGTATGAAAATCAGATTATATTCTAGTCTATCATGAAAACTCACCTGTCTCAAGAGTCAAGCAAATGAGTGTTTTATCCTGGCATGTGATTCATTGCATTTCATTCTCAGTTATAACTGGGCTTTTGCTCTGTTTTTCTTCTTTAGAGAAGGAAGCGCTGCCAAAAGCCTACTATTTTATTTGCATAAAAATTTTCTCTTTATAAACAATTAGGCTGATTCATAAGAACCCTGAATTCTCCAAGCAGAACTTTAAAACAAGGCAATGAACTATTATTTTATCAATTTCAGAGACAAGAAAAGAGATTCAGAGATGCCTAATTCAGTCATAGTCTGACTACACATTTACACATCAAGATGTACTCAAGACACAGGAGGGAGACTTAAAATATTTACACACCTATCGTTGTTGTTCTAGTTATTAGCATTATAATATTCTGCTATTAATCACACAGAACTCAGAAGTAACTGGTTTGTGAAAGCAACAGAAGCTGAGCCTTCAGAAAAGTGGGCACAACCATTCTGCAGCCCACCAGGGCTCATCCTCTGTGACCACTGCTAGAAAGAGAGAGGAAAGCAGAGGACTGAGTTATAGCAGAGAATGTGATGCAGACAAAAGCCTTAAAAAGGGAGGATGGGGAGAGAAAGAAAAGTCACGAGACTACAAAAAGAAAGATGGAGAAGTGAGGAAAAAGAGGACTAAATGCAGTGTTGAGCTGGGAAAGAAGGTGAATACTGCAGAGGAAAACAGAGCCAGAAAATGGGTATCAGAAGAAGAAAAGCAACAACAAGCAAACAAACAAAAAGCTCACAATAGCAAAACCAAATGAAAAAAGGGAGAAGAAATGACTAAAAGAAAGAGCAGTAAGGGGCTTAGTGTGATAGCTTTATTATTCACTGAAAGCCCCTGTAGTACTAATAATAGGAGAGATCAACCATAGAATTTTTAAGGTATATTTCCTCCTCTTGTATCTCATTCCAAATGTAATTTCTGCCAACACTAATTCAGAACCAGGGGAGACTTTCATACAGGACTAAAACAAGGATAAAGTCTGGAATAGGCATAAAAAAAGCAGCATGCTGAAGAAGGCATCGTGGCATATAAGGAGATTATTGTTTTCTTGCTTATTTGCTTTGCAATACCAAACAGACTTTGAATTCTGAAAATAGAGACAGCACATTCCAATTCTGCTGCACTTCTTCCCTTTCCAGGTTACATCATATCTCTCCCGCTGAAGTCAGAGGAAAAAACATTACTGAAGGTTTCATCAAAGTTACAGACCCTACCACAGCAAGCTTTAGAACTGGCTTTAAAAACACCTTGGCTGCAGCTGCTCTCTCTCACATATCTCCTGAGAGATTTACTTGCTCAGCAGCTCTAAGCATCAGGCATGTAAGGATACACAGGTGACTCAGAACTCCCTCAGTACCCCAGAATCTCTTGGAGAAATTGCATTAATACCTTCAGCTCTTTCCTAAGAGAGACTTAAATGATGAAGCAAAAACATTGGCCAAACACTCACTATGTGGAAAATTCTGACAGAGAATTGTGTTTTCCTTAAACTGAAGAAAACAAAAAAAAGGAAAAAAAAAGGAAAAAAAAAGGACCACTTTTAAGATTAACACTTGGAAAAGTATTTTCTGTTTCAGAGTACCCTTACTGTCTAAGCACTGGTGAAGGAAATGGATGGACTGAAAATCCCAGTGCAGTCCTTGGTGTTCTCAGGATATTCAGCCCCTAACAGAGGAGATGCTCCCACAGCCAGGCCACATCCAGCTGCCCATAATCCTTCTAAATTTTATCTGCAGCTCTGATATGGACCCATAGCATACATTCAACTTGGGCCTTTCAAAACTGTATTTTTCATTGGCCATTTCCTCAGTCATAACTCCACCATTCTGGGTCACTGACCAGAAATAGAGTAGGAAACACAGAGCACTGGTAGAATATTAGTGGGACATGTAATATTTAACCCTTACTCATGTCCTGAGATGGCTGCTATCCTTACAGAGGATCACTAACATAGTCAAATTGTTTTGAAGCAATAGAAAGCATATCTATCACTGAAAAACATAGGCCAGTCAATAAAAGTAATGGTTTATATATCAAAACAAATTAAATGCCAGACTCTCATGCTTACCATATGAACATGCTCAAATTCATTAAAAGAAACTGGTCTATTCCCTGAAGTACATGCTGGGATGATAGAACAAATGCATTTGTACTGACAGGCACTGGTAAATGGCTAATCAATCCCTCAGTGCTTCTTAATTAGTGACTGCAGGAGACCCTTTTAATTGGCATCTGATACTTGATTTGAATTGACAAATAAACTGCCACTCAGCCCCTTATTGACAGTCAACCTTTTTTCACCCTATTAACACCACTGTAGCTCCTGAAGAGCATTTCTGAAGGACAGACCAAACCAGCTTGGCACCCTGAAGTATTTTATCATGATTTCAGTGCTGATGTTGCATTGAAAAGCTGCATATGCTCTACTGATTGCTCAATATGGTTTGTATTAATACAAGTTGTAGGCTGTCACTGTTCAGCAAGTAGGTAGTTATAAGGAATGCATTGGTTACTTTATAACTGGAATAATTTATCATCGAACAAGCAAGTTCAACAAGCACTATGAAATCAATTTATAATTTTTATGCACTTCATCTGGACTGAAAAATGGTTTTGTTCTCCACTATTTTCTGACTAGACCTCTTTGACAGAAAAAGGGGGAATAAAGCTTTTAAAATTGCTTTTTGGTCAGCAATGCACGCTGGAAATCAAGATTAAAGATGACAGTTTTCAGATGCATAAGTTAGACTTACTTTGTTTTATGGACCTAAGGCCACCATCTTATAAGGCATTCTGGTGTGAAAGAAAACCATCCAAAGGTTAAAGAAAGACACACATGTTCCCAGAGTCAGCCAAAAAGTTAGCTGATTTGCATTAGCTTAAAAGCTAGTCCAGTTTTGTTTACTCCTTCAAGCCACTGAATCAAAAGGCATGCAGCTGGTGGTTATTAAAAGCTTCAAGAGGAATGGCAGTTTTGGAGGAAGGAAAGCAGGGAATACTAAAATCTTCAGTGGCTGGGCCTGTCATTGCTATGCAAGACAGAACACACACCTTCCCAGTAGCATGAAATGCAATTAATACAGTTCTGGGAAGACTCAGTGCTCCAGTTCTGATGAAGATTTAAAGGTGCTACGACAGATTGTAAGAGCTAGCTTGGCCTAACACCCCTAAAAGCCTTGTTAATACCAGCAAGATTTACTTAGCATGTGTCCAGCTGGTCAAGTTAAAGAGAGAGTTCATCATCCCTACTGTCAGGAGCTCGTAGCAGGAGATCAGTAGGAGGGATGAAGGCACAGATGCTTGGCAAGACAGCCCATTCTACTAAAATTTCCTGTCTTAGCATTATACACTGAATAATCTCAGAAAAGTATCCTGGCATCATGCACCTGTGAACTGTGAGGGGATGAATGCATCACTGCCATCAGACTGCCCTGCTCAAAACCAGACCCAGCTGCTCCTCTTTGCACCACACTGCAGTTACAGAATGAGCATCTACACTTGCTTCAGCATCCAAGCTTTGGGCCACCCCCATGTAACACGTTGGTTCACCACAGGTGTATTTATTAAAAGGCACTTTGAGTCATCCCTAGCCATGACTAACATTGGTGAAATGCCCCCTGCTCACAATCAGCTCTTTTCAAGGCACTGTTATTAATACTGAAGCAGTTTATCCTATCATCACATCACATCCTCTGTATTTCACACTCTGAACTGGTGTGCAATACAGAAATACCAGCACTCTCATGCTATTTAGTTAATTTTTATAATATGCAACCTCTTGTAATCAAACATGCTATGAGGTTGTTGCAGCAGCATCCCAACAGACTGTAGAAGGGCTCTGAATGTGGGGCAGAGGCTGTCACACACATGCTGTTTCCTTCTGAACAGGACATATTGCTTTTTTCTTCACTGTGCAAGGTAAAAGTCTTGTGTTTGACACGTGGCTGCTTTATCCAGAGGTAAAGGGGAAGAGAAGACAGTGTCTGAAAGAACATACAGCTCCAAAAATTAAAACTCTACCTGAAGTTTGGCATGTAAAAGAAGAGAGAGATACGTGTTGGGGAAACTTGGACCCCAGAAGGTGGTGGCAGATAATGTGCTCACATAAAAGTTCAGGTTTTTAAGATCATTTATCATCTGTGACAGCAGCTTGCAGTAAGAAAAGTAAAGCTGTGTAAAGCATTAGCAATGCTTTCCTTCTGCACAGGAGGATGGTACCTCTCCAGGGGTTTTATTAGTGGATTTTCAAAGTCACAGCTATCAGATTAACATAAACATATCACCAAACACATAGAGGAAGATACAGATTTGAATAAGGCAAGCATTTTCCTCTCCCTTCCTACTATCTAGTTTTCCTCTTATTAAAATCTACCATGTCTGTAGACTTCTTCAGTTGAGAAATAATCTAAATTCATTGTGTGCCTGTAGGAACAGCCTAACAGTTTTAAGAGAAACACTGAGGCAAGCACAGTCCCACTGCATGGATTTCAAAGGTACACAATTAATGTGGGAGGAAAGATGGGTTCTTGTGGAAAGGGGAAAGAAGCAATGGTGATCATAATTTAGGTAATTTTCGTTTTCTTCTTCATTCACTGAAGTAAGTGAATGACTTTCTTGTCTTAGAATGCTTAACAGAGGAAAGTAGATGGGCAAGAGAGGCTGTGAACAGGAAGCTAGAGAACTGCAGGGAGATTGAATCGAAAGCAAACAGAATTTAAGTCAATCAGGAGATCTGTTAGAAGGCAGTGATGTAAGGTTTTGGAAAAAAAAAAGGCCAACCATACGCACCTCTATTTTCAAGGGGAAATTTCTGCTTCCAGTTTGTAAGTTGAAGCATTGTATCTGAAAGCAGAAAAGCTGTGGTATGAAAGTGCTGCTGCCCTGCCCAGGGAATGTTCAGTTTGGCTGCTCTGTGTTTTCTCTTTCTTCTGTGGACCAGAACCCAGGTGGACAACACCACCAACACAGCCCACAGTTTCTCCTTAAGCACAGCCAAGAGGAAAAAGGCATTCTTATCCCAGCCAGCCAGCTCAGGAGCTCCAGCCATAGCAGAGAAAAGAAAAATGAATCCACTTAATGGAAATGCCTACAAAAATGCCACCAAACCTATTTTGTAAAGAGTGGTGATTAATTTTGTGTGATCAACTTCTACTAAGAGATGTTTTTGCTAAAAGACATTCAGATAGATTCCCTGTTGAGCAACACAGGCCCCCCTGACTGCTCCTTCCTTCATGCTGTTCCACTCACTGCTTCAGCAACTATATCCAGAGCAAAGGGAATCTGCATCCATTTGGCAAGATGCTGTCTCTGGACCTGACAGATATAATTCTTCTAGGAAAGGTCTTATCATCAGAGAGACATATCTCCCAGCCCCAGCCATCTGTGGAAGATGCTACTAGAGTACAGCATTATTTAATGAATCTCACTCCCAGCCTTCAGCTTTGCATGCACCCCTTTCACATCAATTCAACTGCTCTGTCATGTAGATGATGCTGGAGCAACAATACAATCAGCAACTCAAGGGAGGTTTGAACAGTCTCAAAATGTAATTACTTCAAAACTGAGTAACTAACTGTACACATTTCTCCTCCATCAGATCACAAACAGCACTGCTTTCAGATTCAAGTGCAAAAGCAGTTTTCTCAGCCAAGCTTTCCCCAGCAGCACACTGATGAAACTTCTCAGCTCCTCCAAGGGCTGCAGAGCTGCTGGAAGATGCAGCTACAGAATGCAGTCACGTGTCACAGCTTGTGCCTGGCTAGCACAGGCTGGGAACCACAAAGCCTCAACACAGCATTTCAGAGAGACCACTGGAGACCACCTGGAGGCACAGATACTTCTTCTGCACCTTGGAAACTGGAACCATCACAGCAGCCCTCAAGATCTAAGCTGTTTAGAATAGAGTCAATGGCAGGGATGCTGCATGTCATTGATTTCACCTCTAAATACCACATGAAACCCTGAAGAGGAATGCCAGAGCAGCACTGCTCAGCCACTCAGACATTTCAGATTTGTAATGCACTTTGCCCTGGCAGTTTTAGCCAGGAAAGGCTGCAGATGGCAGAGAGATAGAGCACACAAAGTGGGATTTGTCTGTCATAGAATTAGTGTCTGTATAATTTTAAGCCACGAGCTGTCTGGCATTTGTTGTTATACTTTCCAAGGGCTTTATAAATGGCTTCAAGAAACATTTATAGGGTGAAAAATAACCCGAGACCTGGACTCCCCAAGATATTTCAGCATTAACGGATTACAGAATTACCAAGAGAGGGCTAGAAATTACTCCTCAAATAGTCTCAAAGGTAATGAAATAAAACCCACTGAAAGACAAATGGAAATGCAAAGGCCTGAATATTACAATTTCTGCTTTAATCGTGTTCCTGAGAGACCTAAATCCACTAATGTTAATTAGCAATAAACAATAATAGCACTTACACAAAGCTATTCAACTCTGAGATGTTATAGGCACTCATTTATGAGTGCATAGGAGACCAATGAGCTCGGTACTATTCTTCAGTAGCACCAGTACTGGCTAAAATTGGAATTTTTTTGTTCCAGGAGAAACATTTAGAGTGCATTTTCTGTTCCAAACTGTAAAAATAATTCTTAAAGTTTCATTTCAAGGGCATTTTTAAACACACTTTGCTTCATTTTAATTGACAAACTGGTAAAATAATTGACACCAATATCAAGTCTGCTCCACAACTTTGCAGCTCTAAAAGCTGATCTTTTTCAATCATTTAAACTACATTTTTCTTTCAAAATCTAGTTTCAATTAACTGACAGATATTGCAAAGCTGAATTCTGACAAAGCTGTTTTTTCTATAACAGAAACGTGCAGGTCCAAAAGTAGGAAGGATGGGGACCATGAGCAGGTACTCACATAGTGCCTTGTTTTCCAAATAAAAGCCATCCAGGTCTTATTCAACAGCATTAATACCAAAAAAATGGAAAATTCAGACAGAATCAGAAATTAGCAAGCATGAAAAAAGCCTTAGCCACGTAGGGAACATAGGCAGCAGAGCTACATGCTAATTTTCAATAAACATAGCTGCCACAGGAGTCAGTTTAATTTCAACCATCCAGCTGAGCTAAAGGGCACTTTCATGCAACCCCTGTCATGGGGAATTCCTTTTCTCCAAGCACTTGCCTTACATATGACTGTTTTGCAGTGATTAGCAGTAGGAACCATTCACTTCCCAAATGCTAATTCAAAAGTTATTACACACAAACACACACCAAAATTAGCCTGTCTTAATTATGTCTTTATCAAGTGCAATCACAAAGGCTTGAACTCTCAGCTCAGCCATCTTGTGCATCAAAGTAAATGTAATCCTTCAGGCAAAATGTTTACCAAGCTGAATAACCCAGAGTAGTGGGAAACCAGTGTCACATGAAAAATTAAGAGCCTTGGTGTTCCTAAAAGCATTCCAAACAGTGAGGAAAAAAGCAATCAAAATGCACTAGCAGAGGAGGGTATTTACACCTCCACTCTACCCTCTTTCAAGCTATAAAAGCAAACGCCATATGAACAAAGCAGATAAAGCTTGAATGGAGAAGATTAATTAGAAAACAAAATAGTAATGGGAAAAGCTGCAGTGCTTTTTTCCCCCCTCTACAATTTTCAGTTCAGTAGGTGGTCACTAATAAAGCCCAAACAAAACACTCCAAAAATCCTGGCATGGGATGACATCTCCTTGTCTTTCTTTGAGTAATGAACCTATTTTCTTGTTCTTTGAAGATAAGGTAACTTTTGACTATGAGAAATATAGGAGAAAGTTTTCTATTATAGGTATAGGTCAGCTAGAGAACAGAGGCAGAAAATTGCAATACAGCAGTGATTCAAAGTTGTGGAAGATAAGTTTTCCAGATGCACTGTGATACTCTTCCTTTTTCAGTTTCTGGGATTTCAAGGGCAGGTGCCAAGAGACAAGATGAGTCTCTGATAGGAGTTCATTCATTTTGTAGATAAAGGGAATGGATCACTAAGGTGGGGAGGGAGGTAGGGGGGGAAGGGGGAAAGAAAGGCAAAAAATATGGAACTGAAACTTTTCTGTTCCAACTTCTGTTCTTCAGGGGTGAGGAAGGGGAGAGAGGAGCCTGGCTATGTATATCATGTATATATTGATACAAAGACAGGTAAATTTCCTGAAATTAGGCAGCTTTAAATAGTTGTGATTTCTGTTTTGCCTCTTTCTATTCAGCTGGCTTTTGCATTTGGCAATAAGATTAAATCCTTCCTCCTCAGAAATAAGGGAATAATCTGCTGTTAGGGGTAAGTGCTTCCCCCCACATTCATGTCAAGGATAGTTTTTCATTCAAGTATCTCATTAGTGGTTGGGTTAAGAGTGACAAAATCTCACTGTCACATGCCTAAAGATCTCTGTCATCTCCAGGATTGTTTAAGCAACAGACAAATCAAGGATTTTACAACACAGAAAGCAAGACTGGGTGACACCAAACCAAAATAACAGAAGGCTTATTAGCACTAAGCTCAGAAGCTGTGCTACAGCATCTCTGTAGCACAAATATCATTCCAATGTGACAGGGTGACACAAGAGACAGGGAAGGATTCTTCAGTGGTACTGAAGAAAGGAAGAAAATTAAATTCCCTGTCACTCAGCTGTTAGTGGTCTAATGAAGTGACAAGCAGATTTCCCAAAATAAAAGAAATTCATGCTTTTGTCTAAATAAAGCCCATTAGACTTCAACCTGAAAGAAGCTTGTGAGCACAAATGCTGAACTGGAATAATCACCTTTTCTAGCAAAAAAACTCTTCTAGAAAAAAATCCACTGCCTTCCCCAGGTACCCAAAGGCTGTTTCCCAGCAGCAGAACTCTCCTAGCCCAAGGACAAAGCTCACCCCTTAGCTGACACTGCACTGGCTGGCTCAGCTCTGCTGGATTGTGTCCACACCTTCCTCAAGGACAGTGCAAACCTACAGCTCTAGACTCTCTCTCACCTCGAATCCAGCTCCTCTTCTCCCAATGGAGAGCATTTTCCTGGTGGAGAAACTCCAGTAGAACCTTTCCATTTATTTCCTGAGTCAGGACAATTAGACATGAGTCCAGGCCTGACAGCACTGGATCACTCTGAGCTTCCTTCAGTCCAGCAAATCCAACTCTCATTAAACTGCAAGTAAAAAGCTAATAGTTTCTTTCATCAGCAGAAGATCCCAGCAGCTCAGGGTTCTGCTTCAAAATGACCTATCCAGAAACCATAGGCATCCAAGTGTTGCTATAATATGTATCACCAGGCAGATATTTCAGGCACCAGTTCTCAGAAGTCTTCATGATGGGAAAATGAAATCCAGAGCAAGCTGTTAGGGGCTGGATAAAGGCTTTCAAAGCAGAACAGACTCCATTCTGCAGAATTCTAACCCACTCATCCTGCTCCTGTCCCTGCCCCAAAGAGGGACACTGGGGGCTTCCCCAGCCCCATCCTTCTGCCTGCAAACCCAGCACCTACACAGAGGATGTCCTCCACAACCCTCTGCTTCAGGGCTCACTCATCCCTTTCTCTTCTGAACAGTACCAAATGCTTAACCTCTGGCCCTGAACAACTGCTGGGGTACACTCTCAGTCTCCTTGATATGCTATTTAACCCTTACTTCTCCCCTGAGGGACATCAAGGCCATACAAATGTATTTTACATAGCACACAGAGCACGTAGCTAATTAGTTTTAACTGACACATTTGCAACATGCTTCTTCCCCAAGTGGATGACTTCTGTCGGAATGTTTCTGAGCACATTCACTGCCTGTTTCCAGTGTTTTCAGTTCTGAACTTTGACATTGCCTGTGAAAATTGTACTTTGTCTGGTATGTCTTTCCTTTTGCTTAGGAACATGTCTGAATTTGCACGTGATTTGTACATAATTCTGGGAAGAGGCAACAAGGGAAGAAGGTTTGAGGGATTAATCTTAACATTAAGTAAGGATGTAGTTTCATTAATTATCTTCTTGGAACTACTCACACATCAGCAGTTCATGCTCTGTGTAAATGGAAACAAACAAGTCTACTTTGATCACTCTACAGTATGATTGCAGACAGGCAATGAACACTCCAAATTTACTTGCAGTGACAGATATTTAAAATGTTGATGGCTCTCTGAGGTACTTTGCATGACAATTGCCCTTCTATTAAAAAAAAAAAAAAAGCAAAACTAGCAAAGTAGGAAGTATCACTTTGGGGCACTTCTAATGCTGTGAATTACACAAGTCTGAATTAAGCTGGAACAGGTCCCATAAGGATGCATTAATTCCACACACTTCAAATTCAGTAATGTTGAACAGATTTATCAGGAACAGACAATTCAGACTGTAGCAGAGTGATTTAAGATGGTGCACCAAAGGGGCACACATGCTGAGCCTCTTCTTAACTGGCCAATATTTTTTTCAGCTGAGCCATCACTGACTGTGTCATATTTCATTACTGTGGAAACTCTGCTTGAAAACAGCACCAAAGGAGAATGCCCTGTCTTCTGCTAAACAGTGTTACAGTTTCCCTTACAGCACAATTCAAGTTTTGGGAATTTTTTTCTGTGGTCACCCACCATGATACGCACAGAAATTCAGAAATATTTTTTGCATTTTGAGGTTGTGCAGGGAACACCAACAAAAACCTTGGAACTATTTCCACAGAGTTAATGATTTTCCTGATCTTCCTTCAGGTTACACCCAAAAGGCCTCCAGCAAATTCAGAAATCTTCAGAAAAATCTTGGTTTTCTCCTCTACAGAGATAGCTCCTGGGCAGCACTCTTAACAAGGCTAAATGGCTTCGAGCCATTTTAATCGCAAGGCCTTGAACATGGGCAGTTGCATCGTGCCTCTCATCAGAACATTTGTGGTTAACCTGCTCATTTGCCCTTCCTCAAAACTGAGGTGGGTTAGAAAGCAGAGATTTGGCTGACTGTTCACAGCATTCATTGACCTGAGGAGGTCATTATGATAGCCTGCAAGTCTACAGGGTCTTACAGTCAATCCCTAATTTCTATAACGCTGTAGATTTTGTGATCTTTTTTGAGCAGATTTTTTGTGAGCAGATTTTTGTCTTTGTGAGCAGATTTTTTGCTGCTCTCTATAGGTGCATTTAGGTAATGGTGGCAATGAGCTACCCAGTTCAGCCCAGCCAAGGCCAGACAGCCAGTGTCCATTTCCTCTCCACATGGTGGCACATGACTACACAACTGGCTCACATTTTCAGCACCAAGGATGTGCTTGAATGCCCCAAACTGTATTTCTCTCTCTCTTATCATGAGACCCATGGGTCTAGCAAGAGATGTTAGCCCCACATAACACATTGCTGAGCTTTTCTCACATACAGTTACTTCAACAGGTAAATCTCCATCCCCCAAAGGCCAAGGCACTGACAGAATGAAATACTACCCTATGCCATGGTTGCTTTTCACAGTATTTTAACTTGTGTCTCACATGGTATTTTTATTTGCTTGTACAAAATACTATAAAAAGAGATTGAATTTTCCTGAAAAAGTCACAGAGACCAAAGTTTTGCTGTGGAGCATTCTTCCTGCACTGGATCAACCTGCACTGGAAGATTTTAAGGTTTCTGGTCACAAGACTTTTTAAATCCCATCAGCTATCCTCAGAGGAAAGACACAAATCTTCACTTTTACTTGCTACCTTGAATGATGCTTTATTTTTCTTTCAAGATTCTGCTGAGCCTACTTGGGTCATGGCCAAGGGATGCATTTTGCCTCTTTATTTGTATCAAGTTTAGAATGACCATATTCAAGTTGATGGGGAACAGGCTGGTACAGAAACACACCATTAAATGAGCCCATTTCCTTAGCAACAATCCTTTTTTATCCAGCAGACTTAAAACTCCTGTTTTCAGTACCACTCCATGCTGACATAAAGGTTCTGCCTCTTGACTTTAAGCAGATCAGAGCTGTGTTGACACTAAGTATCAAAGTCAGATGGAGTAAAATGCTCTGAACCTCACCTTTCTTACAGCCTTGGCTGTCAATGCTTCTTGTTCAGGAGAGAACACACCCGGGAGTGACCTGTGGCATTTAATGTGGATGAACTGTGCCCCAGTGGGCACCTGGACATTTTCAGTACCATATTTGTTATTCAATTAATGACATCCTTAATTAAGGCCAAGTGAAATCTTAATCCTGAACGTGTCTGTTTTTTTAAAAAAAGACAATTATCTCCAAGCAGGCAGTGAATCTGAGCAGGATACAAAAGTTCCTGAGCTTAAAACAAAACCTTTGGTAGGAATGAAGACTATTTCTCTGCTCCTAGGGCAACTAATTAATTCTTAGAGCTATGCTCAAACACCTTTCACTAATGCCACAGACCTCAGCTGTTCCTTCACACTGAACCTCCCATAAGCCTAAAGCGTGTAATGTGTGGTCCATAACTCAGAGAAAAATCTAAATCCCTTCTTGAAAGGAAAAGAAGTGGTCAAAACACAAAGGGATTTAATTAAGAAACAAGTTTTCACTTATCAGGATTGTTACAAATATATAAAACCCCACAGGAAGTTCCTAGCAGACAAAGGCTCAGGAACAAGAGGACCTCCCTTCTACAGGTTTGGGGTGGTTTTGCTCTCATCAGAGCTGAGCAGGAGCTGCTCTGAGCAGCCAGCTCACCCAGTCACACCGGTGAAGACCAAAAGGAACCTCGTGTGATCAGAAATGTCTTCAAAGAGAATAATTCACATGCTTATCTTTTGATATTGTGGATGAGAATCAGTTTAGGGTCTGAAGCTAACACACATTTGTCCTGAGTCTGATAAGCAGTTATTCCACTTGCACAAGCCTGATCAACTGTTAATTGCACCAAACACTTGGGAATAAGATGTTCCAGATCCATAAGTCATCATCTTCACGTTTCCCAGATAATACTTGGTTAGGCATTGTCAGCCTAACAATAGACCATACTTTTTATGATTCCAGAGAAAATGCTCACAAACTCAAACTTCCTTACAAAGGGCTGCAGGACAGGGCACAGAACTAGAAAAATGAGCAGCACTGCCATAATACAGCAGATCTTTAATTTACATTCAGGACCCACTCTGAAACAGGCATTCTGCTGGCCTTCCCCACTGGACATGCAACTCACTAATTAGCCAGTTGCTCAGGACTACTGGCTCTAATTAACATTGTGGTCTAATTAATCTGAAATTCAAATTCCCCTGAAGAGCTTTTATATAACTATTTCCACTAGGCACAACGGAGGAACTTTTTTGCTGTTGGGTTTGGCTTTTTTGTTAGTTTATTTTGCTCTGACCTAGTGTGAGTAGAACTGATCACCTTTTATTAATCAGCTCTTTGTCTTTTTTTAAACTAATACTGCTCCTACCAAACTAACACATACCCTTACCCCCACCTTGCAATTTATTCTCCAAATACAGTGTATTTTCATATGACAGTAATCAATACTGTAACTGTTGCTTGCTATGGAGCTGTCAGTTTCTAGCAGCTTGGGCTTAACCAAGAGGTCGTCCCTCCCCAGATTTTAAATGCTGATATTTCTTCAATTTCCCCAGTGTCAGAACTGAATTCATCCTGCTCACAAACTCACATTAAACACAAGTCACAAATATATTCTTCAATTCAGCTCAACTAAACCTTCTTTAGGGATGTGCATATTTCTTTCACGATGCTAATAGAGCTTCCAGGGCAAGTATGATTTTGATCTGACCTTGCAAGAGGCCAGGGACAAAACGTGGCCCTCAGGTTTTTCAGGAGTCTGGAATATTCACAAGATAGTGCAGTTTCTCAGCTGCCTGGACACTCTCTATGTATTACTGACATCAGACAACTGCTCATAATTTACATCAAATCCTTTCCTTCCCACATATTCTAAATGGATATTCAGCTTCCCAGTCACCACTTTCTCCCCCCTAAGCATTTAAAACTCTGATCTCCTGTGACAGTAAACAAGAGATGATCATGGGATACTGCATGGCCTCCTGCAGCTCCCAGAACCTCTATTAGAACAATTAAACAAAAGGGGAAACATCTGCCCCCTAAGGAATATTCTCAAATTGTTATCTGGACAATCTTAATTTTAGTCACATGGAAGAGAAGATGTAATGTTATTTTTACCAAAGCAATGATTTTTAGTAGATGTGAAGAAATCTTCAAGTACTGGCTGTCTCAACTAAAAAAAAAAAAATAAATAATAAATTGAACTGTGAAATGCATATCAGGCTTAAACTCCACTTGCCTTTAAATCATCCTCCCTCCACACGGCTACTCTCCCGCATCTCCATGCAGGTTTCTCATAATTCTCAGCCCTCCAATCAATCCATCACTAAGGTGATTCATTAGCCATTTGTACTTCACACTGCTTAAATAATTCAGATGCAAGCAACTAGAACATTAAAGGAACCTATTCTGCAGAGGCTCACAGCACACATGGCTTTAAGCAATTTCAGCACTACTCCAAGCCAACCGTTCAGCCCCCATCCAGCAGGACTTCAAAGCACTGGGAATGCAGCACCCTACCTGATTTTTTGGCCGAGAAGACGATCACACCCTCAGTGCCTGGTTTTTAAGCAGTACAGTGCGCTCAGGTCAGCTAAAATCCAAGTAAAAAGGAGCAAAAGAAACCCTCCCGCTCCGGCTGTTCTGGAGGAGCTGGTGCACTGGATGACTTGGCAGCTGAGGGTGATAGGAGCTACAGGTGCTCAAGCACCTCTGAAATGTGACACCAAATGTAGCAAGCACGGTGGAGAAAGCAGAACTGCAAAGTAGCACAGGCACAGCTTAATCCTGATACTTTTAATGACTGCAGATAAATGAAAGTTAACTCTTGTCCTGCTGGCTTCTAAACGGGGTAACAAGCCCTCACTGGGCTTTGTGAAAACTTTCCCTGACTGAAAAGCTGAAGCTAAACGCATCCGAACATGGAAAAACTTGTAGAAAGGAAGCTCTTTGTGCCTCCTGAGGCATAAAAAAAGCAACCTCATTGTCCTTGTGCATGCCTCAGCCTTTCCCCCCACAAAACCACACAGAGAAATGCCAACTCCAGAGGCCGCAGCAGTTGAAGGTCAGCAGTTCATACACTGGATGCACACTTAAACAGGTGCTTCAAAACCTGTACAAGAATAATTTAATGCAGGTTTTGTACTTCTCTGAAAATCGTGGCGTGTTTTCAGTCTCCTGTTACATATCATGCATCACTGCTTTTGTTTTCCAGAGTTTTTGTATGGAAGGAAGGGAGACTTTGCAATCATCCTGCTGATTATACCTACAGCTGGTGAAAATTAGGGAAAGCCATATGGTGTCTCACCAATTGTTCTGCAGCTGGCCACAAAGCCAGCAGCTGGGGGAGACAAAAACTCCCACCACACTCATCAAGGAGAACAGCACAAAAAAAGAAATGCATCTCCTCCTAGCAAAACTCCAATTCATTATTTTTAAAAGTGGGTCAAAGGAAATTGTTTCATGCAAATGCCAGGAGAGAAAAAGGGGAAAAAAAAAAAGTCCTTAGAATTTCAGTTGCAAAACCTTAACTATCGTGGTTGATTCCCAAGGCATGGGAGCAAGTGATGTCCTTCAGCTGCAGACTTGGTAGCCATGTGTGTGTTCCTTGTGATGCTTCACATTTGCATCTGCAAGCTTGATTTTCCCTCCTGCCTCTGAAATTCTAAGATTTTCCCCTCCCTAGGCAACACTCCATTGAGAGCAGATGCAGCTCTAAGGCTCAGAAACTGAACTATATATTTTTGAGCAAGCACATGCTGGCTGGCAAAGAGAATCATTTATTAACACAAAAAGTGAGATGATGTCATAGACTACAGTGGAACATTGCTCTACTGAATCGCTCACCTGAAACCCCGGGCCTTTGATTCCATTTTACATGATGCATACAGACCTATGTTTGAACATTACAGACACAGCAAGCTTCAGTCAGCCATCCTTCTGCCTGAACTAACCAAGAAAACAATCTCTATCTAAAACTTTCCCTAATTCTCAAGGACCATCTGGCTATGAGGTGGGAACTGTCATTTTGATGATTCCACAGATGATTTGTAAAGACAATTCCTTAAAGGGTCACTGACTTGTCTCTCTACCCCTTTAGCTTCATTGCCTTCAAAGGCTTTTCAGTTGCTGAATCCATTCCCAGACATCTCTCTGGTTGTGTCTTTTAGACTTTCAGCCCTAAGCTGACAGTCCCATAGCCCTAGATAAAAAGTGCTTCCAGATTCTCAATCTATTTTTTTCCAGAGGAGAGATAGTGACAAGTAATCAAACATCTGCAAGAGTTGTGCACATTTTATTATTCTTCCCCTCTCACTTCAG
This sequence comes from Florisuga fusca, assembly GCA_038090715.1. Taxonomy (NCBI): domain Eukaryota; kingdom Metazoa; phylum Chordata; class Aves; order Apodiformes; family Trochilidae; genus Florisuga; species Florisuga fusca. The sequence goes on from JAAWXA010000024.1 coordinate 6,020,098, forward strand.
CAGATTCTTTTAAAATGCTCATGAACACTCAGGAATATTTATGCACTTTCGGGACCTTCACCATGCTCACTGGGTAAAATAACTGCTTGGGTTCCATCACAAAAAGTGAGGAAAGCACACAAAACTTTATTTCAGACTAGAGAAGGCTAAAAGCCACCAACATTCTTCCAGCATGATGAGACAACAATGAATAACACCTCTTGACTTTGTCAGAAATTGCAAAAAAGATTGCAAATGAAGGTGAAACGCTCATTTTCTTGAAAAGGAAAATCATAGAAATCTCCAGATACCTAAAAAGAATACTATTTGGTCACTGAATAGCACATGAAGAGTAAGATATTCTACCAGAATTACTACTTCCTCTCATGGCTGTCCTCTATTAAGCACATCTGCTTTGAAGAAAGAGAGATTTCTCCAGTATGTTAGGACAATAAGAGGACAAAACGTTAGTCTCTATTTATTTAATAAGCTCAAACTTATAATGTGATGAGTGTTTTCAAGTATTTAACTGGGTAAGCTTATTGAGAGGAAGAGGAAAATAAATAGGTCAAACTCATGTGCTTTAAGGACCTAATTTTTAAAATATTAATATTGCTGAGCTGTACAGCTCTGTAGTAAACTTGCAAGGACAAAAATATTGCCCTTTGAGCTTTTTCCTCTAAGCTTACCATAATTGTATGTAGATATCAGCGATGGTCAAGAAAGAAAAATGGAGAGAGGGAGAAAAATTTCAGGCAAGAAACCTAAAATACTATAAACTCATGTCTTTCTATAGACGATGATTCACTCTTTAAATATAGAACCATTTTCAGACACTGAAGTGGAATAACAGGTCTGTGTGGGTATGGGGCATGTGGGAGACTGAACTGATCAATAATTTTAAATGTTAGGATACTATATTAAGGATATGTATGAACAGAGTTGAAGAGAGTTCCAAAATTTTCAAAAGATATAAAAAGTGTGTTTTGTCTGTATTTGATTGATTTTCCTAGAAATACAATATTTGGTAAGCAGAAGGGGAAATAAAGCTATTTCTTAACTAGCTTCCTTAGGACTGAAGTACAGTGCTCCTATTCCTTCTTCCCAAGGGGATACCCCCAAGGCACCCAGTACATTGTGTGCAGCTGAGAGCTTTCCTGCATGCTGCTGGCTCTTGTAGGCTTCAGCAACCCCTCATTACAGGCTGGAATGGTAGGTACCTGCATGTATCATGTTCACATAGAAAGGTTTTTATTTTTAAATAGGGATACTATACATCTATCCATATGTATACATATATATATATATATAATCTATGTTAATAAATAAATTACCAGGAAAAGAATGCAAAAAAAACAAAACAAAACAAAACAAAACAAAAACAAAAAAAAACAAACCAACCAACCAACCAAACCCCAACAAAAAAACAAACCAAACAAAAAAAAAACAACAACCAACCAACCACCAAAAACAGAAAAAAACACAAATCAGAATAAACTGATAAACTGGGACTGGGACTACACTGCTGTTACTCTGGGCTCACTTTCAGCATGGTTACCACATCCCCAGGGCACTCTCAGCCCACGTTATATCACGCCATATCAACCAAGTCCACATGGACCAGCTCCTCATCTGGTGCAAACTGGCACTGCTCCCATGACTTAATCAGAGTTTCGCTAATTAGCACCAGCACACAACTGATGGCTTTCTGCCTGAGGAGATGAGAACATTTTTCCTGCCTGCTGGCCTGTGAAAAGCTTTTGCTAGCATGGGATGATCTTTTCTGATGTGGTAAAAAAACAGTTGTGTGTTGTGCTTCCATTTCTGGAGAGAACTTGAGTGGCTGCTCGCTGCTCCGAGGAGACGGGCTCCAGCAGGCTGCAGTCCTGTTAGACCCAGGCATGTCAAACAGGACACTGTGATCACACAGGTCAACTGGAAAAGCATTCTCCTGGCACAGTGCCAGGGGAAACAGCTCTCCTCAGCAGCAGCACATAGCTGTGCTGAGCCAAGCAGTGCCCCCATTGCAGTGAAAACCCAGCATATGTGCAAAGTAATTAACAGTTACCGTTTAATTCCGGAAACTAACTGAGCAGGGATGGAGCTGGGGAGCATTGGTGCCAAGAAACAAGAGGGGTTCTAATGAGGGACAAAGCACAGCAATTCCCTGCTCACTCTGCACACACATGTGGCTATCAGGAAGACAATATAACCCTCCTGCCATCCCAGCAGTACTTGGTACTTGTGATAAAGAGCATCTATAAAGTGCAACAGCGATGGGATCCAACTGCATTACACACAGATTGCCTTCAAAAGCAAAACACACAAATACACCATACTGACCTCCCGTGGCATGGCCAGATTGAGCAATGTGACCAAGGTTACACAGACAGCCAAAGGCCACTGAGACTCTGTGTTAGAGTCCCCTCTGTCCTCCGACTTTGGTGAAGTCGGGATGCATTCCCAGGTGCAGACAGACAATAAAAACCAGTCAGTGCTGCCAGGGGTTTTGGGCTTAACTGGAGTATTTGTATTAATACAAATGATGGCATGTAGAAAAGCTCATCCATTTTATTGAGTGGAAGTTTCATTAGATATAAAGCTGGACAATAATGGGCATGAAATTAACAGAATAAAAGCAGTACAGGATCACATAAAATTACAAATTGATTTCTCCAGAAGATGACCTTCAGAGAATGGTAAAAATGCTTCCGCTAATTAATTAAAGGTGTTTGGTCACATCTTCTCTTTCAGATAAACTCAAGTTTGCAGCTGCAACTACTCTGATGTTAAGAATTGAGGCAGTTGAAGAAAACACAGCACAATTCTCTTAGCTGACCTGAAAATAGAGTGCTCCCAATTTCATCTTCAGCCGCTGTTTCTTTCAGTGCTGCCAAATGTTAAACAGACCTGAGAATCAAAGAGCTGAGCAGTCAATGTGGCACAGTTTACAGGAGGAGTCCCACCTATGTAAGGTACAGCTCTGTGTCACAAGCCTCAGTTGCATAGATTTGGTAGAGAAGATGAAAAGGCTGTGCTGACTTTCAAAGTTATCACTCAGCAGCAGAGCTGGAACAAGCATATTTGATTATGAGAGGCTGCAAGTTTATTTATTTATCCAGCTTGTGCACCAGGCAGATGATAGAAAGAAGAGGCAACTTTTCACCCAGGCTTGCACACACGGACAATTACGTGTCTGAACATCTCCCTCCCAGAGAGAGCAAGAAGTCTTGCTCAGAAGAATGGCAATTCAACACTGCAGGAGCCAGCACAAGTCAAGGGAGGATGCTGTGGGAATACAAGGTAGCACCAGGATTCTCAACCTTTTCCAAATTCTGCTCTTTCTTATTCAATTGAGAGCCAGTGGCAATCCAGCATTACCTTTAATAACTTGATAAGGCTGGCAGCAAGAAGCCCTGAGCTAACTGGAAATAATCTCCCTGTTTCTGGAGCAAGCACAAACTGTGAGAGCAAATATGACCCAAAGGGGAGTACAAAGGACTCTGGTTTTCCCATTTGCTTTATGGGGAATACCTCTGATCTTTTGATCCAGCTGGAAACCAGCAGGGGCAGCAGGGGATACAAAGGTATCTTTTAGCTACAGTTGCACATATACCCCACCCAAAGTGTTGAGGCACTGGGTTGGATGCTGTGATTTGTGCTGGAGACCACTTCTGCTGACACTGGTTCCTATTATCCTTAAGGGACCACTCTTGAATCCAGGAGCAACTAATGCTCTCACTGCATATGAGGACAATGCTCAAGGAAATCAGCATGGGCAAGTATTGGGATCTGCAGGTACTTGGAGGGCACCTTAGTTTTCCCTTGCAGTAAACAAAAGTTCCTATAATCATGCAAGCTGGTTTTATGGCACCTCAGCACAACAATCTGCACTTCAGGAAGACAGTTCCAGTGTTTCCTTTCTGGAGCAATTGGTAGAGTTGTAGCAGGAGCCTACAGAGACTCTGAAGGGGACAGGCAAGAGAGGTTGCCCTTTAAAAATCAGGCCATGCTCTGGCCACTTCCCCAACACTAATTGCAGAACTGCCTGCAGTGATCTCTTCCTACTTACATGGTCATTTTCAAGATAATTAGTATGCATCATGACTGTGACTTCAGCAAGAAGAAGAACTGCTGATTAACATGTTTTTACAGCAACCCTTTAACCTCACTAGGACATTTTGCTTGCAGAGTTAACTGTCCATTTGTAGCTTCCAAATGAAAGTTGTCAGCTGTGTAAATACCATTGGCCCCACGGGAGCTGCATTTCGAACCCATCTTCCAAATGGCACAGAGGCTGGGAAATCTGGCAGTTAATTCTTGGTAAGCTCCCTCTGAAGTGCTTCTGCAAATTATAGTCCAGAGCATCCTTCCAGGCTGTATACTTTCCTTCCTTCATGAGTCTGCAGGCAGCACATGCTCAGCAGCTGCATCTCTACCTTCCTTCTAGAGCCAGCTCCTGGCATCAGGAAATGTCAGCCCCCTGCAAATATGGCTTTAAACTCCACTACAACTGGGACAAAATCTGATGTGATAGGCAAACATTGGAGTGCATGGGGTTTGGTCTGGTTGCAATTTAAATCTCATGAGCTGCACAATCACCTGGGAGTTCTAAAAATATTTGTGTACTGGTGAGAAATGGTTCATTTAGTTTCTGGCAGTTTCTCATGGAGAGCTGGGTAGCATCTGTGAAAGTCAGTCATTTGGTTTTGATTAATGAAAATGGTTTGCAAGCATAAATGGAACAAAACCAAAAACACTGGGATCACAACTGCTGGGTTTGCCCACTTCCAACAGGCAAACACACAGCTTATGAGGACGAGGAACTGGCCTCACAACAAGACATTTATGCATGAACATGAGACACAGTCCAAAAGGACTTGCAGTTTGGAACCCAACTGCCACAGAACTTTTAGGACTACATGGACAAGTTGAATATTTAGAAGAATGAAGCAACCATTATTATGGAAAGACTTTGCCATGGGTAGCTGCTGTCAGGATGCTGCTATGCTTGTGTCAATTTATGCTGACTGTCAGTAGTCCAAGCACACTACAGTGCCATGGTCCATTTGCAGAAATTCCCAACCAAAATGTTGCTCCATCACCGGTGGTTCTGGAGCTACCTTGTATTCTTTCTGCCCTACAGAAACATGATTACACTGGTCCCGAGTTATTGCTTGCACTTCCTTTAAAACAAACAAACAAAAACCAAACCAAACCAAACCAAACCAAAATCACCACACTTGATACATTGTTTTTTCTACCTTCTTCTGTTTCTTATTTCTAGTTTCCATTCATACACTCTAGTTTCTAAGTTGCTCCCACTAAGCTTCAGTGACATCCACCTTCTCCATGCAGAATTTTAAATTGCAATCATGTCCTCTCTTAATTCTCTGTCTTCTAATGAATTCAAGCCTAATTTTTTTAACCTCTCCACATGCTCTAAACCAGCAAGGACTTTTACCCTACTAGTCACACTCTTCTGTACCTTTTCTGATTCTTCAATATGCTTTCTGTAATAAGAACAAACCACCAGAGCTAAAAACCTCTTTTCTGGCAAGTGGAAAGAGATTTATTGGAAAGAACAGAAAAATGCAGCCCCATTTCCTCTCTGTGAGGACAGACACAGAGACCCATTTGCAGCGTGGGTAGAGGCCTAAAAATCAGTCCTGCAGCAGTGGCAAAGTAGGAGCAGCTGATCTATAGGGGATTCAGACTGCATCCTCATCTACTCATGCTGCACTAATGGCAACTGTTGCTCATCCAGGTAAAAATCAGTAAAAATCTTGATACCCACCTTCAATGAGTTTACATTTTCAGCACTTTTGCACAGTTCAGGCATCTTATGAGCTTGGGCAGAACAAGTTCCTTTTAACAGTTTTAGCAGTCTGTTTCCATCCTGACCTGGAGAGATGGGGTCAGGCATTTCACTCTAAGAGCACATCTGCCAGCCTCCTCATCTCAATCTAAAGACAGAAAGGATCAGCACCTTTACATCCTGGATGCCACCTGGAGAGAGGGCTAAAGGTTCACTCATTCCTAAAATAACCAAGACAAACAAAACCCCAGTGGACTCTCCACATGCTGTTACTGCAAAGTCAACATTAATGGGTGAAAATCAAAACAGTTCACAGAAATATTTTCAAGATTGATTCAGACATCTTCAACCGACCAAGTTAAGAGAACAGGAAAAAGAGCATTTTCCCCCTCGCCTTCACTATGTCGTTAGAAAATTATTTTTTTCTTTCATCCTTTCTTACAACTGTTACATGTTTTATTTCCAAACTGCAGCCAGGCCTGCAAAAGACCACAAATTTTGCCTGGCACTTGTGCATTTGCCATGTAAGCCACTGAATTCTGCCCCACTAGTAAAATGCCATTCAGTACAAAGGAAAATTGGGGTGAACAGGGCTCTACCTAAAAAGACTCAAATTCATGTTCCCTCTCAGAAAGTAGTATACAGTCCATTACAAAAAAATGGTGAGAATGTTTGTTTTGTGTCAATAGTATAGATAGTTTTATGGAGCAAAGACTCAGCCCCAGTTGTGGGAGATGCTTTCAGAGTCTTCCCCTTCTTTTGCTCTTTAGCTCAGCAGGCCAGAGTGAGCAGACTGCTGAGGTCAAGAGGAGAATTAACTCTGAAAACAAAACCCTGGAGGAACAACTTGATTTATTTATAATTTCACCCACTCTTTAAAGAACGTTGGTGTTTCTTCTACCAAGCAATGAGCAGTCCCTTTTGGTGAAATACATCCCCTGGTAGAAGTCAAGGATGGGATACAACACTAGGGATTCATCCAAGGGTAACTGAACCAATTGCATTTCATGATAAACCAAATGTACCTTTAACAGAGCTGCAAAAATTAGTCTGTTCTTATTAAATCATACTTAACAAATTATAGCAGTGACACAAGTTAATTGCAGAGTGATCTGGAAGATGGTAGAGTTATCATGAGTCACTCTGTAATTAGGAACAGAGCATGATTTCTAACAGCTACCAAAGCTATCACGTTGGAAGAAATTCTTACTGTGAAACGATGAGCAGTTGCCTGTTCTGCTCTAATGCACTGCAGCCAGACTGCAACTGTACTGCTGTTGTTAATATCTGCTCCAACAAGTCCCAGTGACAGAGGCATTCACTGTACTATGAAGATGGGTCCTGTTCAAAAACTTCATGGTGCCAGGAAGTATAGCCTGGAAGGTGACAGGAAGATATTGTCACTGACACAGTGAAGAGAGAAGTGAGCATCACTTGGTAGCATAGTCTGTGTTTACATTCAGAGTCAATAGTTAACCAGAGACTGCACTCCAAACTAACAGGATCCTATTGCACGCTGCATCCTTCTCACACATCCTGGTGAGACAGGAAATCACATCATCTCTCTGCTGTTGAGATGCTCATGGTCAGCCAGGTGGTAAAAAGGGGAAAAGCAGCACAGATTTAAGTCTAAGAACTTCAGCAGACATCAGGTGCCAGCCTGCAGTCATTGGTGTATAAGCATGAAGATAAGTAGAAATATTTCATCAGGTCTAACAGTGCAAAATTCTCTCAAGAAAAGTACCAGGAAGGAGCTAGTGTTCCTTTTTGCTTGCAATTTCTCTTGGATAAGAGAGGAACTGCTGGTAAGGGGCCTGCATCAGTGTGGGGGTGCTAGCAGTCGCTGGAAGATTTAATGCTACATCTCAGTAAGAGCCCACAAAGCATTCAGTGAAACTTCCTCGTTAAGATGCTTCACAATAAATCAGTGCTGAACTGTAATTGCAATTTGCTTTTCAAGAACAGCCATTTCTCAGAAGTCTATAAAAGTTCTGGATGAACATCAGCTAAGCCAAATTTTGCACTTCAGCCCCTTTGTTTTTTGGATTTGAACTATCCCCAATTACCTTCCTTATATACCTCTGACATTTATGAGATCTATAGCCAATGTGTTCCGTGCCTGTTGGCAGGAGCACAGCATTATTCACACTACCAGATACCACTTTCTGTAATAACTCAGAGTGAGGGGAAGCAAGGCAGCTCGACCAATCTGCAAAGAAAAATAATGTTTTTTTTTTTCTTCTATCTTACAAAAAAAAGTGTGATTTTTTGCACTCATATCTAAGAGAAGAGCTTTAAGGAGACAAACATCTCATGTTAAACTCTGTACCCCTCCAAGGCTATAGAATACAACCCCAGAGGTGAAAACAATTTAAATATATACAGTCACATCTTCACAACCACACAACCAGACATATCCCCCATGTGTCTCTGGGATCACACCTCATTAACCTGGGGTTCATGCACACACATGATTATCATCCGTGTTTTGTTCAGGGTCCATGGAGCACACAGCACAGATTAGCATTTTAAGAAAACAGGCATTTGGAAGTTTATTTTTGAAAGAGAAACCATTTGATGATGCCCTTGCATCTCCTTTTTCACCAAAAAAGATGCGTCCAGATTCTCAGGATCATCCTTGGGACTTGCTTCATTAACAGCCAAAGCTTGATACAGCTGCACCTGTGCCAATCCCAAGGACAGACATCTGGGCCACTTACCCAGCATGAAAAGAGGGACTGCTACCCTGGTGGAAAACTGCAGCTTACAAAAGATAAGTGCAGGTACACCAGGCAGTTATAAAAAAGAGAGCTGGATAGTAGATTCCCATTTTAGAAAAGAGATTCTGGGGAACACTTCAGTGGAAAAACCATATGCCCTTCTTTCATAACAAATTCTTACCATTCTTGAGTGTCAGAAAAGGGAGCTGCACAGGTTAGTACAATGTATGACTCTGGCACCAACAATGCAGTGTTTTCAAAATGTAAATATAGGTGCAGTACGTGTAAGGCAGTGGGATCAAAAAGTGACACTGGAAAAAAAAGGTTGGTTAATTGGATTTGGATGGCATTTGCAGAGAGCAGCTGATCAACATGCCAGATAATCAACACAAGGTAAATTTCACCACTGTCATTTTTACATTCATTATCAGTGCCAATTTTTTCACTTTAAGCAACAGAACTTCCTTTTGCCAATATCACCTTCCAGTTCTACTCAGAGATTAGTTATATGAACTAAATGTTTCCAAAATACAAACTGTAGGAAAAGATCTACTGATGCTTTAAGCTTATTCTTGGTGCACATCTAGTCTTCCTGCAGATTTTTGTCATTTAAATATGTATTCCTCATTTTCAAATTTCATTGTAAGTACTTTGCAGCAATAACAATATTCAGGATACATGTATGTAAAGAAAATGGACTTCTGCTATACTGCAAATAAATTATAGTCAATTCAGCTAGCTGTTTAAAAAAAAAAAAAAATTGATTTCTCTATTAGCATAGCTTACCAGTTTAAGAAACTCTGCTTATAAAAGGAACAAACCAATGAATACTACTTAGGAAAAAAAAAGGGAGGTAGGAGGAAGGTTTTTTCTTTTCTGATCCTTAGAGAAATAAGTGTTGCATAAAAGATCCAAATAGTGCTTAGCATTTTAATGTAATGGGCATCCTCTAATTTGTATTGCAGACAATTTCATATTCAGAATATTTAAAGCTAAGTTGCACAGTAAGATAACAGAAGCCAGGAGATCACGGAGGACTTTAAGATCTGTTCAGATTTTATCTGCCACAACAGAACAGCATTTTAGCATTTTTCACTCCTGCCCAATATTTGTCATCCATTAAACCTGCTTAGGAGGTTACATCAGCAGTTCACACACACTCCATCTGGTTTCAAAGAATGCTGCATCCCTTGGTGACCAGTAAAGAAAAAAAAAAAAGAATTGAACAGTGAATAGACTGTGTTGCTTCAAACATCCCAGAAACATAAGTAATTATAGGTGACATCCATTTACGTTTACCCTCTGCAGTGCAATGTAAAACAGGAATGAGTGCTTTATGATGCAAGAATTGAAATGATGTATTTGTAGTTCCCCTCTAACAACTCAAAGACACTTTTATCTTTACTGAGTCCCTTGACATATCAATCTCAGGGCAGCTTATCGAGAATTCTCTCTTAGGATTTGGCCCTGTATTCAGCAAGACTGCATAAGCCAAGAAGTGGGGAACACAGTGCCAAGGGGGTAAGGAATAGGCCATACTGTATTTTAATTATGGAGAAGAGAACAGGGTATTCTGACAGATGGGGGCAGGCTGCATTGCTGGTTTCTTTGACGGAAGGCTGTCTTGGTGAATGAAGTGTCTTTCAGTACAGTGAAAATAATGAGCTCCCTAGTGTAGGCTCAGCTATTTTTAAGAAACCATTTTCTTTCTGCTCCACAGTTAGCAGCCAAACTATACCAATCCTTTCAAACATAGCTTAGGGTAAAAAAAGAATAGCTGGAAATGCATGGCAGTCCAGCCTATAATTGTGAATAAAGAAACAAAATGTGCCAAGTAGCACTCACTGCTCTGATTCAGAAATCCCATGATTTGATCAGCCTGGCCATTTACTGACTGTGCAGCCATACAGTCATGGGCAGCACAGGTTTAAAATGCAGACAGCATTCAGGCCCTGGCACCATCTTTGTTAACAGTCAGATTTACCCCATACTTACCCCTCATGTTGCCACTCTGAGCCCTGTCCTGGTGCCAGGTTCCATCAGGGCATCTTCAGATGAGTCTTCATGCTTTAGATGTTTCTACTGGATTCCTAAATCCTGTCACTGAAGCTCAGCTCTCAGCCCCAGTTACAGCCTTTCCACAGCTTATTGAGGACTGCTCTTCTGGCTGTGATTTCTTTAGCAATACTTTACAAGAAAGCTCTCGGGTCAAGGCAACGCAGGATCTGCTATCTTAAACATCAAGTATTTCAAATGCTACACAGCATCATTCTCCACAGCTACGTTTCCCACAGATGCCAGTGTTAAGGTGATGCAATTTCTAAACCCTCCTTTTAGCTAGGAGGGTTGGGAATTTGTTGTCCTGAAAATTAGATTTCTCTATTGATATGCTGAATATAACCCAGAGCAAAGGCTGATTGTATTGTACACTGAGGGGAAAAATTCTAACACCGGTGCCAGAGCAAGTGCTTCTGAACAAGTGGTAAATTCAGAAGCAGACAGGAGGATAAATGGTTAAACATTGAAATTAACAGGAACCTTAATAAAACAGGCTAATAAAATGGACATCACATTCCTATTATGAGAAGGAAATAGCTTCTAGTAATAGCATAATTTTAATTAACCAGTTCAAAGAAAATAAGGTGGCAAACTGAAACAAAAGCAAAAATTGGAAATCAGAAGTTAAGTTATATTTGCCTGGAGAAAATATGAGTGTTGGCCCCTCATCCCACATCCTTAAATACAATGTACTCTCTGAAATTATACTGAGCCTAATTCTCCTCCTCTGGAATTAATCAGCATTGTTGCAGTAACTACAAAAGTAGAAGTACAAATCAGAGACCTGATGATGAAACTTAAGAATTTAAGGAGAGAAAAAAGAATGTCTTCTCTACCAGCATTAATCTTTCATGAGCCATCTCTGATTCCTGCAAATGTATTCATTATTTGAAAGTATTTCCCAAACAGTCAGCATGAATAATTTCCAGACTTTGGGCAGTTCACTAAGATGTCCATTTGAGCAGCATGCAATTCAAGATATGCAGTTTTGTAGCACATTTCTGCTTCTGCCTCACCACCGGAAATGTTTCAGCAGGGATGTAATGACAAGGAGACAGGCAGTGCACATCCAGCACAAGCTGATAGGTTTCAGCAACTGGAGAACATCCTTCAGGGAAATCAGACTCAAAAATAAATTTCTTATATCCTGCAAGCATCCTCAAATATCATAAGCAAATTATTTATGAGAGTAATTGAGAGGGAAGTGGTGAATTCAGTTGCATCTTTCAGCCAAAGTTGAAACCCATTTTCCAAGTCCTGGCCTTAGTATGAGTGGCTCAGTAAAACCATATCTTTGAAATTGCTCCTTGGCCTCAATCTTTTTAACCAAATCTACCCAATGCACCATTCAGTGAAAATAATTAAAATCTAGAGAAAGTACTAAATACTTCTAACAGCAGTAATTAGATAATCTTAGCTCCACATGCTGGCATTCACAACTACTGTAATTCCAGTAGGAACATAGTTCCCTTCACCACAGCCAGTACACCTAAGAAATTGTCCTTATCCAGCTGCATTTTGGCACAAGAGCCTTTCCAAACAGGAGAGAGATCATCAGGATCTCTTTGCTGGTCAACATTTGGTCCAACCTCAGTTTGGATGGGAGGAAATTCACATTTTACTAAGTCTGTGTGGTCAGACTTACACATATCCTCAATTCCTTGAAAATACCTCTTCTCAGTCTAGTGGAGGAGAAGAATTTCACCATGCACGAGAAAGACTGAAGCCTACATGCAAACCCAGTGCTTACCTGAATTCCTTCATGCAGTTAAGACCCTTTTCCTTCCTGATGATCCAAGCTTGACAGATTGTGTTCCTACCACAGGCAGAATGGGATTTACCTCAAGTACCACCACAAGTCAAGCACATCACAGAACTGTGATAAGATTCTGAGCGGTGCTGACAGCTGAAGTCTCCATGCCTGTTGTTTCCAACACTTTGCACAGGCATTAGTTGGAGTTTGCAGCTCCTGACAGCTACAGAATAACAACCACACACATCCCAGTGCTGCAGGGGAGAGACTTTGACAAATCAGCCTGGGCTGTCTCAAATTAGAGTGGACTGACTCTTTCTCTGATCCTGCAGACAACCTAAGAAATTTGGGCTGTACAAACCAAAACAGAATTGGAAGAAAATATGAAGAGCGTCCCCAGGGCCCCAAGTAGTTCATGCACTTGGACATCGCACTTTTTTCCAGCTGTCACTTCCGAAGAGTGCACGAGGCTGAGTGCAGATAAAAGTTGTTTCTTCAGTATCCAAAGGTCCCACTTGCCATCAAAGAGCCTGATCCAAAGCCTCCTCCCCAAAATCCAGCAACTGCTGTCCATTCAAGCACTTTACATCACCTCCAGAGCACCCGAGTGCCGGGCTTTCTGGGGTCGTTTCAGGTCTGTCACAGAAAGTACTTGACAGAAAAATGGTGATGGGAGAAGCCCCCAGCTGCTTCCTGGGCAGTCCCAAGGCCATTAGCTCATCTCATCTCATCTCATCTCATCTCATCTCATCTCATCTCATCATCTCATCTCATCTCCTTGCCACAGTGGGGCCTGCAGTGCAGCAGCCCTGAAGAAAGACCCTGCTGTTCCACCTTCCCCACAAGGGACCCCATCTTTTCCCCTCACTTGCCTCAGCTTCCCTTTGCAGAGCTGCTGCCATTAGCATGTCCAGAGGACAAAACCCCAACTTTAATTAACCCCATCCATGCAAAATCAGCCTTACAGAATCAGACTAGGTGCCTGTCCTCAGGCGCCGGCAGCCCCGGGGGTCTCTGTGAGGAGAGGCGCTGCCCCGCGCCGGCCGCAGGCGGTTCCCGCCGGTTCCAACAGCCCCAGCGCAGGGCACAGCTGAGCCCCTCAGCCAGCCCGGTGCTGCCTCTGGGAAAGCAGAGCAAAGCCCACACAGACTGAGGGAAAAAAGTCCCATCCCACTGAAGGGGAGTGAGAGGACAGCATAGGTGGGCAACTGGCAGCCGGGTCAAGGTCAGCTCATCACAGGAATGTGTTAAAATCTACTGCATATGCTCATTTATCGCAGGTAAGGGATTTTAGACAATGAGGGTTTTCTAAAATTGGGGGAAATAAGGGAGACAGTGAAGTGTGTCGGAGAAATTTCCATTTTGCAATCTCGAGATGCTTTCCAGAGAGCAAAGACCATGTTGCACCCAACTTTGTGGGGGTTCTCAAGGCAAAATAAAACAAAATAACGTCACCCTTGACCCCATCCAGTCACGCTCACAATACATATGGCTCTGTCACTGCTAATGATCAACCATGAGGTAGTGAGCAATAGAAGCTAACACAGCTGGGATCTTCTTGACTGATTTGAAGTGGAGAAATACAGTCCTAATATCTAGTTTTGGATCAGGCCTCCCTGGCACTCATCTGCCAAGGAAGCACTGTCAGAACACACTTATGTAGAATGAAATTGTCACCAGTTCAGCCTCCAGAAGCATTTCCAAACTTCCACTTTGTCAAAGCAAACCAGTTCTGTGTGTGTTTGCAGAGCTTCAGCACTATGGAATGGCAAGTTGAGAGAAGAAAAATAAAAGCTATGATTTAAACCATATTAAAGAGGAAAAACCATGCTTTGTGAAAGAGAGCATTATTATATTTTTGGTTTTTTATGGTAACGCATGGTTTTAGATGAAAAGCTACATTAATCTTACATAGGATATATGATTAATGGAGAAGCCATTGCTCCTGCTGGTTAGTGGGAACATGAGAGGGACAATGGTGTTGTGAGGTGTTATCACCTGATTTATGGACGTGCATTTTATGTCTTGACAAATGAAGCTTAATGTTCCATAGGACATGAAAGCAAATGAAGAAAAAAGTACACTAAGGTAGAGCAACAAAGAGTGTGGAGGAAGAACTGACATTACTGGGATAGAAAAAACCCAGCCTTTTAAAAGTAAACGGAAGTTTGGTGTAACAAACTGTGGCTAGCAGAGCTGCTGTTCAGTAAATTCACTGGCACAACTGGCACCCAGTGTATTATCATTTATAGTGTGACCATGCCAATCTAGATGGGCAATCTGCTGAAATCAGGTTGGGATCTTGAGCACTAAAAATCTCCACAGTGATAGAGATCCAGGCAATGAGACAGTTTTCCAGCAGTACTCCACCACTCCATGCTGAGAGACAGGGACACTGCTGGTGTCATTAAAGCCAGACTTTAAGATACATACCATCTGGCTCTGCCTGGGGATGTTCTGATTTTGTTTTGCAGGATCCCATCCCTACTTTGATTTCTTCAGCCCTGGGCTGGGCTGAGATACAACACGATAGAAGAACTGCAGCCTGTAAAAAAGAGAGAAACACAAGGCTTTCAAAGCACAGCTTCCAACTGGCTCTGCAGGAATGAGGTATTTCTATTCAGGGTGATCAGGACTTCAGAAATATTGTCTTTCATTTTTAAGAGGGAAATTTTGCTTTTTAACTAAAGTGTTTTCAGACATCTCTATGGAGAGGAACAGTTGTGCTCAGACCTTTGCTTTTCTCTAGCCAAGGATTCCTATGCCCCAGAGCTGCAGCATCAAGGAAGCCATGGAAAGCTTTTGAAAAGTAATTCTGTACGAAGCCTTCCAGCATGCTGAGAAGGAGGCAGGTCACCTTTGCTATAGCTATCACCAGTGAGAGCTATCTTCCCTGGAAGGAAGGCAATTCTGCTGGCAATTGCAGACTCCTGTCTGTGTACCTGAAACAGCTACAATGCAGATGCCAGAACATTTGTTTGTAGCAGTCACCATATTATAAACTCTGCTTTGTTGATGGGAAAGCAAGTCACACCCTAGCTGTATGCAATTAAGCTTGAAGACTCTCTGCTGTCACCACTGGTCCCTGCATGCTGTTCTTTACCATCATTTAACAGACTGTTGACAGTATTCCCATTGCTATGTGAATTTCAAAGCAAAAGACAACTGGGACCATTAACTTGACTTTTTTGTTTCTTGCACCAATCTGATCCTGGCTGTCACCACACCTGCAGCATCACACCTTTCAAGCTCAAATATGCAGCTGTAATTCCTATGGAGATTTATCAATACCTAGTAATTTCCTCCTACAAGTTTCTAAGACTCTAATGGACTTCCAGGCAACAAGATTCATTGTTACTTCTTGCCTTTATAAAAAAAAAAATATATATATTTAGCTCATGACACTTTGCAAATGCTTCAACTGGCCCTTGCTCCACTCTTTCCCTCTTTCTGAGATGAATCCCTTAAAAGTTGTTGAACGTGACTATAGATCTCTTGGCACATGACCAGATTTCTTCTTTACAGTGTTAAAGTCTGACCAGCTGCTAACTTCCTTTTCCCCATACACATTAATAAGTGAGCTGCTGAGAGCATTTCCAGCCTGTTATGACTATATTGGGTGTTACACACAAAGAAAACTGGAGCAGCTACAATTCACACTCCTTTATTTAATATGTAATGCCAACCAGTATCTAATGGACATAATGATTGAACACTGACATGCATATTTTTCTAGCCCAGTTCTCCTTTGGCAATAATGCCTGACCAAGATTGATGACTCTAATACCAAAGCAAGCAGTTTGTTTGTTTCTTCTACAGGCTTCATTTTTCAAATAACCACAGATTCCCCTTCCCTCCCCCAAAGAAAAAGGGAGAGGAAAATTATGATGACTGCTGAGGTACCTATGTGAGTACAGTTGCCATTTCCTCAGGCCACCAGACCACAAAGGTCAGATTCATTAATGGGCTCCTGTGGTTTACTCTAGCAGAATTCACATTATTTTATATCAGTATGAAACTGGCCTGTCCCAGTGACATATGCAGCTCCCTCAGTGAGGGATTCACTTACTGGTGTTCAACAAAACCTGAGCAGATCTGGTTGGATCATAAAAAGCACGTTTCACACATACTTTCTCATGTGCCCACAAGATTCAAGGCAGTTCTCAAGAATAAAAGAGGGTGACAGAAGCACAAAAAAAAAAAAAAAAAAAAAAAAAAAAAGCAGACTCCTCATACAAGGCATGGTTTCCCTGTTCTACACTGTCTCATCCCAAGGACATCTGAGATCAAAAAGGAAACTGACATAATGAGCTGAGCCAGGAGCCATTTTACAGCAGGGAGCAAGACCACAATGTATGTGACTCAAAAATGAGTGTTAAAGTTTGTCTTGCCTAAGGAGAATTCACTGGGAGGCAAAGTAAACTGCTGTATGCTACAGATGGCAATTACCTAGAAAAAGAACAGAGAAAGTGGGAGAGAGCTCTAAAATAGGAACAAAGGAGAAACCTGACAATGCTCTATTTGTACATTAACTCTCCAACTCTCCTGTGTTTTAAGCAAGAGCAGTTTGGACCTGGCCTACTGCTTAGTTTTGTTATTGTATCACTTAAATTTTTATATATTTTTTACAAAGGAGTCATCTCTGTCTTGGAGTTCATTTAAAAAAAGTGAAGACACACACAGGTCCTGCTCCTTAATGGCATAGCAGACCTATACAAGAGAGAATCCTGAATCCCACCCATGGCAGAAACTGCTTTCACATCCCACTTGTGTGTACCAGCAGTGCTACTGTCACCAACGTAAACTGAACAAAAAAAAAAAAAAAGTGATTTTCTGTCCTCCATGAGTCTCTGAATGCTGCACAGTGAACACAGGGAGGCTCAGAAACCAGCTGCCTCCTTTGCAGTGCCAGTCAAGATGCAAAACATCCAGAAGCAGAATTTCTTGTGAGCCATAAGCAGAAATAGCCTGAGTCCCATTTATACAAGATCTTAGCAAGCAGTAACACTTCTACTTCAGAGCCAAAGACAAAAGGCAATTGTAAAGATGAGCCCCCAGAGGGATCTTTGCTCATTCTTAGCCTAGAGAACTTCTTGCTAATCTATCATACTGTTTGTAATTTGAAACAATGTGTAACATATAGGAAAGGTTAAACAGGACTGGGCAGCAGCAGAAAGTGCATTTTATACTGTTAGGGAAGGGCAAACAGGAGCCATCAGGCATGTTTTTCTCAGGGCAGTATGAAAGTCCCCAGTGTTTCTTGTTCTTCACTGGTTTGGTTTGCCCACACAACCTGGTACATATCTATATGGGTAGATCACAAGAGTAATTTTGCATCATTACTGAGCTCATTTGTTTCTGCAGCATAAGGAATACAGTACAAATTCCAGGGTCCTGGATCTCCAGGTCCTGAGAGATGCTTCACTGTTATCTTGGTAGAATAACCTCTGATCTATTCTAATTCATCCCCAGTTTGGTTCAGTGGACTCTCTGTACAATATGGCAGGTAGTGCTTTGTCACTGGGAACTGTAACTTACAGAAGAACTGGATTTTTTGAGGTCTTTTGAAGTTGTGTTACTATTCTTGGGATATTTTCTAAAAGCCCTTGCTAAGTGATCCATATCTTCTACTGCAGCTAAACAATAATTGATTTTTCTGTTCTTTCTAAGCACTGTCCTATTGCCAACCCATATTTTTCATTTAAGTTCCTGGAGCAAATGTTTTCCTCTCCAGCTTAATCTTGCCTTTCCATAGACTTTCTTTATGATCCTCCCCATCTGTTGGTGTGAGATGTGTGTGCACATTCTGGATGTGTATCTCTATCTCTATATATAGCTCTTACCCAGGCAGGTCTGTGTTGCTGACTGCACAGCATGTAACATGCAGCCTTTCAGAAGCTGCTGTGACAATGCTGTAAAATGAGATTCTGAATCTGCTGATCCTGCTCCCTGTTTGGGATCTGTGATCATGATGAATCCCTTTGGACATCCTGGTTTCTCCTTACTGAATCATAGGCTGCAACATAACTTCTTTCATGTTACACAGATTGTTTTGGGATTATGAGCTCTTTGTGTGCGTAAGGACTCCATTTTTGCCCCATTAGTATTCTGGATTTTATGCTCATAGTAAAGCAAATTGTTAGCCTCATATTCCTCTTTATCTCTTTGCCAATAACTTGTAACATTCAAGTTGTGCTGAAGAATCCTACTGCACTGCCCAGACCTCCTGCTTAATATCAGGGGAGATGCATCCTATACAATTAAATAGAGGTCAGACCTAACTGGATTTTTTCCTGAATAAAATGGAGCCTCCAATCCCTTAAAAAAATATTTCATTTATATCCATAACTCTAAGAAGGAGCCCATATTGCCATGCCCCTATGACTGACTGCACCCTGGCTGCCATGCTCTGAAACCAGCCCCCAGCACCCTGCTCTCCTGGGGTGGGTATCAGCAGCTGTGTAAAGCTTCAGGAGCAAGATCCAGTTTCAAAGATTGCTTCATTTTTACAATAAATAGGGGAGGCAAAACCCCAGCTTATTTTAGTGTTCTTGAGATGGCTTTGTGTCCTTAAGCTAGCTGAAAAGAGCAACAGCCAGATATCATCTGCTCAAACCAGTGGTCCCAGCAGGCACTGCTGTCTGCCAGTAACCTGTCACATCACACATTGCAGCTGTCACTGCTTTGGCTAAGGTTTAAAGACAATATACATAATGGTCTCATAGGAACATTGATCACCCCAACAACACAAAGCAGGGTGCCTGCACTGCAGTCCCAGTTGCCTCATTTTGCATACATGCTAAAGGTTAAAACACATCACTGGAGTTTGTGTCTTATTCTGCCCTGTGGTGATTTTTCATAACTGAGGATGTGTTTCTCTTCCTAGGTTCTCAGCTGAGAATTTTGTCTTGCCAAGCTCCTGCTATTGGAGACCCATGACCTTCAGCATGCCTTTGGGCCCTCCTGCTCTTTTCTTGCAGCACAACATAGCTGTAGCTTGTGATTTTTACTGTAAGTCTTAAATTCGTGCAAGGAAGTATTTTGTGCTTTATGACTATGTGAAGCCATGTAGGATGGATTCTTCCAGACACTGCATTTACCCCCATGCCAATCTCTTTCCAAACTTAGCTTAACAGAAATTGCAAGACTCTGAGTTGGAACAAACAGCTGAAAAAAAGAAAAATACTGGGAATTTGCAAACCAACATTTTTCTAGGAAGCAAGCATTTCTCTCCCTGTAAATGAAGCATGGCTCAGAATCATCAGCCACTCACTTAGTAATCAGGGAAACACACGTAGAAGCTAAGAAGAGTCCATGCCCTTTGAGGGTCAGGTTCCTACTTCTCCAGATCAGAACACAGTAAGCTTGAAGTGTCAGTGAACACACCACTTCTTGACACTTTCTGACAAGTGCTTGTGGAAAGGTCTTCTCCAGGACTGAAGCGAGATCATTACATACAGAGTGCTGTTCAAGTGCTTGAGACCCTATTTAAGTTCAAGTATTAAATTCAAAACTCTGAATTTACTTGCCTTACAAAGGGCAAGATCCAGGCTGAGCCTGGTATTCAAAGCAAGTGTTGTCAGGGAAGTAATTCTGGATTCACCTACACTCATAAATGTTTTTATTTTTTTTTTTAGTCAACACTTTAAGCAAAAGTAGAGAAGGACCTTGCAGTCAAAGTGCTTTATTTTGCTACAGGACATGTTTGTAAGACACCTTTTGTTGTTGCTACAGCCATCCCCTTGGGAAGTGCTACCAGCCCATTTACCAGGCTGACAGCTGGGCCAGGTGTCCCCAAGAGGTGTGGGACAGAAGAAAGAAATGGGGGAGCATCTCACTCACATTACAAACTCTAGAAACCAGGACACAGATGGGGGGCAAGGGCAGGCCATGGAGCTGAAAGGTTTGCTTTGTTGTTGTTTCTTTTCCCTCTAAACAAATTAAAGAAAAATTCTAAAGACTACAGCTTGCATAATTTAACATGTCTGTAAGCATGGAGAATGCATAATTTATGTTAAACAGCATGCTAATCACCTCATAATATGAATTGAGGGGCAACCTACCCTCAGTTTATGTATAAGTAACAAGATGGAAGCCTGCTGAGCTCTGTGTAATAGTTTTTTTTTTTCCCCTCTTACATTTATGTCTCAGCATGATGGTAAAGCATAGCTTAGGCAGGAAACCTAATGTATTATTTATGCTAAGTTTGAACTGAAATACTTTTCTCTATGTTATATAAATACATATACTACTCCTCCCAATACAGGGACTGATTGTGTCAGGACACTAAGAATAAGTTCCCTGATACAGTTAGAAATGGGACAGTCATGCAGCCAATGTCAGTAGTGGGACAAGATGCTTGTTTCTCGGTGCAATGCAACAGACCTGGTCCCAACCCTCTTCCCATTCTTAGAGCTGCTTTGGAAACTTCACAGAGGTCCAAGGAATCAGACATCAGTGAATCCACTGGGGAGCAAAGTCTTGCCAAGAGGATTCAGAGCTGTTACTGCTTCTAAGACCAAAGTCACAATATTCTGATGAGTACCACTGACCTTTGCATGAAGTGAGCCAAAGCAAAATATTTAGAAACAAATTCCAAAATTATCCTCTGGTAAGGACACAGATGTTGATAGACAAAGAACTTGATCTACAATCAATGCTGTTGCAAATACAGATGCCATCAGCAGCAAGATAGAAGCACCTTTCTTCCTCCAAGTATTTCCACTGAGAATTAAGTAGGTTTGCCTGCTCTTAGAGAAACTGAGGATTTCTATCCAGAGGAGAACAGAGGCATTATTAGGGAAATCATCAAATAAAAATAGATGGAGCAGGTAGTACAGAGGGAGGGCAACAGGCCTGCCCTGCTCCAGCCTGCAAACAGCAGGTTTCCAGGGCAGGGAAGCCAGAGAGCAACCACCACCTGGATACTGAAAGCAGGGACAGAGCTCCTGTTGTCTTCAGAAGGAATACAACAGAGCTTAGGAGCAAATTTAACACGAGCTTTACCACATGTTCTCCTCCCAAGATGATGCAGATGGGAGCCAAATTGGATGAAGAGGTATTGCACAGAAACACAGTAATGAATCCACAAGAAATTTCCACCTAGCTAGCACAATACATGCAACCTTTGTCTTGTCAGAGGTCTGGCTTTAATTAAAAATCAATCTTAAATAATTCACATGGCATTTCATTAAATGCATGCTGAGTTAGACCAGGGCACTACCAGTGCAATTTGATGTATTCAGGGTATGAGCTGAGAAGCTAAGGGTCATAACAGTACATTTCTGTTCCTTCTCCTTTTTGGAATCTGCAGTTTCAACAGAAAACACCAAATAATTTTTAGCCTTGCTCCAGGCAGACCAACACTTTCCCATGGAATATTTTAGTCAGATAATTAAAAGATATCCACAAACAGATGTGAGTCAATGCTCTAATGCCAGAGCTGTCTCACCAGTGGCACTCTGAAGAAAGGGTAAATATTTAATGCTAGAGGGAAAAAAAAAAAAAAAAAAGAGGAATGTGAAAGAAAAAGATTGTATAAACCCAAAGAACTGAATAAAAGCCCTAAAGGAGGCAGACAACATAGCTAGCACCACTGAAGAAAGAATGGCTTCTGTTTCTGAAGGTACAGGCACCTTGGAGTGAAGCCTTTTTACCATGGACTTCAACATCTTAAGACACAAAATACTGTGTTTTCACTGATTTGACTCGTTTTGGTGGATGTGGGTTCCAAAGCTCTTACACAAGTCCTTGCACCTACAGCTTGCAGGGATGCAACCACACCAGAAGGCAGGCAAAGAGCAGAAGGAGTGATGGGAGAAGTGTCTCCACTGAAACATGGACTGTTCACTGCCAGGGAAGAAAGGGCACAGAGGAGACTTCCACTGGGACCCTGAGAGGCTCAGCCCTGGATCTGCTAAGGGCTACAAAGCCAGCTTGGGTTGCCTGGGTACCTTTGAGCACAAAATGTCTGCCCAGGAGACATGGGATAGTTGGACAAACTCCAAATCCCCTACAGGAAATCCTACTACTCCAAATCTGCCCACCATCAGTTTTCAGCTTCATACATCAGTCCTTTCAAGGAGCAAAGATACAACTAGATACAAAATCACCTTTGCATTCCCTTCCTATCTTGTGCTAAGGGAAGCCTTGAGAGACCAGTATCTCAAGCCAACATAAACTAAGAACAGATTTTGCTCAGTTCAAGTTAATCCTCCCTTGGCAGAGTATTAAATGATGGAGGAAAAATAAAAAAAGGAGGGGGAAAAAAAAAATCACAATTTTAAATAAGATTTGTAAAGTCAAGCATCCATTAGAGAAATTTTCAAAACAGAAGACTTTGAACTGCAGGGCACTGGCCTTGGCTTCTTGCTCATCTCTCTGGGAAGCAGGAAATCCTGCATTCAAGCACAAAACTCTGCTTTTACTTGCAGCCCAGGGGGGAGCAGGGAAATAGTGAGCAGGGAAAGCAAGGTGCTTTCTAGCTGCACAGCAAACCTTTTCTGTTTAAAAGTCAGTGAAAGAAATTGAATGTGTGCACATGTGAGAGAAAGATGGATTAGAGAGGGGGAGATTGGTGTGAGAATTACATCGCTGGGAATGAAATTCATCCCTAAGCCAGATGGAGCTGAGTCTGTTTACAAGTCTGAACTGTGATATCCACTCAGTCCATCTGGCCAAGGCTGAAGGGAAGGCTTTGCAGGCAGAACCCTGGAAGCACCATTCTGCTTGAGCTTCCATTTCATCATTGTGCATTAATCTGCGTGTTATCTAGATTAGTGGTGATGATATCATGTAGAGAAAACATTAAGCTATGAAATTCAGTACTCTCTTCCTGATCAATACTAGTTATTTAAAAAAAAAAAAAAATAAAAATCTGTTGAGCAAAATCCTGCCAAAGTTCTTCAGCAGTATGTCTGCGAAGTCAAGCCCTGAATCTCATTTATATAAAAGGCACTTTTCAGCCTGGTGCCTTATTGTGGCTGTAAAATACATTAACACACCAAAAGTCCTGTGCCACTGCCAGGGTATTTAGAGATCTCAAGATCAACAGGAATGTTTTTCTGGCCTATTATTTTTCCCAGCAACAGCTGAAGGGTCCTGACTGCACACACATTGATGTTCAAAAGGGAAAATACACCGGATACTCTGCTGCAAAGTACTGAGAGTCTTTGGGAGACTGTTCTCATGGATGCAGTCAACAAGCAGCAACCTAAAAACCAAACAATGAGAACCACAAATAAACAACAACCACCACACCACCTCTTCCTCCTTGTCATTGCAGTGAGACACTGATACGCAATAATAAACTGGGGTGGTGCTGGTACCATGATTTGTTCACTGCCATTCACATTCAACTCAGTTTGGCCACACAACCTTTTAGCAGGTTTCCTATTTGGAAGGAAAGACATTACTGTGCTCCAAATCCTCAACTTGCCTATAGAGTCTTGCCACTGGAATAATTGTCCATCATGCACAAGCACACAAGTAACAGAACTTGCTACAAATGCTTCTGGGACAGATGAACTTTGCTGATGAATGGAAAATAGGATCTTCCAGAATTAAAAGCCCCATAGCATATGACAGCTTGGCTGCATGGCCCAGACTCTGCCTGGACTACCTCATTGCAACCCTCCATGGATTCACTGGTGAGGGAATTACTTTGGTCACAAGTTAAACAGGTTATATTGCTACTTTCCACTGGGAAACAGAGCATACCCCCTATATTCTGCATTACCAAACAGGATTATTCTTAGAGGGACTAAAAATCACAGTAGACTTCCACAGAGCTACTTTAGAAATGCAAAAGGCTTTGCTGCCTTTTACCAGGGTATCATAAGAAATCTCAAAAGAGACAGTTATGACTGTCAGCCCAGCAGATCAGGCTTCTGGGAATAGTCCATGAAGCCAGGAAAACAAGGTCCCCCATAGCCACCTTTCTGATAATCTTAGAGTCTGGGATGTGACTGATACAAATGACAGTCTCTCTGCTGACCTCAAAGGAGCATCACAGAGGGAAGAGAGAGCCCTTGAGTAAAGCAGCATCTTAACCTGGTTCCGTTCTCCAATGGACCAGGTATAGTTTTTAGCTTTGTTCTGCAGGGAGCATTGCATATTTTTCCAAACAAATTTTCATATTTCAAGTACCTTGTGTAACTAATAGCAATAAAACGCAGTGAAGGGACCCAAAATTTATCCTCAGTGCTGATGCCATAACCTTGTTAGCCCAGTTTCTCCTCAGAAGTGATACAGGCTAAACAGATTGAATAAATTGAAAACAAGCACCCCTCTTTTTAACATTTGCTGTGAAAATTGCCTCTCATTTCCACAGAAGAAAATGGAAACAAATCAAGACACGGAAGTAGGGTAAAAATGACGATTATTGCTTTTAATTCAGCAGAGCCTGTTCTTCCCTGGGGGTGCAGCCAAATGACTCCAGAGAGCAGCCGGTTTCAAGCACAGCAGAGTCTGAGACAGCACCGTCATCTAGTGGGCATCTGCAACTATAACATATTTCTCCCTCATCCCCAGGCTCCTTCTTCTCGTTGGGTAATACACAAAGTTCCCCCCTGATTTGGTACTACTCTCCTTGGGAACCAGGCTCCAAGTCCCACAGCAGCAAGGCTGCCTCCCTTGTCTTCAGCTGAGGGAAGCAAGAGCATCAGAAAAGTGCATTTTTAATACAGTTTTACATTTTGCCTTTGTCCTGCAGTCCCTCCCCATTTGGAGCCTGGATAGGGATGGAGCCAGGACTAAGTCAACTTCCAACTTGACATGCTGCATTCAGCTCCTGTTTTAAAGTCTGAGCCTTTGCTGTCAAGATATCTGCCTTGGTTTGAGTTGTGGGACTTTTCTTCCATGTTCCTACTCATCTAATTTTTCCTAGCAGTCCCTCTTTCCTTTCAGCTTCACATCCTGATGAAAATTTCCCTTTATAATACAGTTCAGTTCCCCAAAATATTAACTCACTTCATTTGCTGCCTGCCAGATAAAAAGACAAAAGGGCCCCATTTGTATCAACTTTAAACTCTTTCTTAATAAAGGAAATCAAAGCATTTATGCCAGCAACTATTTATCTCATTATGTGGCATCATAACCACATATGTGCTCCAAGTTTAAAGCAAGTGGATAAAATCCACTCTCAGTTTATTTCTCTAAGAGAGGGAATGCAACAAATTGCTAAAGAGACTCCAAACTCTTCACTTCCATCAGAGTAGGACAGGGCCGTATCTACAAGCTCAATGGCATGAGAAAAAGTGGAGTCTGATTTCAAAGCAGGAAAGTAGAATTCAAACAATGAGGAATAACTGTGTCACATTGAAATCATCACATAGGCCATGAGGAATATATGCCAAGACCCCCATAAGATCCTGTGGGTTTTTAAGATGCAGGAAGGACAGACACAGAGCAGTAGATTCTCCACTGTACGTAAAGAAGACCAGAACACTCTCAAACATCATTCTGAGGTGCTTTTACAAATATCTCTTTTTGAGTACTACAGCACTCAAAATACCTCCAGATCTGAATCAGACAGATTTCTCAGCTGGTTGTCACACTTCCAGATGACTCTGTGTATCAAATAAAGAGAAATTCCCACATTCTCCTGAAGCAAGAAGATGCCATCATGTGTACCAGTTCATACTTTATCCAACCCGAGTTCTACCTTTTGCCCAATAATTGACTCTCCATATACAAAATGATGCACTGATACCTTTAAAAATATGCTTTACTTAAAACTTCACCTTCCTAAATTTCAAATGACCAAACACAGTCAGAAGATGCTGGCTGTGACCCTGCAGAAGTTGTGATCACCAAAACCAGCAACAGAAAAGCAAACCTGAAGAACGAGTGTTCAGCTTGCAGTAATTTTTTAATGGGTAGGTGTCAGGGATTCAAAATTCGGAGTTGGATCCCACGCATAAAAACAGCAAAGGAAAACCCTGATAAAATTGCTTTAAAATATCCTCACACAGAGTATCCCAGAACTCTCACTTGAAGCCACTAGATGTCAGTCTTGGACTTTTAGTTGAAGCAATCAGGGCTTTTTTCCTGTACCAATTATGTCAGTTGCCACAAAGAATGAAAACCTTGCTGTCGTTTTACATCTTAATTTAATATGATGGTTCCACAAGAATATATTGGGCCTAATGCTGATGGGAGAAGACACATGCCAAATTCCTCCTGTATGAGCCAGGGACTGGCCTGCTCATAAATCAGCTCAGTGTGTGATCTTCTCAAAAGGAACACCAGTTTCAAGTACTTCTTGTTTAAATACTGATTTTATCCTCAGCATTGTTTAATTTCTCTAGAAACACTACAAGAACACTACCTTACTGTGTGATGGGTTTTTTTGGTTGGTTGTTTTTTTAATAGTCTTCTATTTCTGAAAGCTAGAGGTGTCAAATAAGAGGATGTTTCTGGGGGTCTTGTTACTTAAAACTCTCCAGTGAAGGCAAAGTGAACCACTAATCCCATTGCAATGTCCTTACAATTTTCCCTTGTAAAGAGGGAAGAATATGAGGAGTGGAACTGACAATCACAAAACACCAGGATGAAATAGAAGCAAAGTGGGAACACAGCAAAGCAACCAGACCAAGACAGGACACCAGGATGAAAGGGAATTTGAGAAAAAAAAAAAACCACCACATTTTAGATTGCCAGCACTAGGACATGACTCCTCAGGTAAGACACCTATGGTGAAAAACATGACAGAACTGGAGGGTCATCAGAAACAAAAAGCTTTCTGGTGTTAGACCCAGCCCGTGAGGATATAAACCCAGCACTATTTTAAGTCCAGAGCTAGACAGCCCTTTAACACTCACACACACAGGGACTTATATCTTTTGCCATGAAGGTTACTCAGATGCTTGAGTAAATCTATCTGACCCTTTTTCAAGGTTGATTAATCAGCAAACTGGATAAACATTCCCTTGCCAGCAGGCAAGTGCACTTTGCTGCAGAGTGATGTGCCTGATGATCCCAGCCAAGAAGGGTCACAGCTTCACAAAGCATGGCCTCACCCTGGGCCAGGCAGCAGCTTTGACACATCCAGAACTCTGTGAAGCACAGGGTTCAATCCTGACAGGGTTAATCCAGCTCCTCATCTTGCAATTTCCTTGCATTCAGTTCTCCTAAGGAGGGAGCTACACAGAATTGCCTTTAAAACCAAGGCAGATCTGCCAGCTCCTCCAGCTGGGGTCAGTTCCTCTGGGTCCTTTTTTCCTTTCTGCAGCCAAGCCCGAGTTTGCTGATCACAGCCCTATGTGTTTCTCCCTGCAGAACTCAGATGTGAGAGTAATAACCAACATGTGTCAGACACGCAGCCCTTTTCTCACCAAAATGTGGAGGGAAGAGGGTTCCCAAGGCCAGAAGGATCCTAGGGTGTCCTCAGCAAAACAGCAGATGTGTTCCAGTCACCTGAAACCCCATTTATATTGGCCATCATAACACCCCTTTCCTGCCCCTCTTCCCACAAGATCTCTAATGCTTAAGCATGCAGAAAGGATGATCAATATATACTCTAAGAAAAAAATAAACAAAAAAAACCCCAACCTCACAATGAAAGTGTAAAAACTGTAATCAGGAAACAGAAAAAAATAGCATCTTGCACAACCAAGACAACCTGGTTACAACAGACTCACAAAAGAAAGCTGAGCACACCTTTATACAGGGAAACAACTGTGAGCAATAAACAGACCTAAAAAAATGCAATCTGCTTGGAAAGAGTGTTCTGTTTATTGAAGGAAAAAAGACATTGAATTGGAAGTAATTCATCCAGCATCAGTGATAGTCCCATTCTAGAAGGGGATATTTTCTCCTGAGGCATATTCAGGTGCTGAAGTCTCTCATGTAAGAATTGTTTCCTTTATTGCCAGCTGCAACCATCAGCCATGGACAACGCAGTGACCACCAACTAGGAGCACCATGTGAGTTCAAAGAGAACAAAGATATTTCTCCTGGACATAAAAGCACTGAACTTAAACCAAACACGTTCTGCAGCTGAAGAAGCTTCAGTGGTCCTTCTGAGGGACACACAGCTGTAATTCCAGCTGAGCAGCTGCTTGTTCTCAATCTTGACTCAGTCTTTTTTATCATATGAAGCTGCTTCCTATATAAGCAATCAATTTGGCAAACAACCCAGATGTTTTCTCCCTCTCCTGCACTGTAGAAGCTACATAAACTATGAAGTTCTCAGCTTCAGCATTCCTTCTGCCCAAGAATCAAGTCATCTGCACCTGTAATCTGGGACAAAGTTTTACATACCTCTCAAAGTCCCTGTCAACATGCCCCAGTTCTGCTTTCATGCTGTGAACAGAAGGGGCAGAGCAGCCTCACAGCCTGATTGAAGAACCTTTGATTTATGCAGACAGTCGACTGTAACTACAGCAAATAGATTTGTAGCAACACAACACGACCATGTTTCAGGGAGTAGCTGGGGATGAGTTCAGGGCAGGTGTTCTGCAGGATTCATAATCCTCATGATATCAAGGATATCATGAAACAGACAGCTTATTTAAAAGGACAAGGCTGCGGTCAGAGACTCAAAAGTGTGCTACTTGGGGGTTTTGGGGGGTTTTTTTGGTTTTGTTTTTAATAGGAGACGCTGGAGGGGAAAATCCATCCAGCATTTGCACTGAGCCAGTGGTCCCACTGTACTTCTAACATGTTTAACATAGGGGATAACATCTTAAGGGAGGCTGAAGTGGTAATGGGCCATGAAGCATGTGGCAGTGTTGTGGCATCTCAAGAGCCATATGTACAGGCCTACAAACTGTCCAGATGCAATACACTACAGATAATATCCATGATGAATTATTCACTTAACCAAAAATTGTACATCAACCCTCAACAGCTGGTAAAAGCTGGATCCCTGCCCAGTACATTAAGGAAGTTTGCTTCCTCAAAGCTCTACTGTTCTTTGGGGGATTTAAATTATGCATGTTACCATGAAAGCTAATGCTGTACATATGCATTCAAAGTTATTATTAACCTCATCAGGCAGAGAAAGAGTAGAGAAGGCAGCTGTTTTTCTAGCTCATGTGCTTAGGATGTGGTGATGTTTTATAGGACTTGCTGAGATCAAGGATATAGGAGAGTTTATTTTTTGCCTCAGAGCAGCCTGACAGTAGCCAGTTCAACCTGAAGGGTCTCCTTTGGGGTGGTCACTGACACTTCTCAGCTTCCTCTTCACTACCTTTAAACTAGAAGAATGAAAAAGTAACTTTTTTGTGTGCTACCTATGCCATAGTTGTACTGTGCCTTCTGTCTAAGGACCTTAAGATGCTTCCCAAACATGTGGGTGGCAAGGCTGACCCAGGTCCCCAGGGGCAGGGCTTCTACCTTTAGTGACAACACTAAACTCCACTGCAGCTCCTAAAGACCCTTGTTCAAAGGGTACAGCACTGTAGGATTTGATCTTACACAGACTGACCCTACTGTCCTTGCTGGCAACCACATTAGCACGTAGGGGACCAGACCTCAAACCTTCAGTATGCAAAACCTGAGACAAAGATTAATACCATGTTGGTGCTTTCCATCTTTGAAAGCTGAAATCATTTCTGTGCAAACTTTGCATATGTTTGCAAAGCTCAACAGAAAAGCCCAGAAGGGTATCCCACCCACATCTCTGCTAGCTCTAAATTAGCTCAAGCAAGACCCCAACTCCTTGGCTCTCAATCATCTGAATGGGTCTGACATAACAGCTCCTGTGTCATCAGAACGGTATTTCAGCAATGGCAGGAGTCAGGAAAAAATTAGAGCTGTTTAACCCCTTCCTCCTCCCTCAGATTTTTTCCTGCTTTTCCTTCTCCCTTCCTCCTAAGACAGGTTGAATGTTAACATGGAACTGTTTTCAGTTCAGCTTCATACACAACCACCATTCAGTTCTTCCAGTTCAGGCAAGGTCCAGAACATAGAAAAATATGGGGTTTTCTCCCTGTTGCTACATCTAGTATTTTTCTCAGCCACCAGTTCACCAGTCTCCCTTTCTCAGCTTCTCCCAGCCCCTGGGACTGCTTTCCCCCGTCTGCTTCTGGGGATTGTCTCCTCAAGACAACATCACAAATTTTCCCTCAAGGCTTCAAATCCATCAGGCTCATACCTTCACTGTTTACACTTCTTTATACCAATTCCAATTCAATTTATTATTATGGATGAAAAAACAATTTAAGTAGCTTCAAAAACCACAATGAATTCCACTGGAGAAGCTGAACTTCCCATCAGAAAACCTTTGATTTTCTCTACACAAGTTTATGCCTTATCTTCAAATTCTGCCTGCAGGACTGACATTTCTGTCTTGATCTCAAGCAGCAGAAGCCTTGCTCTGGCATGGACTGCAGATGGAGAGCCTGAGACAGTAAAGGTAGCACCATTATCTCCTGCTTGGTGTACACATGCTCTTGGCATTCATTTTCTGTAGCCCCCTCAGTCGCTCATTTCTCTCCCTTTCAAATATTTTGCTCTGCCAAGAGATTCAAAGCCAGGCTACCTGGATAAATGACCAGCTGGGGCTACAGAAGAGAAAGGCTAGGAACAGGTTTGAACAAAGGTTTGGGGGCAGATTAAATCCCTTGGACAAATTAGCAGAACAGGGAAAACAGACCAGACATGCTGCTAGGACCTAGAATAGGATGCTGCAGCATTATGTGGTCTATTCTAGCAGCTGCTGGATAGAGCAATAATCTTTGAACACGACTTCTTGTCTCTTCTTCCAGAAAGACAAGCTAATTAAAAAGGATTTATGGAGAGATTATGTAGACTAAGGGGAGATTTCTGAAAGGCATAAAGAGCAGCTCAGCAGCCAGATCTCCCCGAAAGTCAGTGTGAATTAGGCGACTAAATCCCACTTGTCCTTCAGAAAGCTCTGATCACAGCTTTTCAGGCTTTTCCTCTGGTTAAAATAAATAAATAAATGAACCCAAATTTCTGCTGGCAAAGCTATGCATCACCTAACAAACCTCTGATGCTTGAGAGGATCAGTGTGCAGTCACTGTACAGCAGTTTTTGGGAGTGCCATCCCTTGATCCCGCCCCTTAAATGCCCAATCCTTTAAACACAGTGCAACGAGTCTCACTCCATCTTCAGTGAAACATTTACTGAACAAGGGCAGCACATCCTCTGTCCTTTGCTGCACCTGTGAGCAGAGTTCATTGTTACTGGTTGCAGAAAGGCAACAATTAAATCAATGAGTCCCCATGTTTCCTAGAGACATGAAAAGAAGCAAAAAGCCCTCAAGTTAGAACAAGGCTCTTCTTGCTTGCTCTCCTGCCCCCCCCCAAAAAAGGCCTTGGGAGGCCACAGAAGCACCTGTTGCAAAAGCAACAGCTCTTTGCTGCAGGCTCTTCTCTTAAGAGACCCTGGGAAGAATTAGCAAGCTGCTGCAAAAGCCAGCATCTCATCTTGAATGTCAGTGTCATTTACACAGTAAATGTCATTTAAAACTAACACCAGAAGGAGCTTGTTGGTATAATTCAATAAGAAGTGGCAACAGCAGTTTAGCAGCTCTTTTCCCACATACATGTGTGTGTATATATATAAAAATATATTTATCTAAAACTGCATTTAGACTCTGAAAAGTTTTCTAGTGATAACAGAGTGCCAAGCTTGAGTTTTACAGACGTAAAATTTCCCACATGGTACAATCATGTGCCACAACCCAAACCAAACCATTTTTAGACACCATTTCTAAAAATGCAGGCAGTTTGCAGTCAGCATTAGCTAAATCTTTCACTCTGCTCAGATGAGGGGACTCAGATGAGTGGTGTTCAGACCAGATAAACTTGTCCATCCGTAACTGGGCTGAGAATCCTTTGCACATTTTATACGATTCACCAAACAACAGTTCAACTCAAAAAGACAGCCAGTCCCTGCTAGGCTGGATTTTAGCTGGCAGCTGGAAACAAGAGAACAGTTT
The DNA here is from genome assembly GCA_038090715.1 of Florisuga fusca. Classification (NCBI taxonomy): domain Eukaryota; kingdom Metazoa; phylum Chordata; class Aves; order Apodiformes; family Trochilidae; genus Florisuga; species Florisuga fusca. The sequence continues at coordinate 6,052,338 of JAAWXA010000024.1, forward strand.
CTCTCTAGCAGATTTCTGCCATCTGAGCCAAGTGTCAGAACTGCACCTTAGTATCTTCAATCAGTTCATATCCTGATCCCAACACAGCAAATGTAGTTGATCATCTTGCAGAGATTCAGACACTTGCACCAGTGTTTCTGATAAAGAGAGGGAAGAGGAGGGAAACCCAGCACACAGATTCCATCCTTCCTGGCTCCCAGACAGCAGAGGAGCTGCAGAGAGCACAGCCACAGCTCATTTCCCTTCCAGACTGAGGTAGGGGAAGCTGGCACCCTGCCTGAGGAGGCCATTTCAGATGCTTAATGGGCTCACTGTGACCACATACTTTTAGCCTTGAAAAGAAGAAAGGTATTTACAGCATTTCTTACAAAAAGAGTCAGAAATTCATAATTAATTCACCCCTTGAACCACTAAATTGTGTGTTGGTGTCTTTGAGGATACACTCATCTCCTGTCAAACTCTTCAGCAAGTTACCTGAGACCTGCAGATCAAGCACAAGGGCAGGCTTGGGAAGCACATACAGAAGAGCTGTTCAACCAGCAACAAGGTTTTGTGGTGACACGTACATTTTGTTGCTCTAACACAAGCCATGGGCTTGACACAAGCAGACAAAATGTCCACCTGTTGAATGACTACCTACAGTGATGTGCAGTATATTCTTAAATTGTAAAACACAAATTGGAGATTTCATTTTCTCCTTCCTTGACAGGATGCAGCTGCAGAGAATTGAGATATAACGTGAGAGCCTCATGAATCCAGAGCTAAGCTGTGGGAGACCAGAAGCAAATAAATATTTCACAAAGTGTTAGCACAAGACACGACAGCATAAATAAAACAGAAGTGTGAGGATAACGGCTCCAAATGCAATTTGGCTTAAGTCATCTGTGCCCTTAGAAATAGAAAGATGATTTATTTCAAACCTGAACAACCTGAGAGGGAGGCAGAGGGGGTTTCTCAAGTTTAATCTTTAATCTTTATATTTGACCTTTATGCAGGCAGCAAAGGGAGCAGAGGCAGTGGGTTGCTGATACAGCATGGAGGTTAGCACTGGAAACATTTCTCAGTGGTCTGGCATACACCTGAGGAAGTTATTTGAGATGCTCAGTGCAGTCCTCAGAGATCCTTTTGCTGGAACTTGTTAACTGTGTGCCTCTGCCATAAGCTCACATCATGGCCACAGCTGATGAAAGCTTTTTTATTCAATAGCTCACCATGGACATTTCTGTCTTGGATTCATCCAATTGCTTTGTGAGCCACATAAATATTCAACAGCTACAGCACAACATCCCAAGGCAGCCCACAGATTGGCAGTGCACTATGTGAGGAAGGATGTCCTGTTTGATTTGGATCTGCCATTCAATAGCTTCATCTGATGCCCTATAAGTAACACCCTGGAAGAGAGAATGAATGCATGGTTGCTCCCTACTCAATTTTCCAGTTTCACTCAGGATTTCACAGCCCTTAGTCACATCATCTTCACTTATTTCTTCCCCAGGAGAAGAGTCCTCCTGGCCCTCTCCTAAACCTACTGAACCCTATCCCAAAATCAAATGCACTTGTCCCACAGCAGATGTCAGGGATTCAGGGGCAGGACAAGCCTGGGCGTGCTATAGACTAAAATGAACCAAATTGCTGGAGTGAAACACAACACTTCAAGCAAAGGCTTGTTAAGGCAGTGTCCTACACTCAAAGATCCAACCTCAAGGTGGAGGGCTTGAAAATTACAGGACAGAAAAAGCATCTTCATTGTACTCTTTATATAGGAGCTTAGCCTGTTTACTCATATTCCTCCAGTTCATATAGAATTAGGTAATATGAAAACCAGGAAAAATATTTGGCAGTTACACTTTATCAAGTTTTAGTCTCTAAATCTGAAGCAGTGGGAAAACGGTAATGAAACAAAGACGAAATTCTGGAACTCACAAATTTAAATCAGTGCACACTTGGACCTGTAAAACTCTATACAGTCAGCTTGTGAAGCAGAGCAGTCCAGGGTTTATCCATAGAGAAGCATGATGGATTCCCAGTTACTCACACAAATTCCCATGCAGAAGAACAAGGATGCATTATACGTAGCTACGTGCTAAATTTTCCACCAACTTCTTGGAGCCTGATGGTGCTTTCAGGAACTCGCAGCCCTCCCCAGATGCAGAGGAACCTCTCCCCTTTTCCACTGAAGTAGCTGGAATTTACCCAGTCCAATTGCACACTGACAGAACCCTGACAGGGGCTGGCAAGTTGCCACCCCCTTCCAGACACAAATCTCACAGTGCTGAGCCACAGGCAAAGCTGCACTGGCACCTCCAGCTCTCCAAGCAGCAGAAGATAAGAGGGAAAAGGTAAAAGGCACAGTTAGGCTTTAGGTAGGAGGGAAGAGAAGGGTTACACACAGGCTGGAGGCTGAGACATTGCCATTTAGCCAGTTGGAAGAACAGTGGCAAATCACTCAACACAAGCACCTTATCTCCAGCCTAAATTCCTGTCACAGGCTCATGCTTGCTCTGGGAAGATGACCCCATTGGGGAATGCTGTTCTTGGCACTACAGCTGCTCTGGCAGCTACTTTTAGATGCTCTCTAATGTTAGAATAGGAGGCAGATTTGAGGATGAAATGTGCAGATAACAACTTCCTCCTCTGAAACCCTTGCTTGACTTGGAAATCCTGCAGCAAATGCCTCAGTGAGAGCCAAATAGGCAGAGCCATCCCTTCTTCCACCTTCCTGCTTCGAGTGACTGGGAATAATATATCCAAATCCTTATATCCCCCAGACAAATTAAAAAAAAAAAAAAATTTAAAAAATCAGTAACCACACTCCTAGAAACATGGTATCTAGTTTAAGAGAGCAGCTCTCTCAACCTCAAAGCCAGCCCGCAATCTTCCTTTGCACCAACGCACAGGGACAGTGGGCAGTTGACCATCTGCAGGAGGGCTGAAACACTGCTGGAAAGTGAACATGGGCCAAAAAGCTGCCATGTGCACACAGATCCATGCAGGCATGCCCAGCAGCTCCTATGGCACATGGCAAGGCCACGTTGAGACCTGCCAGGTCATCAGGAAACCAGCCAGGAGGCAATGCTTTACTCCTTTAGGCTGCATTGTTTCTCCCTGCCAGTTCCAGGTAGGGAAGGAAATGAACTGTTGTGGTAAAGATGATGACTTCTACTATCATTTTGCAAACTGATTTTGTTAATACAACAAGCAGGCTCAAGGCCTGGTGTAAACCAGCCCAGCCCTTTTGATTCCAGTGGGCTGAAGCTGAAATGCTTCAATGGAGGACAAGATCCTCAGGATTACAGCAGCAGCTTCACTGAACACAACCCAATGGGCTCTGAGTCTGGATGCAGTAACACAACAAACATCCCCTGACTGCCAAGGGAGCAGAGTTAGGCCAAGGCTGGATGCTTTTGAAAATCCTACCCTGCAGTTATTAAAAGGGCTGGCATCAGCTCAGGAATTTAAGAGCACTGCAAGGGCTGGAAATGTGACTCAGTAAAAATGATGGTCATGTTCTCAGCTGGTATAATCTGGCATAACTCCACTAACTTCAAGAGGAGCAGTAGCTATTTAGACCAGCTGACAATCTAATCAAATTACCCTGATCTGAACAGAGAGAAGGTGCACAACTAGAGAACACAGCCACATTGATCAAGGCCCCTTACACATGTGCAGGAAAAAAGGAAACTGTCCAAAAGAAATGGTAAAATCTATAGAGCTTACTATCTAGTTCCTAGTATCTTACTCAACTGAAAAGATGCTATAAGACCCACACTTGTCAAAGATTGTACTTTAAGCACTTGCCCCTCCAGCTCTGCTTGTTTCCTCTTCCCCAAAATACTTCATCTTATCTCCTGAAAACACGTCCTACTAGCATATGCTTCCACAAGACAAAGTAATGCTATAGAGAAAACTCAATTACACCCAGTTAAGATTTAAAGTAGAGACAGAGCCCCACCCAGGCAAATACACCAACCAGGACTAGCTAGCTCTACCTGAACTCTGTCAGGCCAGCTATGGTGCTTTAGTATCCAAGCTGGATTATTTAAAACTTCCTGGAATTCCCCCTGAAACTAAAAGTTTTTCTTATACTTTCCTCACACATATTGTCTTGGTTGCTTCTTTAGGCCCAAGGAGAGATGAGAAAACTCCTTGGGAAAGGGCTGATGTTGGGTTCAGTCTGTGTGAAGTGCCCAAGGTTGGGATCATTACAATACAGAAGAATCCTGAGTTTCCATTGAGAGGTGGCCATGCTTCAAGCAGACAAGGTAAACTTCAAAGATCCCTTCCAAATTCTAACATTTCTTTACACCTGGGTGAAATTCAATCCATTATCATTAATAGTACATAACTGGAGTAAGACTAAAAGTCTTTTTAAATGGTGCAACCTACCAATCTGGTTAACAGGACAATTAAAACCCCAAACAAACCCTACTAGATCAAATAACACTCGATATCCAAAATTAGCTCCATTACAAACATTGTTTTATTCAATGTCATGATTTATTTCTGTCCTCCCCCTTGAGAGCTTCTATTGACCTCAGATTCACCTTAATGAATCTTGACTTCTGAATGAAAACAGCAGTCAATAATACTTACTTCCTATTGACTTCATCCTCAACAGCACAAGGAAAAGATTGAACTATTCTTGACCTCCACATCTGAGTTCTAATCACAGCACTAAGATCCAAAGTCTCATCTCCATGGTCAGAGAGAGAAGTAACACCCCAAAACAACCCCAGAATAAAGTGATGGGCAATTCACACTTGCAGCAAGTTTATTTAAGCAGGGAACCAATGAGTTTCCCCCAAATCTCATGGCCAGTTCTGTGTGAAATGAACTTTAGTTTTAAAATTATCCTGCTCCTATTGCTCAGCATGTCTTAAACCTATTCTTAGGGAGTATCAGCTTCAAACCATCATATGAAAACTGGCTATGAGCATCTGGCAGTTCAGTTGCATTCCTGGGTTACTGCTGTTTATTTACACCTTTCCTGATGATCCAATGATTTTAAATGGAAAATACTCCATTTGTTACTCCTCACCCACAAATCCTTCCATCACCAGTTTTACAGATGGTCAAGGTCACGGGTTAGTTTAATTAATTGTGACTGACAATGGGAAATTCAAACTCTCCCCAGTACACCTAACAAAAGGACAGAAAAGTTTTTTCAAGTGCTGAGTTTGTTTTCTGCCTGCAGGATCATCTGCAAACAGACTTGGTAGTCCTGATTCAAACTCGATGGGCCCTAAGGAACACTGACTCTCTTCTAAATTTACCCTTCCCATTTATCAGTAAGTTCCATACCTACCAGCCATGCTTTGATTCTTAAATTTACTGCCTCCTGCAAATTCACCTTGTTCTTTCCCTGACAGATGCAATCATTGCACTGACCACGTCTTCCATTCATCACCCTCCTGTACTCCCAGAAACAGATGCTCTATCCTCTGTCATGATGTTTTGAGCAAGAGCTTGGTGCATTCTATACCCATCTTCTAAACCCCAGTCCCTGTCCTCAGCCTTCCCAGTTCTGTTGCTGTTTTATAAACCAGAGCTCCCAGAGCACAGCACATCTTTGCTCAGCCCACCTCTAAACCATCTGCTTGGGTTTCCTCTTCTGCCTCATCTGTCTCTGAAGGACTTTTTGTCTAGACACATTATTGGACTTCCTTAACAAACACACACACACTAAACTAAGCTTATTTCCCTCATTCTTGTGCCAGGGGCTGCAGGCAAAGCAAATGTTGCTGTCAGAGAATGTGGGCAAGTCTCATCTGTCCAGCAAGGCTCAGTTGTGACAACAGGAATCAACCACTTGAGACCAACAGGCAGTAGCTTAAACAGTCCACTTGCCTACATCTTTTGCCCCTTGGTACACTCAGGCTCAGAGAAGCAGTTCCAGGTTACCTCTCATTAGGCAGATGTTCTTTAAATGATTTATGCTTCTATCAAGCTTGATATCCCCACAGAAGATTGTTAGTGAAAAGCTCTGTGTAATCATTTATAGTGGGATTTATGATGTTTAACTTAGTAACTCTCTGCTGGCCCTCTAACAGGATGAAGGTGGGCTGTGGGCAGTAAAAGGTCAGTCCCAAAGGAAGCCAAACACGATGCTAAGAGGAAACCTGAATTGGGCTCTAAAGGGTTTTGTTCACATTAGAGGGGAAGCTGCAGAGACTTTAATCATCCCTGCCAAAGGCATGCACATGCAAGGAACAGGAACCAAGCAATATTTTGCCTCAGATTGTCAAGGCTGGTGGTAAATGTGGTTTTAGACAGTTTTTTAGCTTAGTCTTGCCCTCATTTATTTCTCTGTCTATATTATTTAAGACGTCTCCATTAGAATCCTATATTACTCAAGAGGCCAGTCATGTAAATGGTTTTGTTGGTGGTTTTGCAGGGGGGTTTGAAGTGTTGTTAATTTATTTTCAAGCCAAAAAACACCAAAACACCCAAGCTAGAAAAATGCAGGGTAAATAGAGAGCAGCCAATTGCACTAGACTTCCTTGAAGCACAAGCAAACCTGGGGAGAAGAACTGTTAAACCCATTTCAGGGATATCTGCAAACCACCAAGACACTCTGGAATTAAATTGCACATTTATCTTTGTACTTCCCTGATTGTTCCCAGACTGGGAGGTAAAGTGCTAGAGTATACCCAAAAATATCAGAAGCACCTCAAGGAAAACTCAGTATCTCCAGAAGTGGGAATTACTGACAGGCTCCTGAAAATGTCCTGAGTTTTCCTGCTCTGTGGTGCAGCTCCCTCAATGCTCAGATAATTCAGAGGTTGGGATTTTACCTGCTCAGGGTAACCTAAAGCACCTGAAAGTGCCTGCTCTTGCAATCCAGGAATCTCTCACCTGTTACTCTGAGGCATTTTAATTGTCCTTGGTCCAGATTTTTGACAGACTGACAGCTCAGTTCTAGCCTTGTGTATGATGGGGCCAGCAGCTCCATCCATTGTGGATGGCATCACTGGACAGGCTGGAAACACATCCTAAAGAAAAGTGAATTCTAGCTCATCTAAGGAAACAACATTATTCCTAAGTACCCTGGGGAAGAAACAAGCAGTCCTGCATTCTCCTCCCCAGTGTACCCAGCAAAGCTTCTGCAGTGCTCCACTGGGCTCAGTTGTTTTCTGTCTCAGTTTCTTGACCTCTAAGATGAGGTTTTATTTAAAAACCTTTTTCCAGAGCACTCTGTGAATGCTCCCGGGGCATTCACTCTCACAAAACTGAGCCGTGTACAAACCTCTCATTGGTTTTATGCAAAGTAGCCACGAGACTCTGGTATTCCAGTCCATCACACAATAAGAGATGCTTTTTTCCCAAAAGAAGTTGCAGGCAAAATAGCCAGGACTGTCCCATGATGGTGGGAGGATGGTGTCTGAAGCATCAGCTGTAGACAGCACACACCCTGCAGAGCCTCTGCGGGAGGACAGATCATTACCAGCGCTACAACTGCAAAACTGGCTTCTCCACAAAGTCTACAAATATCCTGAGAAAAGCCTCGCTGCTTCCTTCCCACTCACTTCTCCTCCAGGCCAGCTCTGCTGGGAAATCCCAGCCTCCTCCCTCCTGCCCAGCACCGAGCGGGGCTCTGACACTTCCTGGAAGAAAATGTTAGAACCGCGCTCCCACCTGCAGCGCCTGCCCCCGCCTGGCACTGAGCTGGGAATTAAGTAACACAGCTATTGTAAAAATGAGTTACAGCAAAAGCTCCTTCATCTCAGTCATCACAAGGGCTATAGCCCACTTCTGTTTTGGTACCAGATGGCTCAAGGTCTATTTTTCAACAAGTGCTGTCTGCCTCACTTGCTGACACAAAGCCCTTTGAGGTCCAAGCCAAATCTCTTCCCTTAATATCTTTTTCATCTCCTCCTCCCTTCCTCCCCCCCCCCCCTCCATTTTTTTTCTTTTTTTTCTTTTTTTTAGCTCACAAGTATGTCTTTTCTTAAGAAAAAAAAAAATCTATTATTCTTCAAAGGCCCAGTTGTGTCCTTCATTTACTGAAGTAGTCAAAGAATATTATGGGTCATTTTGTCACCATGGAAACCACAAATAGACCTTCAGGGTTTTGGAGAGGTGATATTATTTTGGAGAGGCCGTGTAGGGTTCTCTTACAGAAAATAATAGGGATGGCAAATCAAGGAGACCTTTTATAGGGACTGTGTGAAATGCAAAGGGTATCAAACATCATTTCTCTGCCACTGAAGACTACTCCAGGCAGCAGTTTAATATGGTATCCTCTGACAGCTGAGCCCAAATGGAAAATTAATGAGGCAGCATGATATATGAGTCTTTTTAAATCTCATAACCAGCCTCCTTTATAGAATAAAAATGGCCAAATCAGTTTAATATTAGTGGAGAGTTTCTCTGTGTGTCTTTCTTCAGAGCCTTGTCAGTGCTGTGCTGAAGAGACAGTCTTGGTTTATTGGCTGTGTAAGTCAAGCTGTTTTCAAATTTGGAATTGTCTAAATAAAAATAATTCTGAGCTTTACTGGTTTATCAGAATACAGTAAAAATACAGAAATCTAAGGAACACCTGGGTTCTTGGAAGTGCTGTGTCCTGCCCTTTGGGACCAGCAGCATGGAGAGCAGCCCAAGGGCCATCCTGGCTGCCATACATTAGTGCCCAGGGACAGCAGCCCCTTCTCTGCCCACGGCCAGCACAGCTTTCCCAGTTTCACCCACTGGAACACCAGCACTTTGCATTCCTGACATTCCCAGGTGTGTATGCAATCCAGGAAAATGCCCTGAACTGGATGTAACCTCCACAAGGTTCAGCCCCTGCAGAGGTCTCCTCAGAGAGTAGTGTAATAAAATGCCAAACTTACCCACTTAAAGAGCAAACTCTCAGCCTGGATATACAATACCTGCCTTGCTGCTCCATCTCGAGGGAGCTCTTCATGCTATGGAAATCTGGAAACTCCTTCCCTCCAGCAGCATTTCCAGTTCCCACAGCCCTGTGGGCCCTACCTGCACGGCAGGGCTGAGACCTCTTTCAGCCCTCCTGATGGCTGAGAACCAGAGCAGTATCAGGGACATTTTAGAGGCTCATCTTAGCACCAGCCAATCAAAATTCTTTCAGTGTTTCATTTGCTAAGACTACTCCTTTTGCAAGCAAAGCTCTTAATTGCATAAATAACCAAACCTATGCAATTCCCAGCTCTGATGACCTTTTCTATAGTCACACAAGTGAACATAATCTCACAACTGAAGACCGAGCTAAAGACCCACAGAGATGAGAGCAGAATCAATTACAGAAGTAGCTCACACAAAAAGATGTCGTATCCTACCTGGTGCTGGATGAATTCTAAACCTGCAGGGCATTCTGATGCTTCAAAGGTCGCTGCTACTCTGAATTAGAACAAAACCTTCTTATTCTGTGGAGCAGAAATTTTGGAATGCTTCTGTTTAGAAGCAAGCAACCACTTCCTGAAGCACTGAAAAAAAAACCAGTTCAAATAAAAAAAGGAATCAAAACAAACATTCCTTTCCAAAACATCTTTGAAATAGATACCTTCCTGCAAAAGTTTTCAACTTCAGCAGAAAAAAAGCTTCCATTACGAAACTGCTTTATAAAAGATACTAAAACCACTAATGTCCCCTGTGGAATGATTGTAAATAAATGCCTAACACACAATCACTCACTGTGGTTCCAGAGCTGTGGTTTCTCTGTCATACCCCAGCTGGAGCAGTATAATTATCTGGGCACCTTCAGCACCCAAACCTCCCATAACACCCAGTGCTCTAAAGACTGGAACTTTATGGCATTCAAGCAGAGAGATGAGCAGAAGTTAGACAAACAGCACGTTGCTAAAATTAAACCCTCAAGAATAAAAAAATGAGCATTCAGCAGGCTGCAACAAAAGGAAATTGCTGCAGACTTCATTCAAGCTTCTCACCCCTTTGAAAAATGCCACTGGCTGCAGCTCAAAGCCCAGGGCTGGACTTGGCCTCTGGCATCACAACTCACCTGGGTCCAGCAGCACTCTGCATCTCTGACATGGAACCAGACTGCAAACCAACTTGGAGGAGCAGGAGGGACATGGGCTCTCACTGCTTCACCTCCAACCCCACTCAACTCCCATGTGGATGTTTTGCTTTTTTCCTGAGTTCTGCCCCACTGGACTCCAGAAGCAGAAGGGCCCAGGTAAGCACACAGCAGGGCAGTGGCATCAAGCAGCAGTGGAAAACTGATCCCCTGAGGAGCTGATGGGCCACTGGAGAAAGAATTGGATGAGGTTGTGTGAAAAGGGGTGGGGAATGGAGCATCAGCCAAGCTTCAGTTGTTGCTAAGATGCTCCACTTGTTGAAGAATATTTGATGTGAAGGATGATGAGGGGGAAAAAGGGATATCAGGTTTTAAAAATAATTTTTCATGATTTCCCTCATTCTTCAGCCCTTTTTTAGACAGTGAATGTTTTATCTTTCAACAATGCAAAGCAGTTACACTGAAATCAGTGCTTGATGCAAACCAGAGTGAAACCAGATCCTCCAGTGTTTTCTGTAACCTCCTGCACCTGTGCAAGACAGAGGTGATTTCCACCTTTGCTATCCTTGTTAAGGACATGGGTGCTGTAGGGTTGCCAAAGTGGAGTGTGGAATCAGAAACACTCAGCAATGCAGCAGAGAGAGGGAAATGCTAGTGAGAAGGCAGGATGGCTGCTGCACTAACACTCCAGGTATCAGAAACATTGGGATATGAATTCCAGTATCTTTCCTGTGAGCTAAAAATGTAGAACCCTGACTGGTTTCATTTCTCTAATGAACAGCATGATAGTACCAATAAATGTATTTATTAGCTTAATAACATCTTCATTCGTATTTCATCAGGAAGACTTCACTCAGTGGGTAGGAAAGAAGACAAGAAGGTAATTTAGTATTTCATGTGAAAATAAAGTTCATTGCCCAAAGCAAACAGTAAATGTGAAAAAAAATATACTTGTTTTCTTTCTCATCTCCTGGTGCACTGGTTTTGCTCAAGCTGTAAATGCCAATACTCGTTCAAGTCCTCCTGTTCTCTGCCACACTGGCTGCACTGTGGTGGCTGTAGATGGACTGCACAAGATTTTGCCTGCTTTAGTCATCCTTGCCCATCAGCACCATATTCTAGGAGCAGGCATGAAATACTGCCCAGGGTCAGCAAAAATGCAGCAGTCCAGGGTTTTAAGTTCTTCCTCCACTAAGTACTTAGAGACCTTTTCTTCCCTAGGCTCCCTAAATGCTTTATAAACATTTATAAACAGGCAGAGTGAAAAATCAATGCAGAGATACTGTGGGGAGGAAGAGAGAGCAGAGAAAGACAAACTCGATGAAAAATGAAATAGTGCCCCTGCCCTGGCTACCATCAGCCTTGCTGTGCCAGGGCTTTTTCCTAACTCCTCCTTATCCCAGGCTTACTATGCAGGAGAAAAAACCAGGCATTTTATATTGAACAAATGTAAGAAATAATGTTTTAATAGTGGAACTGTTTTCTTCTCTCCCTTAAGCTAAGGTTAGGCTTGGGAACTTAAGGATGGTTTGAGAGTTCTGCAAATAACTTTTTTCTGGAGCCCTGACTGCTCTTAGCTGCAGCAATAAATGGTGATGGCATGGCCTGGACCCCCAGGGACATCACTGGGATCCACCACCATGTTTCAGTCCCTCCTGCCAGATCCTTGTGAGCAGCCACCTGTGAGAGAGCAGGGGGTGGGTGCAGGACCCAGAAGGCACAGCTCACTGCTCCATGGGAAGCAGAGCCCATGGCACAGCTCTGGGTTGGCTAAGCTGTGGGCAGGATGCTCAGGATGCTTGTCCCTGCCTGCACTTCATTGCTGTGCAGACAGCCCTGTGTGGAGGGGACCCTGTGGCCCTGCACATCACACCAGCAGGGCCACTGCCTGGAAACCCTGACAGCACAACAGCAAAAACAACTGCTGGGTCCAAACCCTTTGCCCTTCCTCTTACTCAGATTGGAAAATTAGTCTCATGTCCTTGAAAGCAATTTGCTTAAGGGGGAAGAAACCTACTGCCAGGTTACAGATTTCCTTGGTCAGTCTTACTACTTAAGAATCAAGCACTGAAAATTAATTTTATTAAGATAGGTTTCCATATGTTTAATGTCTCAGAGCTTTCCCCAACCTCTAACTGGAAGCTCCAGTTACCAGTGTTAGTGACTACTCACCAGACACCCCCTTTACTTACTAGTTATTTCCCAAGAACAGGGTCTCTGCACAAGGCAATCTTTCAGCAAAACTTCAGGGGTCATTATATATCCACCACAGAGTATTTCCCAGGGCAAGTTGAGACTTCTGTTGTGATGCTGCAGGTGGGAGGACAGCAGCTCAGAGAGGCAGAATGACCCCCAGTTTGCACCCTGGGTCAGCAGTATGACTGAGATAGGCTCCAAAAGGGCTACATCCCCCTGTCATATAGCCTGCTGAAAAGCAGGACTAATAAGTGATTAAATCAGTAGGACTGCAGACACAACTGGGATGAGGTGAGTCAGATCCTTGTTCTGCTGCCTGCAATTCTCAGGTGAATTCAGACTTTTGGAAACATCATAAATTTAATAACTAAACTCAGGACTTTAGCACAATCTAGACAAGACATGCTCCTGCCCTGACTTAAGCTGTTGGGAGTTTTACTTTTTTACCTTCAGCCTGCTGAGCAGCAGACCCTGAAGGAACATCATTTTCTGGGAACATGTTCCGTGCACCTTGCCCAGGTGCTGTATTTTATGTAGCCTAATGCAAACACTGCTATCTCCCTGATTCTGACAGACTACGAATAACAAGTTTATACAGTTCATCTTAAACAAATATTGGGAAAGCCAGTCCATGCAAGGTCTGTTAAATTGCAAAGATGTCTGTGCCATTGCAATTGATGACACAGTGTTGAGTTATACAAAGGAAGATGTCAGTGCCAGTCGGGCTGTTTCTCAGAGCAGATTGCATGGAGGTCTCATTTAACACTGCCAACCAGGAATGTCTGCAGTGTATAAAGCAGAGCTTTTATTGTTCTATCATAGGTCCTTAATTTGGCTCTAGGAGCCATCTGCTGATTTAATAGGGGATCTGGATTCTTAGGGGCTTGTTTTCTTTTGTTTGTTTGTTTTTTCCCATTATTATAAACACCTAAAGCTTAGACATTTAATTGAGAGAAATATTGCAGTGAGATAATCCTCTGTGCAGTAAAAAGGGGGAGAAATAAATGTGTTCAGCTTAGTTTAATTTTGTCTCCTAAGCAACCAACATATTGGATATTGTTGGTATCAAACCTTAAGTGTGTGGAAGTCATTAAAGCAGCCCTTCCAAGACTGCTGCAACCGTATTATTAGGAAATTTTAGATAAATTGCACTGTCAAGACTGTTAAGTATCACCTTGTGCTTTTATCAGCCACTAATTAAGACTGAAACAGAATGTTAATGCCTGTCTTACTTCAGCTAAACAAACACAGATAATTCACCCAATACCACTCATACTTAGATAAGAGGTACAACACCCCTAGCACGTTCTTCCTGTATTTTCTCATGATCATTAACAGCCCACTGTTTCCAGAACAAGGAACCTTGAAAGGGTATTTCACCTACTAAGCATCATAGTCAAGGCAGGTGACATTGCCATTTATCTTCCAAGGTTACAATCTTAAGGCTGTGCTTCCAGATGAGCAAAATGAGAGGAGTGAGTTCAGCCAAGCACCAGGCCCCAGTGCTTGGATCTTTCCATGTGGATGATCTGCTGGCAGGAATTTTTTTTAAAATGTGGGCTGACACAAGGGGTCACTGGACCCAGTTTGAACCAGAGTGGCAGGGCAAAACCAAGGGTTGCACAGGACCACTCCAAGAGCACAATCTTTACAAAGGCCAGGGATGACTCCTGTAAGGTGCCCCCCAAACCTCTCCTTTCTTCCTCCCTGGGGTGCAAGGACACACACACATGCCCTGTGTGGGCTGCAGCCACAGCAGCTCTGCCTGATTCAACACAAGTGTTCCTGGGAAGACAAATTCCTGCAGCACCTGCTGCATGGCAACCCCTCCTCCTGAACCCAGGATGATGAAATAAAAGGTCTGTTCCTGCCCCTCATCCTGTGCTGCCCAACTGTGCACAGCCAAGGAGCCCTGACCCAGAGGCAAAAGGCTTTCCTATTCCCTGCAAGCTTCCAGCCATTATCACAATGCAATCACATGAGACTGGCACAGCCAGACTCCCCTACATAGTATTGGTTTCCCCCATCATAGGTGGTTTTTTTTGAGAAAAATTTGCTTCTTTCATAGTAGCCATCTTTTCTTAAAAAGCTAAAATCATGGGTTCTGTCAGCCTGAACAATGTGTCCAGCCCTTTGTGCCTGTTCCTGTGTTATCCATGCTTCCCAGTGCAACCCATGCACCCGAGGTCTTCCTCACTCACCCAGCAGCTAACTGGGAAAGGGAAGTAAAACCTGCATGGGGAGGCAGGGGTCAAACCTCCTTGGCTATTTCTCCCATGCAGAAGCAGCCACCATTTCCCTTCAGGTCTGCATCTCATCCTGGTAGAAGTGGCAAGAGCCACCAGTTGGTCCCTGATGCAGCTGAGACTGAGTCATTCCTTCAGTGTCTGTGCTGTAGGTGAACATCAGCTTTCCAGCAGCAGTGCAGAGGGAAGACCTCACCTGATGCAAAATCAATGCAGTGCCACTGAAATCAGCCCACCTTTGCCAGGGCTCCAGCTCAACCCCATTCCCTCATTTATAGACTCTTGAATAAACATTTTATGCAAAGATCTCCTATTCCTCATTTCAAGGACTGTGAATTTCACAGGCAATTCAGAGAGTACAGAAAGAGGTTAGAGGTAATTACCTTTAACTGGGTTCCACCTCAATTCCCTCTTGAATTCAGGGCAAGGAATTTGCTGGCAGCTGAGCACTTCCCCAAGACATTTTGCACAAAATCAAGAGCAGTTTCAGTAACCACATCTGTCAAAGCAAGGTAGTATGAATGATCACTGGATGTGACCACTCACCATCAGAGTCTGTCCCAGATTTACTTCAGTAAATAGGCTTCACCCTTTATGCAGTTGTTTGCAGGTCAGACATGTTTATTTGGGTGAGTTCCTTGATTCAAGCTAAGAGGCACAAATAAGCAAACAAACCTAAAAAAAAAAAATAATAAAAAAAATTGGAGACCTAAAGCTAACATGTTTTTGTTGTCCCAGTAAAGATGAGAGAGAGAACAACTGCCCAACCAACTTACCAAAAAGCTACAGTACATCATAGGGGTTAAATCAGGGATGAATTACAGCCTGGATGAAAACCTTTTCAAACCACTCCAATGTAAATGTTTCTAACTAAGAAAACCTGAATTTGTCAGTAGGGCAGGTGTCTCACACAAGATGGCTTGAACCTCTCAGATGTGCCTGGGAAGACAGGACTTTCCTGCCAGGTCTGTCCTAATTGTAGTTCAGCGACAAATGGATAGAATAAAAAAATAGCAGGTGACTGAAGGATAAAAGAAGCCCAAAATAACTGTGCTTAGTCCTGGTCTAGAATGGAAAGTATACTTTTAATATATCACCCAAGTGATGGCACAACTTGCCTTGGGGTGTTGCAGTTGTAGCCTCAGTATGTTGGCCCATAAAACAGAACACCCCAGCAACTGCTCTGCAAAGCTACCCCAGCAGCAGCAGAGGCAAGCTCTGAGGATGGGTAAAGCAGAGCAGACATCTACAGCCAACTGTCCCACTTGTGAGCAGCTCCCCTAGAGCCCTCTCTACTCTTGCAGTACCCAGTTTTCAGGGGAGATCAGTTCTCCATGTGCTGGATGCAGAAAACCATCAGCAGCCAACTACCTTGAGTCCAGAGAACATCCTCCTCCCTGCTGCAGTCATCTGGGACAGCCACAGCCTCAATAATTGCAGGGACAGCCCAGAGAAAGCCTGATGCAAAACCTGACACAGCATTCTGGCACTCTGCTTGACCCCTTACAGGAGATAACTTAAGAGTCTCTGGTTTTGTTCTTTTAAATACATGTACAGTCTGCTCCAGCTGCTTGGCTCCAGTGTGAGCTCATGGTGCCAAGCCAGACATATTTGGCTCCGATACAAAGTTGGCTCAACCTTCAAATAAACCACTGCTGTATTGTCATTACAAAACAGGAGCTCTTCAGTGATTTTGCTGGAGGAGTCTCAGAGCTGCAATACCAGTTGCTGCTGGGGTACAGCCATGCTCTCAGGCTAAATGTGGCTCAGGAGCAGCAGCAGATCAGTTGGAGGCAACAGGCTGTTGAAGAAAAATCCTTTCTTTTTCAACACCTGTCATTTATTTCTCAGTTTTGTGTGTGACTCATTAAGAGCAAGCAGTATCTGGATGAACTGTATATCAAATATGACAACCCATTAGATCTTGGGTTCATTCTAATATATTTCAGAATTTTAAGGATAATACTGACCAAACCTAAGGCTGGCAACACTAAAAAACTCATGAGCTTTTGGAGGAGCTCTGTTAATTCATTCACTCAGTTGTGAGCTCTGACTGCAGGAGCACTGTTGGGGTGAGATAAACCAGGAAAGCAGAGGCAGAACAGGATCAGGTCAGATGTACTCGCCAGAAGCCAACATAGTGATCTCGCTTTCATCTGCTGAGAGAAACTCTGGCAAGTGTGTATAATCTGCCTGACATCCCCTAATCCAAATAGTCTTAAAAATAGAAGCAGTTTGGCTTTTACAAGAGGTGACCCTGGAGAAGAAGCTTGCTAGAGAAAACAGTGACCATGAGGGAAAGCTCCCAACTCATTCATCCCATCTCTTCTGCATAGCAGGTCCAGAAGAACAAACACATCCACCAGACCATTCCCCTACAGATGCAAGAAACAGGAGAAAGAGCCAAAGACATCATTCTATTTTCCAACACTTGAAAATGGCTCCAGAACTACTGAGAATGTCATGGGAAGCACTTGATAGAAATCAGTCACCCGAGTACACATCCCAACGCTGCCTGCCTCCACCATGGGCCTCGCACTCAGCCACAACAGGCAGGGATCTTCTTTTGCCTTCTGGCTGGGTTGGCTCCCATCCCCTGACAGCCAAAGAAGACCTGAGAGGCTGCTGCTGCTGCTCCCCTCACCTCACCTCTCTGAGCACCTCTGTTTGCTCCAGGGGCTTTTCCCTTCTCCTTCACATTCCATAGCTTTCAAGTGCCATGGAGTTGGCATTCCTGCTGCAGCTTCCCAGCAACTGCAGGGAATGGTGACAAGGGGGGACAGGGAGAAAGAGGTGTGTGACCAGCAGAAGCCTAGAAAAGATGTAGTCACACTGTTCTTCCAAACTGCAGTGGATTTGCTTGTGGAAAAACAAGGTTTAAAGCCTGCCTGATGTCAAAAGATTCAGCATTTTTATTCACTTCCCTAAACTCCTAACTTTATCACAACAGCATGGCAACATTCAGAAGACACTTATTTAAGATGCAAGACTAGGCTTTTTGAAACATATTCTGGGACTTATGCAGAGTGGGGAGGTAAAAGTTACAACTGAGCAATGGATTTCATCAAAGAATATTCTATTAAAATGAAAAACGAAATAACTGTCCAGACACTAATACAAAACAGGTGTTAGGCTTTAAACATGATAGCATTTACTGTTTTAGCCACATTAATATTACGGTTCAGACATACTGTACTGATTACAGCTTTAATTTAATAATTGCCAGTGGTGCAGAGCACCATATCCTTTATTTACACATGGCATCCTTCCTCTGCAGACAAAAGCAGCCAGAAAAAACAAAGTGACTTGTGAAGAACACCTCGGAGTAAAACAAGTTCTGTGAGATTTAAGGTTTTAACAATTTGACAGACTGGTGAAGTAATGACAACACTGCATTGCTTTCTGTAATTTCAAGAAATACCAGAAACCTGATGTGGCCATCCTGCACAAGCAGAGCTGCCTTGCCCCTTCCCCACCACAGCTGCTTCTTCATTTTTCCCTTTTCCTCCCAGAATTACTGTACAATTAAATTGAAGGATCTTGAGACCTTCTGGTCCTGCTCAAAGCAATGCTGGCTCCACACTTAGCCTGAGATGCTCAGGACAAAGTTTCTCTAGAGAGATAAATGGATTGGAATGGTGTGAGGCAGGTGGGTTGCAGGGACAGTCAGCAGCTGCAGTCCCTTTTTCTCCATTCATTTTGTAATTCCTGTCTTGGGGGGAACAGGACAAGACTCATGTTCAATGAAAACCCCAGCATTAGTGGAAAGAAGTGCACTGCCTGCCTAAGTCAAGAGGAAAAGGCAAAGACAAAAAACCAAACAAACGGGAATATTCTCCCACAAAATCAGGGGAAGGGGTGTAATGAAATCCTGATGCAGTGGATTTAAAAACAAAACAAAATGAAACCACCACCTCACAAACCCTCAGAAGCTCTGGAAAATCTTAAAACAAAACAAAACAAAACAAAAACAAACAAAAAAACCCACAAAAAACCAAACCAACCAAATAAAAAAACCCCAAGATAAATTTAAAAAGAAAGAAGAAGAGAATGCACAACTGAAAAGAAGAGAAGCCAAGTATTGCCAAGGTGTGAGTTGAATCCTCAACAACATCCTCTGCAGGTAAGGACCCCCCAGCTGCAGCTCCCATCTGGTATCTGCCATACCAGATCCCCACACCAGATCCCCAGCAATGAGTTCAAGCTCCCATTTTTCCCTTGGCTGCTCTGCAGGGTCAGTCAGACAGCTCCATTGGGAAGAGAGGAAAGGTAGATGGCCATTCCTAATAGCATTTTGAAAGTAATGTTTGCACAAACCATAAGAACAATAGCAATAACATTCTATTGTCTCCAGCTTTTAGAGGCACTAAGACTAATGAGTTCATTTATAGCCCTGATGGAAGTAATTAAATCTGAAAATCAAAGCACAACATTCTTGTTTAGTGCTCTTTGAAACCAATATTCTAATGGCATGCTATCAACAGCTAATTGAAGCACTAATCTTGCCTGGGCTTGGGCCCCTTGCCCAGATGGCTAATATATCATTTTCTAGTCTGGCAAGCAACATATTGCACTGGCTGGATAAAGCTGTGATTAGATATAGCTATATGATACCATGGAAGCACAAGAACTTTTCCAATCAATATTTTGATAAAATTGCCATTTAATGTCAATCATTCGACAAAATTCTTGCTGAAGTACAAGGACACATCTTTGGCTTTGTAAATAAAAAACTTGCTGCCTTATGCAAATAAAAATTCCCACCAACTCTGTAGGAATGGGAATGCACAAACATTAGCAAGATAAATGCCCAGTGACTGGTATGAGGACAAGTAGGAAGATTTAAACAGCTTAATTTTCCTCCTATAGCTGAATAACTTAACAAATAAAGGTCACATTTTTCTGCCAGAATCTGTCCTTTCTGCTAGTTCTTTTGCATATCACATACTCTGTCAGAGGGATGGGAGCAGGAGCCTGCAGTCATGTGGAAGATACATCTGACAGGGATGCCTGATCAGTTGTACAGACAAGAGGATTCTTGTTGCTTCATGTTCCTTGTAAGGTGCCTTCACCCACTGCACCTGGGATGCAATATTCTGCTGTCCTCAGAAATGGAGGTTAAAAATATCAAAGACTGTCAGCAAATTTGACACTCAAGCAACATGACTGATGTTGCATTTCAAGTTGGTTTATCAAGTTGTAAATAATTTTTTCCTGGTTGGTTTCTAATTCCTTTCTTTAATAAGGGGGCAGGTTTTTTATATGTTTTAGATGTTCAGCAGCTTTGGCCTCTATTGTGCCTTTTCCCACTGAACATTCAGGTGTTTTCATCCAGTGGCATAGTATTTATTCAGCCAGAGACTCAGCTGATGTAAATCAGCAAAATACCAACATCAGTGGAGCTGAGCCAGCTCACACCAGCTTCAAATGGGCTCCTGAGCCTTTGGTGAACCTGCAAGCAGGGAATCAATGAAGCAAGACAAGGGGAAGAACATCCTTAAGGTGTCCAGTGATCTGTGGCTGCACTCTGAAACTGCAGTTTGAACTTCAGCCTTGAACCATGAATTAAGACCTACTCACAGCACATTTTTTTCTTGTCAAACACTGCATGAACCCTGGAGTTTGTGGGCAGCATGGATGCTGTTAAGCCTCTGTACTTAGGCATGCTACTCACACAAGCTTTTGAAACTGTACAACTGTCTGTGCAAGCACCCAGTCCTCTCTAGGAGGTATCAATAATCTCAAGAATATCCTGGCTTGTTAGTATTTTTCCAGCAGGCTAATCAGACAGACAATTTTGAAGATTAAATTTTATATAAATACTGAATGTGATATGGCTTAATGCCAGCAAAAATCCAAATGAAGCATTATGTGGAGACCTGGCAGAAAGCAGCAATTTTACTTGAAAAGACATGAATCTGCTTTGAGAAGTCATAGAGTATTAAACACCTATATCCAGCCATAATGGGTTTTTTTAAATATGTACATAACATATTTAGTATTTCCAGCCCTCTACCCTTAATACATATTTCATGGCTTTCTTTTCTATAATATAAGCTTAACACCTACTGTTAAGCATTTGTAAATATTTTCCTGAGGTGTCTAGCTTAGAAGTGACATCCAAAGTTCCCTCAAGGACAGGCAAAGAAAAAGACAGCTTCCAAGGACTGTTCAGCTTATCTACAATCTCAGTTACCCTCTCTCTGCCTCCCTACACTCATTATGGGAGTAGCCTGCGACAAGAGCTTCCCCAGTTATGCATCCCTGAGTGAGTATTTTCCAGGTGAACTGGAAAATAAAGGTTAAATATGATTCTTGACCCTTAAAAACACGAAAGTGAGCAACTAAAAGAGTGAAGGCAAGCTCAATGCACCAAAAGGATGCATTTTTTATAACATAACTCAGAATTAAGTAAATAATACAAACAGCAACAGATTACAGATTGGGCAGTTTATAATACCTCAGGTCAGATGCCCTTTAAATCTGGCATAATAGACCCAAAGCAATGTTGCCAGATGTCCACAGGCACTCTCTGCTCTGCTCATTTACTTTCTATCTGGGTATTTTCCACCTCATGAGGGATCATCCAAACAGAAACTGCAGTCATGGAAGTGTAAAGCTGGCATTAAATCCCCATCATGTGCTCCACGTCTTAAAATGGAATGAACTCACATGCCCACACTTGACTGGGGCAAGAAGATCTGGCAGGGAACAGATCTGATATTACTGACTGTGGAGCCACATTTGCAGTGTAAAGGCCACCTGAGAACAAAGTTACAGGCTCAGCAGGCAGGGATGTGATCCTTCCCCTTTCAAGAGCCCTAATAAAAAACACTGGGGAGTTTGACACCTCTGGTGGACTCAGGTTGTTCTGCAGTGTTCTTCAACAGGCATAGAACCACCTTGAAAACAGCCCCATAAAGAATTGTTCAAAATGTTTGGTGTAAACCCATTCCTTTCTATAGATTTACAAGTGGATGCAGATACAGCAGATAACCAGTTCTGGTGTTCTCCAGAACCCCCCTGAAGATGTCTGAGATCCATTGGCTTTTTCTGATTACTTTCCTGTTACCACCTCCATTCAAGTTCTTAATTGGGCAGAATTATTTCACTCGAGCATGGAGAAGAGAACACACACACATTATTTTTTTTAACCAATAACTATAAGGCACGGTGAGAGATTCTTCACCACAAGGTTGATTTAAAAAAAAAAAAAAAAAAAAAAAGTCTGCCTGGAAATCTACCCAATGGGTCGAGCTATTGGGTGAGGTGTGAGCAGGTCCCAGCTCACACGTGACACACGTGACACAGCTCACACAAGAGAGTGTGTAAGGGAAGGTGAGGGTGGGGAAAGCACAGGCAGGCTGGGGAGGTGGGGATGTTAAGTGACTCAGTGACAGCTGTTAAGAATAATGAACTTGACCTTGTCAAAGGCTGTCATTATTGATAATAACAAAGTTCAACAACATTATTATAGGATTTCACAACTATTAACCTTTATTGCTGGAGGGCTAATTGTGACCTTCCTTGCATCTCCTTCACACCTAATTAGGTTTCTGTTGTAACGAGATAAAAGAGTGTTTGTAGCAGTGGGGCATCTTTTTCTGCAGCTGAATGAATGCATGAAAGAGTGAGATTGTTAAGAGAGAGACAGAGAGAATGGGGGGGGAGCTGGGGGACATACAGAAAAAGGCAGGAGGCATTAATAGACTTTAGAATAAAATCCTGACAGATTCAAATTGATTCTGCTGCCTGAGAAAATTGAGTGCAGAGGGAATTAGATTTATACACTGTTAAATGTAACTGCCTGGCAGTATCCATACAGAAAGCTGTTAAAATGGTAATCTTTAGAGATGTATGAAAATTGTGTGTGAATAGACCAATGAACCATCACTCGGGGCATGCCTCTCCTAGCCAAATAACACAAGACAGTATTATTATTATTAATAATGTATAACAAACACTATGCATTATGTATGTAATTTAATCACGGTATCTAAATGTATAAACAACAGCACAGCCACTCGGTAACTTTTTTGTGCTTGTGGTTAAATATTAACTCATCCTCTTTTAGGAGCCCCTTAAGGAGCAGAGGGTACTGCTTCTCACCAGCTGAGCCAGGGCTGAGGTGCTGGGTGGGAAGGGCTGTGATGGGGTGCTTGTGGTGGGTGCCAGTGGGTTTTGGGACTGCAATGTGTGCTCCAGGCAAGGAGCAGCTCACAGCCTGAGAGGAGGAGTCCTTTGGGACAGGCAGCAGCCAAAGTATCTCTGCTGGCAATTATTTTTTGTTGTTGTTGTTTTAACCTTCTCAGTTAAAAATACCTGGTTGATAAACCTTACAAAGGCTAATTTCTAGCAAGAGAAATTTGGACAGAACATCGAGTCACTGTGAGTTTTGAGTTACCATCAAGAAAGTTAGGAGCGTGTTTCTAGGAAACACATCTGCGGCTCAGGTTGAGGGGAAAAATCAAGATAGAAATAATTTCTTGATTCCCCCATTTGAATTCAGATCTGTGGTTCTTATGTCAGGCTTATCTCTGGCATCAAAGCAATTCAGAGCTAGATAACTTTACCACTGATGACAGGGACAATCACTGATTGATCTTTCAAGATCTGATTTAGATTAGATGCTGTTGTAAGCTCATTTTATAACTCTAATGGTTGCAACTTTGCTCTACCTGTATTTGGAAGTGCACTTCCTGTAGAAATTGAGCTATTTCAGAACAGAACAAGTTGCTCTTCAGTTTTTGATTCAGCCCATCAAGTAAAGGGGGCTGTGAAAACCTGTAAATCCAGAAATACTTCCAGGTGAGCCAGATTGTTACTTCCTTTAGATCTCTCTGGTGCCAAACTAGAGCACATCATGTACTTTCTTCCACTAAGAAAACGCCATTTCTACACAGAACAACTACTTCACTAAAGCTTTACAAAGAAGCATAGCCATTTCCCTGGGCAAACAAACCAGCAGCTCGTACCCAGTGTAAGACTCTGACCAAAGCCTCTCCCATTCCCAGCCAGTTCTCTTATCTGTCAGATGTGTGGCTATCTTGAAAGGCACATTTGGTGTTGCCTCAAGAACACTGTTCCAGTGCAGAAACCCACAGTTAGTCATGTGGAACTTCTGTTTTTCAGCCACCCTGATGATGGCACTGATGCACCAGTCAAGAAATAAGACAGTGTTCAATGCTCCAACTCGGATGCTGTGTCCCTATCCCTGCCCTGCATGTCATAGCACCTTGCACTTAATATTCATAAGGATTTATACTGCCAAATGGCTTCTCCAGAGAGGTCTGGTTGAAGTCAGAATCCTCTCTGCTACAGTTGATGCTGCCACAGCCAAACAGCAAACTGGCATCTGACTGAGGGGAGTCTCAACACCTCCCCATAGGGCCCAGATTCCACTGGTTCCCCTCTGTGTTGAGTCTGCAAGGTTCAACATCCATCCTGATACTGTGCACAGGTACTAAGAAGTACAGTGTAAACACACACAAACAGAGAATTTGATAAAATAACATGGACCAGCTCAGAGTGGTTCGCTTGCCCTGACTTGCCTACCACCAGCTGCCCGGGGAAGCCACTCAGATGTACCCACCAGGGAAGAACAGTGTTGCAGACAAAGTTCCACCTGACAGGAGATCATTTTCTCTCTGCAGATGATTTCATTTGCTCTAGTTGTCATTTTTGTCCTTTATGAGACAGCACTGAAAATAATCAGCTTGACTTGTAACTGAGTCACCCAGAGCAGTTTTCTTCTGTGCCTCTGAAAAATAGGTGTAGCCCTGTGCATTTAGCTAGGAGCATCATTTATGGGTATCTTTCCAGCTGAGCTAAACTGTGATTAATCTGTACTGAGTTCATGCAAACTAGCAGAGGACTTAATCTCCAGAAGACAGGTTTTCAGTCTACTGTGTTTTAGTAAAGGACAATCCTCTCTGGTTGCCAAGTGGTTGCAATATTGGGAATTCCTGTTATCAGAGTTTTTGGAAGCTCTGAATATAAAAATATCATAAAATCCACATATTTGTTGGGTATGAACTTTCACATATTAATTTCAAAAGGAGGTTCATTGCTTTAAACTATTTAAAGAGCTGGAACTAGTTAAATCACTCACTGCTTACCCAGGAGAGCACAGCACCAAAGCTGAGCAACAGCTTTCTTTTCTTGGAGGGTGATATTTTCCTAGGCTGGCCCAGCTTCTCATAAGGGAGTTTGAAATGCAGGAAGAGCCCTTGATCCTCCCATATTTGAATTCCATGCATTATACAGGACTTCAGAAAAATCTGGTGAACACAAGCACATGCACCTCTGCCTTCAAATTTCCTGAACTGGAGTGTAAATCCCAGGAAAGCCAGTGGGATTATTATCTGTGATGACTGTAAGCAAGTTCATATGTAGCCTATAGACACAAAAGGAACCAAAGAATACCAGTTCTGGAGTATCAGAATTGCTAAAATTGACAGTGTAGGAGGGGCCTGGGTAATTTTGTGTCTCATTTCTGAAAAATGCTGGCGTAAGGAACTGAACAGATGGAAGTAACAAAAAGTAAAAAACAGGCAACCTGCAGAGAAAAGCCATTCCTGCCCAGCTGCCCCCCTAACCAGTGGCTGGAGCATTCCCTGACATAAGGCTGTTTATATCCTCCTCTGGGAGATAAGATACCTTATCTACTGTAGCATCTGGTTCCATTCCAGTAACTCCAGAGTCAACACACTCCATCACACTTCCTGAAGCTGCTGAGCAAGAGAAACAGGAGTAGACTATCCATGCTTTGTCACATAAGGGAAGAGCTTAATAAGCAAACAGAGAAAGAATTTTGTTTTCAAACATCTTGGAGAGAGCTCCTAAATGCTTTTTGTAAACATGGAAAAATATCAAAATCTCTCATTGGTTTCTGACTTCAAAAGTCTCCTGGTATAAACACTTTCCTGGTATAAAAGCCTGGATAAGCTGATAAAAGTCAGTCTTTTATAGGCTATAGACTTGAGTAAAGATGTATTTAATGCATAATTGTGCAAAAACTTCCAGAAGAGTACAGAAAAATAGGGTCACAAATCCTCACAGCTACTGGAATTTTCTGCATAGGGGCTTTGTGACTCCTTGCTGTAGGGAGCACTAAGGGCAGCCATAGGGCTGATGATAGGTCCAGATATGCAAGTTCATTGTCCTGTTCAGTTCGCAAATAAAAAGGAAAAAAAATCCCAAAATTAATTGCATTAGCAGCTTCTCAAACAATCCAGAGCAGCAGCAGTTCAAACACATTTCAGAGGAGTCAGCAGAAGCAGCAGTGCCCTCTCTACCCAGGGGAGCAGAGCAGCTGGAAGGCACAGCTGATAATCCTGGCCAGCCAGTAGGATTCACAAATAAAACCCTTTATTCACAGATAAAGGGAGAAGAAACTCAAATACATAAACAACAAGAAGTAGATCCCCAAGCAGAGGTTAAGGCCCATGCAACCACTGGAACAACCTCTGCAAACAGTGCTGGAGGACCCCTCAGACCTCAGCATACACTCATTTTCAGGTGAAAAAGCCACAGTTCAGAACGGCCTAGAAAAGGAAAAACAAGGCAAAACCAAGGTCAAAACATGGCTACCAGGTCACAATGCAGTGAAACCCACTCTGCCTGCCACCATCCTGCTCCAGCCCCTAGGGCTCAGTGTGGTACAAAGTGGCATCTGCCCTGCAGATGTCAGGGACCACTCGGGTGCTGCCACCAGGGCCAGGGCAGCCACCCCAAACCTTCCTGCAGGCAGGCACAGGCAGATGGAAACAAATCCCACTGGGGGGCCATTTTGTTTACTGTTTCATTTTTGTTGAGCAGATGTTTCCTGGGCACCACAGACTCCTGCTTTAATTTGCCTTGTTAATAAACATGGAGTAGAAAATCCTGATTAACGAAATAATGAACAAGTATCTGAAGTTTGTTTGGTTTTGGGGGTTTTTGGTTATGTTTCATCATAACAGATACTGTAGGTTGACTCTGAACCAGAGGAGAAATTGGGGTAAGGCTGAAGCAGCCTCTGTCCCTGTATTACCACCAACACACCCAACCCAGCTTCTCCCCTAGGGTGGGAAGGACCTCTGAACCATCCCACCATGGCCCAAACCAGCATGGAAAGAGCTCCTCAAAGCACCTGCCATGATGCAGTTCAAGGTCAGCAGAACCCATGCAGACACTCAGGCAGCCTAAGAAAAGAAACTTCTCCCCTGTACATCCCTCATGGGTTTTTTTGTCAGGAATTACCCAGCTCTACCTGCTCATGACTTCCATAATCCCTACCTTGAATCAGGAAGAAAAGCAAGTGCTCAGGGAAGGTACTCAAACTGGTTTACTGCCTAAATAGGCATATACAATTATCTGCTGACAAAAACATATGGGGAAAATATTCTTCAGCAGATTGCTCTGTGGAGATAAGTATGCTAGCAAATGCAAGCATTATGTTTTATTTACCAGGTCAGCTCATTTTCAGACTGGGTTTTTATAACAAAAGGGTTTAATAATACTGTTGAAGGCAAGAAAGATACCTATAAATAGGACCAAGACCTGTCTGTGGAACTTTTACATGAAACTTTAATGGCAAGACAAATAGCCTTAATGTATCACACATAGTGAATTCTTTACTGCATTTCTGCCTCCAGTAACCTAGTTTGAAAGTTGGTAGTAGGTTCAAGAAAATATTTCTTTAAGTGTTCATGACTCACTTTTCTCAAGGCTTCTCTGTCACAAAGCCTGAGTTTTGCCCCTGTATTCTCTTCTTGCTCTACCCTTGGATTCAGGGGGTGGAACAGTAACAGCACTGCTTATCAATACTGGCAGTTGCTTGTTGACTTAATTTCCATCCTCAACCAAGCACCTCTGTGGTCCCCTCAATCAGGGACAAGTAGATCCTCCAGCCAAGCAAAAGGCAGTATTTTCTTCAAAGGAAAAAACAACCCCAGATCTTTCTCTAGAAACCTTCCCCACCCTAGGGCTCACCAAAACTCTGGATGAGGTCCCCTGTATGTGGGGCTCTCAAAGGATGCAGTTGCCCTAGAGATGGCCCACACCATCCACTATGTCTGTGGCCAAACCTTGGCCACACACAAGGACTCCTGAATGACCCATTCATTTCCTTTCATCAGTTCAAGTGGCCTTTGCTGTATCTATTAACTACCCAATCTCCAGCCTATCAAAAATGCACTCTGTTTCCCAGCACTTCACAATTTTATCCATGTGCCCTCTACACATACACTGCCATGTGAAGACAAAGGGATTTAATTCTGGGCAGTTCAAATGCTGCATATAGCCCATTAGAAATTTCAGGTGAAAACATATTTTTTAGTAAGAAATGGTAATGTCTGCAACTAATTTCCAGTTTAATAATTTAATTCATGTATATTACATATCAATTACCAAATATGGATAACAAGTATCACTCTTGTAATTACTTATGACTAATAATTATTTTAAGTGTGATACTGTAGATTGTAAAGTCCTTTGTCTCTCCTTCCTCTCCAGCCCTTCCCTCTTTAAATCTTTGCAGTGCCTGCAAGAAAAAAAGCAGCATGCCTAGCCTGAAACTGCTCAGAAAGAATCCAGAACTGCATTTCTATTACTGGCTGCTGTGCATGTTTATATGGATGTCTGAGAATGATTATAAATAACTCTACTTTTTTAGTTGTTTGGCTTCCTAGAATTATACAAGAACATTTCTGGTTGGTGCCACCACTCATCTGTCAAGCACCTCAGTGTCTTTGTGGTGTGTGTGTGTCTCTAGTCCCAGAGATCTCACATTCCCAGAGGTTTTATTTTCCTTTAGATGTGCTTCTAGAGAAGACAGTACAAAATGTCACGTATCCCAGATTGCTTTTACTACTCCACAGTCCTGTAAAAGACTGGAATTTGCAAATGGAGCCTGAGGGAGTTCAGTATCCAAATCTTACTGATTTCAAAAGGTTTTGGGACACTGGGATTCACAGCCTCAAGGAAGGCTGCAGTGTTGCTGACTTCCCAAATGCTGCAGAGCAGTGTCAGTAATACTATCCTGTCAGTTAATGACTAGCAGGGGGAAGGGCTGGGCAAACTATATTTTCAGCTGGAATTTATATAAATTGGAAGGCCCTTTGGAGGTGGGCTGAGAGGGCTGCTCCAGGCAAGAGCAGCAGAGCAAGAGGTGTTACATTGCCAGGAATTTACATATGGACAGATTTCAGGAACAGGCCAGGAAAGGAGAGTGTATCCATCCGACCCATGGAGGAGAGACTCACACCAATCAGTGTAAATCTGGCAGCTCAGATGAGAATTTCTCCTACCTCTTCCTCATTCATGATCCTATTTCATGATCAGAATCACAGACTATCACTACACCCACAGTGTTTAAAAAACAGCTCATGCTTCAAGGAAAATCATTTCTCCAGCAAATACACAAACAGACGCTGCAGATCTCAGGCTGCCTGAGCAGAGGCAGCTGACGGGGACGGTTTTCTTCATGCGAGAGGTGTTTGCATCCAGTGACCAGAAAAACAACCCCCCGGGTGCCTCTGTCCAGCATTTTCTGCAGTGTTTTTCCTCTCAAAGATTACTTCATAACACAAGTGCAAAAATCACTTGGTAGTTTTCATGTCCTCAGTGTCTGAGCACTAAGCCACCCATTGCTGTTTCCTTCTGCAAGGAAAAAATCCAGCACTCCTGCCCATCTCAGCACCACAGCTCTGCTGACACCCACCCATCTTCATTTCCCCAGCAAAAGTCCTGAACTTCCACCTCCATCACTTCTCGCTGTCACGGTTGCTGGGGATCTCCTGAACAGCCCAGCTACAGTGTTTTGTACAGTCGGAGCTGTAACAGCCCCAGCCCTGAGAGCATCAGCAGCCCCTGCGGGTAACGTGGCTGGCTGCTACCCCAGCACCCTCCTGCCTTCACAGCTTGACAGAAATGTCTGGCTGGAAATCATCAGCAGCTGCTCCACACCAGGGCCAGGCAGTGTTTACCTAATCTGCAGACCAGGCACATCCACTCAGGGAGAAAAAAAGAAAATCACAGGCAATTTGTCAGAGCATTAGCTGATAATTCAGACAGAAATGTTAGATCTTGAGGCACAGCTCCAGGCTGTGGGGGGAAATGTTATTGACTCTGACAGATCCCTGATGACATCTCCACTCCCTCTCCCAGGGGCAAGGATACATTCAGATACACTTAAATTTTCATTCAAATTCCATATTAACACTGCAAGTGGACAGCAGGGAAAGAAAGGGAGAGAAGGTTAGTGGAGGGAGAGGGAGCTTGCGTGGTCGAGGTTTGGCTTTTCTTCCCACCTATGTAATTGTGGCCAAATTATTTCCTTTAAAACTCATTGACTTCACTATGGTAATTATTACTCAAGCTTAGAAATAAATATTCTTTCTGCTCAGAGACAGCCATTCCTGCCTACTTAATGCTGCTTACTTGTTGTAATAGCTCAGAGTCCAGATTCAGTCAACACCAAATTCTTTTGGGACTCGATCAAATGTTTCATCTTCCCACCACCTCTGCCTTCCCAGCCAGATGCATTCATTCATTGTCTCTCAGGCAGGGATTTTAAGTGCCTTCAGGTTACTTTTTTTCTTCTTCTATGTATTCACAGCATCCAGCACAAAGTTGTCCTGAGCCTGCAATGACAGCTGTTAGGCAGCAAACAAGAGTAATAACTGGAGCACATCTAATTGGGTGGCACCTCTCAAATTTGGGTGCCTAAGGAGCATGGCTCTAGTCCTGATCCACTCAAGTTGCCTTGAAAATGCCCCACATGCCATCCTATTTAAGCACCTAAAGAAACATCATCATTTTTGGAGAGGCTGAATATTTATTTTGGCAGAGCCTGGGTCTGGCATCTCTGAGCATCAGGATAACTTCTACTCATATTTCAATGTATATCCTCAAGTAGATGGCTTTCTTGGGCATCTCCATACAAAAATATTGACTGTAATTTTTTATTGACCAAAGGAGAAATCACCTTGATCGATTGTGGGTTTTTAAATGGACTTCCCTTTCTTTATTTATGATACATTCTGGGTTTACAAGACACTGATATCTTAATGAAAAATAAGCATGTTTCATTCGATTTTTCAGAAGTGGGCAACATTTTGCATATAATTTTTTTTTTTCAAGCGCGTGGTTTGCCCCTCGTTTTGTAAGACTGACCCTGGCTAACATCAGCTTTGTGAACTGTAGCATAGCCTTCATGAGATGTGCTGCACAGTTCTGGAACTGCTGAAAGCAGTGGCTGACATTACATCTCTTCCATTCAACTACACTACCTTCCAGCCTGTATATTCCTTTCATTCCTGCCCAGGTATTTCCTATGACTTTGGGAATGCTGTGCATGGATTCAGCTGAGAGCTGCTTGACTTTTGGCAGGTGACCAGACCCAGCTGCTCCAGTAGCTTAAATGTGTTTAAAATGGCATAAAGGCTCTGCTGAAGGAAAGACAAGTGCTCCCAAAGCATTATGTACCCTCTGAATTAGGGCCACCATGAGCATGAGGGAAACAGGATCCCATTTAATCCCGGACACGTGCAATAATTTCAAGAAGACCCTCTTACATCCCAACAAGCACACAGGATGCAGCTGTTAACTTTCCACATGCTAAAGGCCAAAGAAAATGAAAACTCCAGACACTGCAGAGGCTAAATCAGTGCATCATTTGACAGGGAACTGTGAGCCATTAACCTTTCCACGGGCACCCCCAACGAAGAGCTGGAAGATAAACACATTGGGTAGGAAACAAATTGGTTCATTCGAATGCTATTAATATGCATGCCCTTGGAGGCCACATTTATGCTTTTGGAAAATTACACATTCATGCATAATGAAGTGAGATATAGCTCACAGATTACCAACAGGGTGCAAAGCCCACGATAGGATTTATAGCAGGTGCCTAATTCTCTAATTCTCTAAACATTTGCAAATTAAGTATTTACAAGCATAATGCTGGCTATTTTATTGCCAGTTCAAGTTACCATCATTTGAGCTTTTTATTTTGCACTGAAACTGAGCTGAGCATTTAATATCCATGATGTGTAATTTATTCAAGTATAATTTGGTGATGTTATAGTGGGAATTAGGGCAATATCCAGAGACCCTAATTATGTCACAACTACACATAGACATGGGAAGAAATCTTCTGTCCTAAAGAACTTGTTCTTAGCTGACAAAACCAGATAAAGGTTTTTACACCAGATAAAGGTCATACACTCTGAATGACTTGCCCAATAACACATGAAAAGTCTATTATAGCTGGAAAAAAAATCCAGACCTCCAGCCCTACACAACTGAGCCATAAAAGTAGAGTCTTTTACCTGCTCATGGATGATGGGCAGCTTTCCCAGCCTGAAATACCCTGAGCCTCAGCATTACCAAACACAACCCCCAAAGTGTACGCCCCAGCTACTGAAATAATGCAGTTTCCTGGAAGCTGCCACAGCTTACAAGTGAGTTACTATCAAGATTTTAAGGAATACTGGACAGAGAAAGCAGATTGATGGGCATACCTCCAGGAACTCATCCCCAAAGAGGATTTGCCACTGCTCAACCAAAATATAACTCAATATCTTTAATATTCCCCCTCTCCTGCCTCCCACCATCCTGGCTGGACCACAGGAGTGGGCTGTTTGCTTTGGAAGGTGCTGAGTTCCCCCCCTTCAGCTCTATCAACAGCTGAAGGAGAGCATGGATGGGCAGCTGAATTTCAGATGTGGAATGGCTTTAAAACTCAGCATAAATGACTCTCAGGAGAAGGAAGGGATGAAATTATTCACATTGGTATTCTCCTCACAGATGGAGGGAGAACATCTGTTTTTCTTGAAGAGAAGGAGCAGGTTCTCTCTCCCTGGCCAAGCAGCCATTGACATATTCAACCTGTCAACCTCCTACTCTGGATGCCCTGGTCAGCCTTCTGGCTGCAAGGTAAATCATTTCTCTGCCTCTCCCCTTCATGTTTTGAGGAGCTAACAGTTTAGAAAGAGAGGAAAAGATTACTCATTCATTAAAAATGTGGCTTTGAACCAGGCCTGAACTGTTATTCCAGGACTCTTGTCATGAAACACACGTAAAGGCTGCTGCTATTCCACTCTGCTGAGTTTCCCTGGTGTAAGAACCTATTGCTCTTAAGCAGACATCTGCATGTGCAGCTGACACCACTGCACACCCAGAGAAATATTCTCCCCCGTGGCATCTGGTTCAGCCCCTCTGGTCTGGAGGTCTTAGCAGAATGTGCTGTTAGACACATGGAAAAAGAAATTTCAGTGCAATTCTTGGACACCTTACTCCCCAGTTATGTTTCTCTCTTCTTTCTGTCTCTATGTGCCCACGGAAGTTTCTCTGAAAATGAACACAGGTATTGGGCTGAGATGGGCTGTGTGAAGCCATTTCCTCAGGTGACATTTAGAGAACCTTACCTGATATCAGCAATCCTTCCACCAATTCCCATGCCAGCACCCACTACTGCTGGATGCCAGCACTTAACTAAGCAAAGTAACTCAAGAGTCATGAGTTACAATAGCAGATCTTTAGATATGAAATCTCTCCTGGCCAAATAACCTCTCAGTCCAAACCAAAATAGTACTTGTTTTTTGGTACTGCCCATAAACATATGAAAGGAGCAGATGAGTCCTGGCTGAACATAAACATAGGTTCAGTTAAATCAAGACTTTGCCTTCTGTGGGGTTTTTAAACATGAGGATGAACCAATCCAGATGAATTCGTGCCATGCCCTGGGAGCCACTAAACATTAAGTATTCCTGGTGTTCTGGAAAGTGGATAAATTGATATCATTGTGGGAAAACTGTTAATGCATAGTGGTTCAGGAAAAAGGAGAGGAAGGGAAGAAACCAGATAGGGTTGGAACAACTACCAAGTACTTAAGCTGTTTTGAAGCCAGCACTTACTGAGAATGTATTTTTGAGTGTAGCAAGGGATGCTGTTAATAATTGGTAAGTAAGCCCTGATGCTAAGTGCTGCATATAGGTTTAGAACAATTGACCTTTGTAGAGTTCAAAATAGAGATTCTTCATCTATGAGATGCTACTTCTTTTTCTTCTGGATATGCTGAATGAAACACCCACAGCTATAATAGATTTAGAAGAGCTGTTAACACAGAGCAGCCTTTGAAAGCACCTGTTTTCCTGTGAGAAGCTAAGTGGGGAAGCAAACACGAGGTCTCCAATTGTTTTCCTTAAACCAATAGTGCTGCCTTTCCATTCACTCTCATGAAATCCCTGCTACTGGGAAAATACAGAAATAGGAAGGCAGGCAGAATTTTCAACATTTGAGTTGAATTTGGTGACAAAACAAACAGGTCAAGGCAGTGTGACTTTGAAAATCCCATTCTTCATCTGTGGCTGAAGCAAAGACAAGAAAATGAGGGGAGAGATGGAAGACACAAAGGGCTGTTCCACTCTTCCAATATCAAAATGTATCTCCATCCACAAGCAGAAAACTCACAGACTGTTGACCTCATGCACCTTCCCCTATTGGTTCAATATGAAACATTTAATTCCCTCTCATCAAACCAGCATCAGCTTGAAATTGTTCTTACATTGCGTCTTCAAACTATTTCCCCTTCCGAAGACACTACACTCATTTTCCTGTTGCTCTACATATATGGAAGCTTGTGTCTGTAAAGAGCTTGATTTTTAACTACACGGCACTACAAAGACACTGGGAATTTTCTGCCAAACTGTCAAGAACCCAGCCCAGGGCTGGCTCACCAACCATTTGCAATCTCTTGGCGCCCCTTCCTCGGGCTGCTTTGCGTTCGCATCCAACCCGCACCCTTCGGCTCAGGAGAAAGCTGTTGGATTTAATTGCCATTTTTCATCTTTAGTTTAAAAGCAGCCGAAGGAGGCAGGAAGGTGGGAGTGCCAGCCTTGCCCCAGCACCCCCCACACCCACCACCACCACTCAGCTGAGAGGCTTCCACCGCGCCCTCCACAGCGCAGCGCAGGATTCACGGACGGGGCCGGAAGGATGCAGCCGAGGGGCTGGGGAGGGCACTGCTGACAAGCAGGGCTCTGTCCTTCCCCTCCCACTGAAAAACCACAGAGGAGACCCCTGCAAGACCCCTGTGAGACCCCTGCGAGCCCCGTGCAGCCAGGCCAGGGTCGGAGCGCTCGGTGGGCCGCTGCCTGCTGCCAGCCCAAGCCCAGCTCACCAGGGCAGAATTACATCTCTTAATTATAACCAGCCCAGATCCCTCAATGTTCACATTTTTTCACAGTTACTAAATGAGTTAATCACTTCATGAACAAGGAAATCTGCAGATGCCTTTGAGGCTTTGTTAACACAGTGCCTAAGCCAGCTTTACACTCCCTTCTAATCCTCTTTAAGACAGTATGAGGCAGTGAAGTAGCCTATAATCAGTTTTTAAGGTTATAGACAATATCCCCACTCAAGCTGGTTGCCTAGAGCAACAGTGCAGGAACTGAATACTAGCAATGAGATTGGATTACTTGCCTTGTTTATTCATCCATATGTATTTATCCCCTGCTCTGCCTACAGCAGAAGCAGAGATTTTTGTAGACCGTGCCTTACACATGCAGATGCAGAGCAGAATTTTATGTAAAAAATTGCAGACAGGATTCAAGAATTAATCTCTTTCCATTTCTGATTCTCTCCTTTCCCTCTCCACCTCAATACCTCCAAGTTCAAAACACTCAGAACTGAGGCTGCTTGCAGTGGCTCAGAAGCAACAACAGCCTTCCCACTGCTTCTCATCTACAGGGAGGTGGAAAGTCCTTTTTCAGGAGTGCTGGCATCACCAGCAGCATTTAGACATCCCGAGCTGGCTGGGGAGCTGGTGCAGCTCCTGTTTCACCTTCACTGAGGATCTGACCCAGCCTGGCCTATGGGAATCCTCAGCTATGGTCTGCACAAAGCCAACTGCTCTGTATTTTAAATCCACTGACAAGGAATTAGCCCGTGTCCCTGTTTCCCTCAGCTACAAGCATTCCAACTCCATCTTCTTTCCTTGAAAAGATGGATTTTCCCTCTGGCCAAAACCAATTCCCTTTTGTGCTCTAAGCTTAGGCATAGTTTTAACAGAGTCAGAACAAGTGTGTCCATTCTTGCCTGCAGTGTCTCTTCAGACTGAGCTGGTGTAAAGTGTTAAACCCAGGCTGTGCCTTAGAAAACAAGGTGAGTGGTTGTCACTAAAGCAAAGAGGGTGAGGAGGGGCAGGCAGGAAAGGAATTAGGAAAGAAATCTTTGTTTCCTCAGAAGGAAACAAAGAAGAGTTCAAGATACTGCGTTTCAGGACACTTAAAATGAAAACTCTCATTTTGGCAACAACGAAATACATCCCTTCATTATTTTCAAAAGCAAACTTTCTGGCTTTTCAGCTTGAAGTGAGTTTTTGTTGTTGTTTTTTCGCCTCACACTAAAAGTTGTCTAAATTTAGAGAAAAGAGGAAAAGCAGCAGTTAAGAAACCCCAAATCAAAACAGAACATTTCATTCTGGACCTAACTGACCATTTCAGGTTGACCCAAAATGAAAGTTTTGTGGGTTTCATTTCACTGAAAAGAAAATACCTGTCCCCAAACTGACAGGAACAGTTTCCTCCTTCCCCCACCACCACCTGCCTTGGAAACCATCTTCAGTTTTTGCCCCAAGAGAAAAGATCAGCAATTCTCACATATTATTTCTTGATTTCTTGCACTCTTCACCCAGCTGGTGATGATGGGACCCTAGACTGCATTATGTAAAGTGTCTCACATGGAGGGATCCTATGCCACGTGCCAACTCTCTGATTTTCCCAAATCTTCAGAAAATGAGCATCTACTTATGGGATACCTACTCCTGCCCAGGCCCCCATGACACCCCACAGATGGCAGCCAAGCCCCTTGCAGCCAAGAGGAGCCTCCATGTCCTCTACTCTCTGCATTATCCCCTGCACTCAAATCATTTCATTGGCCTACTTTCTACTTTTTTTTTTCTCCTCCCAGAGAAATTATTTATCATAGGGATTGCCAGTGCTTAATAAACATCCCTCTAAGAAAAAATTTGTTTATCTAAGGTATTTTATTATGCTGCCTCAGATAAAAGAGAGGAAAAAAAATCCTTCCCAGAATATTTTTGACTGTGCAAACAGTGGAAGAGCAGTGTCCTTGAGCATGATTTTCAAAGGGGATGTCTGTCAGAAGCCATTTCAGCTGTTAAGGAATGACTTATCTTCCAAATGAACAAAAAGAGGTGGTGGTGTAGGCCCTGGCAATTGATCCAGTGTGACAGAGACAGATTTTAGGAACCTCAAAGCATTTTGTTCCAGGGGCTGTGCTAGTTGTCCTCCCTGTTTCACCTTCTGTTGTCATCCAGGCTCAGTGGCAGGGGGAGGTAGATGGGAGCATTTTAAATGCAGGTTGCACAGGTTTGTAGCAACACAAGACAGCGGGTCATGGAAAATCAGGACTTCTGTCACTCAATCCCACAGCACTTTCTGCCTCTCTCTCATCCCCCTCCTCTCCCTGGTGTAGGAGGCTGTGTCTGTGCTGATGAGCAACACAGGAACCAGCAGAGCTGCTGCTCCTGTCAGGCTCCTCACACCACAAAGTCATCGAGTAACACCAGCTGAGTCCCTGGCAAGAGCAGCCCTGGGCTGTGAGAGGAGATAATGCACTGAAAGGAATGCTTATTAGAAGCAGGAACCCTGGCAGTAGGATTTCTTATCCCAAAGACGAGGTTTGCAGCAGTATAAATAATGCATGTCAATTGCCAGCATCCTGAAATTAGTTAAAGTAGGATAGGGGGAAAAAAAAAAAAAAGAAAAAAAAATAGTTGTACTCCAATGGTTCTAAAGGAGTTAGCTGCTTGTAACGGGCCAGTACGGAAAGAGAGGACAGTAATTAAAAGCTCTTTTGGTGGTTTTTTTTCAATGTAGTGCTTTCAATCAATTTCATCTTTCTTTTGGGTGACAGGATTTGTCAGTGAAGTGGTCAGTGCTGTCAGGAACCTACACTACTTTCTTTATGGTGTTGCTCAAGTACAACCAACCTACAGCCTAAGCAAAACAATTAAGATGGAGCCTTTTGCACTCCAAATCTTCCTCCAATAGCAACCTGACCAGTACAGATATTATCAGGGTGCTGGAGGCCAGCAGCTTCCTCTAACAAGTCAAAAGCAATTTCATTACCATCAGCAATTCAAGCAGAGTCATCCCCTTCCAATCTATCCAAATTCCAGCTCCCATTGAACACCCTCCTCCCCAGCTACAATCTTCTCCCTGATCTAATAATCGTTCCACCAGCGATAAAACCCAGCCATGCTGGCAGACACCTTCCTTGCTAAAATGTCTCTGTGCACATCAAGGATGATCTCTGTGAAACTGCTACAGTAAGAAAAACATTCTTTAAAAAAAAACTTCTGAAAAACCTGCCCCTTTTTCCATTTAATTTCAATCACCACGGCTGATTTCCAGTTCCTCTAAGTGCATGGCTTTGAGAAAACACCAGATATGAAAAATTCATCCCCAAGGAAAGCTAAGCACTAAGCCAGGGATTGTCTCCAGTGATCACTGCATGCATGAAAACATACATCTTTCTGCATATGGCACCAAACCTTTCACTCCTGCTGGACCACACATATGTCTTTGCGGAAGTTTTCCAGAATGAATGCCCATCCAAACATTCAGGATACCACTGTCTGCTCCAACAGGCAAGAAGAGGGGCTGGTAGATCTGTCAGCATTACAGGAATTAAAAGCTCTGACTCCATCACAGCTGGGGCCTCCAGAGACTAAAACTCCTTACAGCATGGGAAGCAGTTTGACTCAGAAAACACAGAAACATCCCCATCTGGCTTCCTGTCTATCCTGACCCAAACTTTGGATGCCATTCAAAACACACCAGGGATCCAGAAAACTGCTGGAGCTGCCTCTTTCACATTGAAACAAAGTATCCCCTCAAACCATGGCACTTCCAGTGAAGATCCTGGGAAATAAAACATTTTCCATGGTACTTCTGGAGGACGAAGTTCCATGAAAAACAAATGGGACCCAGGGAGCTTTTTCTTTAGATGAGAAAGCCATGGTTTTCCTCTTCAAAAAGTAAATGATTCAGCATAAGAAAGATGTGTCACACCTTGTAGGCAAGGCAGAATATTTTTCTCTGTAGTTATGATCAATTTGGCTTTTTCCCTGGGAAGAGCTGTAGGTGTTCACCAGATCCCAAACCTTTTTGCAGCCAGAGTAAAGTTATTTACTTAATGAAAACTGCACAAAACCAGGGCAAAGCCCCTCCAGGTTTTACTCTATTTTTCCAAGCAGAAGGGAGTGAAGAATTCATGGGGGCAAAGGACACACTCGATGCCAGAGTCAGGAAAGGGTTAGAAACCATCTTTTGTAAGGTGGACAGCTAGATCCTGGTGTTAACATGAGATAGACATGAATACATATGAACAACAGAACTACCCAGTCCCAGCCACACCAAGCACACCACTGTAAGACATCACAGGGGCTGATAAAAACCAGCAGCAAAAATACTCATGGGAAAGAAAAAAAAATGTTTTAGCTCTTCAACTGAAGCAAGCCCCAGAAGACTAAGAAAGTAAAGATGTTTTAGGAGAAGTTTATTAACTTCCCTACTTAGAGTAGTCCTGAATATGCTGCACTTCAGGTTTTTCAAGTGACACTACCCTTCATTTCACAAAGGAGACCTCCTGAACTAAAATTAAGGAGTGCTTTGCAGTCTTCCGTCCTGGAGCATGGTTGTGTTTGTTGGGGTGGGGACCACACCTGTGTCTCATTTTTGGCTAGCACTTAGCATAATGGAGCCCTTGTCCAAACTGGAGCTTTTCCTCAGGAGTAAAGCACCTGGATGGCATCACAGGAGGCTGCAGTCAGCCCTTGGTTATGTCAATCATCCCAAGTGAGTAACTGTATGTCTATATTACTTCTCTGTAAAACAGCAATAATTCTTCCCATGCCCATTTCCCATTTCTGTTAAGACTGAGCTGTGCATGGCAAGAAAGCATCCCAGACAATGGCAGACAGAGCACGTGTTTTTAAAAAGAGTCCAGTGAACTTGCATATCATAAATGCATGTGTTAAAATGACATTCATACATTAATTTGTGACAAATTCAACATCAGAGGTTCTAGCATTAGGATCAGGCACATTTCATAGCACAGACTATATTTAATGGAGTTTCAATCAGAAGATAATTCTGTGGGATTTGGAACAGAATATGGCTTATCTTCTACAGGTAAAGAAGAAACAAAACTGTGCCAGACAGGCACTGTGAGCTGAGAAGGCTCTTTTAAGTTTTTTCCCTTGTTTGGGTAGTGAGGCTGGTTTGAATTTTTTTTCTTTATTTACAGTGGTCAAGTGCAGATTTTTTTGCTTATGCAGAACAAATAAAACAGTAATATGAAAACTGCTCAGTTGACAGAACCTCCCAGTCAGCAGAGGTGTAGGATTGCTCCTTGTTCACTGCAGACCAGTTGCCTCACATGCCCCTTGCAGTGCTCTGCACTGAGTCCAGTCATTACCCCACTTCCTTCCCATCTGGGATTCAGTCCAAAGCCATTTTCCCAAGTAACAATGCTTCCTCTATTCACCCTCTTCAGAACAGAATAGTATTGTTTAGTTTAAGTGGGCTCCCAGCCAGAAGAAGGTCAATCATAACAAAGCACTGACATTAAGATAAAGGCTAAAACTGGGCTTTATGAAAAGTATCCAACTCTTGACAGTTGGCACTTGAGTGACAAGTTTGCACTGGGGGTGTTTCATGTGCTCAGCTTTTGTAATTTAGGTCGTGTTGGATTTCACATTTGTGTTTATTTACTGCAAACCACAGAATCACCCTCCAGGTTTTCTCAATTTTCTCTAAAGGAAAATACAATGTTCTATTGCAATTAAGTGTACAAAGTTGGTTTTAACGTACCCTTTAAAAAAAAACATTGGTTTTAAAGCCTGCCAGTGGCTCGGCTTGTTTACACTTTGTGGTCTCAGGCATCTTCCCTGTGGT
Organism: Florisuga fusca; assembly: GCA_038090715.1. Taxonomy (NCBI): domain Eukaryota; kingdom Metazoa; phylum Chordata; class Aves; order Apodiformes; family Trochilidae; genus Florisuga; species Florisuga fusca. The sequence goes on from JAAWXA010000024.1 coordinate 6,092,744, forward strand.
TCTCTGAATGGTCATTTTGCTGTAGGAAATAGCTGGTTTGTGCAGTCTCCTTTTTTTGGGATGATTGCAGGGAATTTCTCTCTAATAAAGCTGTAAGGGCAAGGATATCTTTCCAGCTACCACGCACCTACAGATTAATACTGCTGCTTTTATTTCTGTTTTTCTTCCCTAAAAAATTTTCTTCCCTTGACACTTGGTCTAAACCCCCCCATTTCCCCTCTGTGCTTTCTTCACACCTTTCCCCTTGGCTCCCCAGCAAGTCTCTGATATCTAGCTGGTATCCTTTAGAGCACTTGTTTGAAGTTTCCCTGTGTCTTATCTTTCAGTCTCTCCATAACTGAGCATTTTTGAAGTGGTTTAGATAACCCTTCTTGGTTAATTTTCCACCCACTCTAGTATAATGGGCTTTAAACTGAGATTGAATAAGGGGGGTGGGAAGTTACATGGTTTAAGACCCCAGACCAGAGCTGGGGAGATTAATTTTCTTTATACTTCCTTGTTTACCCTTATGTGTGTCACCTGACAATACCATGCTTCCACCCCCAGCTATAAAGGAGGACAATCCTTTCCTTTATTCCAGGGGGAAGGGACTGTGGGGCTTTTTTTTGGCTATTTAGCAGATAGAGTTATACAGAGCATCCTCAATCGTTCTGTGAAAACCCAGCAGAGTGGAGCCCCTGGGTGATTCAGGGTTTCCAGCTGCTAGTGCACTAAAACTAACCCAGTTCACATGCAGAGCATCCTTCAGCTGGAGTTATGGAGCTATTTGCCCTCCATAGCCCATAAAGGAAGAATTAACACCTCAGCTTTACAGCTGGAGGCACATGAAGACCCAGCCTGCTGATAGGTTGAGGAAGGAAATTCCTACTGCTGGCAACTGTCCTGTGCAAGAGCTGCAACTAAGCAAGAAAAAGATAACAGCTCCCACAAGTCCCCTGGCCTGTCACTTCATCAACATCTCTCCTGTCCCTCAGTAGTTCTCTCTTGAAATATTTCAGGGTCTAGTGCTCAAACCAAAGGTGTTAAGGAGGGAGAGGTACTGCTGCTCATTATGCCAAAACAAACTTCCAGGCACTGGGTCTGTTCAGACCTGTCAGATAAAGCCATCAGGGTGAGCTTGTCAGGTTCTGGCAACTGCTGCCAGCTGAGGTGATGCAGGATGGTGTTTCCCCACAATCCCTGCATCTCTTATATCCTTAAACCACTGCACTAGTAATTAATTTTTGATAATTTATTCCTCCCCCTCCCTAACAATCTAGAAATATATTAAAATATTCATTTAAAGCGTGTATGTTGATGTAGGAGGGAAGAGAGAAGAGGAGGATGAACACGTGGCACTAGGGACATCAAACAGCCCTGGAAACTGCAGTCTTGGGAGAATTGCACTTTTCTGTCTTGCACCCACCTCTCATCAGCCAAATCATTATCATCAAGAGCCACTGCACAGCCTGCTGTGCTGCCAGCATTCTCTCTGCTCCCTTCCAAGCAGGCACAAATCCTCATCACAGAAGTCACCCTCGCAGTAACCAAAAGCCCTATTGACAGTATGTGCAATCTGGAGAAATTAAATCACTCTTCATCTCTGCATTTGGATCCCTCCAGAGGCAGGAGAGCATTAATGAGGTGGTACTTGGTGCCTCGGGTAACTGCAGCTTGTGGCACACTGCCTGCTGTCTGCTGCTTTAGTCTCCAAGCTAGTTAAGCTGGTTTCATTTGTCAGAACTAAAATTAAATCACACACGCTCTCAATGTTATCTTAATTTGCTAAATTCTACAGTTCAACCTAGATTATCCAAACTTCAATTATCCAAAACTCCCTGGTATTCAAAACAGGGTCAAGTCTCTTGACATCCATTAAGTGCATTGAAAATTCCCACAGTTATGAGAGACCTCATTTATAGGAACATATTCCATATCCCCAATGGCTTTTATATAATTGAGCCTGAATGTCAGTAAGGTTTTGATTTCAGGATATTTTGACTGATAATTGAAATTTCCAGAGGTAGCAATTATTTCACTATATTATTTTTTACCTTTTTTTTTCTATCCTCAAGAATCTGTTTTATTAAACCTTCAAATTCTGACTAAAAACCCCTTTTGCCACTTTACCAGGGACTTCCAGACCTGAACACAACACCCTCTACCACAGGAGCTCCTCAGGGCCCAGAGCAAACTGGGAGTGGAGGAGGATGGAGGAAGAAAGTGCCTTGAGGAGCTCCAGTTCTCCTCAGTGGGCAGCAAGAGGGGAGCTGGAGGTGGGCTTGGATCCATCACAAAGTTTACAGTCATGTAAAATAGTCATTAATGGAGCCTCAACCCCTGGATACCAAGCCCAGTGTCTTGCCAAAGACCAGGAGGCTTAACCAAGGTGCTACCCACCTTGCAGAGAGTAACATCTGACTTTTGCATCACATTGTCCAAAAGAAGAGATTCCATGGATGCCTAAACAAAATTTTGGTGGCTAAACACAGAGAGAGTCCATCTCTATGTTTTTACCCAGCAAGATAAATTTCACTGCACAAATATCAAAGCAAAGTTGACAGCAAAAAGAATCAATTTATATGAAATTAAAATACTTATGAATTGAAGGTTACATAAATATTGCAACTCAACTACTTTGTATTACAACTTATTAAAATTTACATTCCATATTTATTTAATTAAAATAAGACACATTGCAATCAGTATAAGTAATGCAGAGTGTACATTTTGCACACAACTCCAATGTTTCCAGCTGCTTTAGCATTTCACTGTTGCAAACACTTTGCATAATGTATGAACTAGAGATCCTGATGTGGTGAGCACATCCCTGGCAGAATGGGAATGGGAATTTTGGAGCCACTTGCAATGAGCAGCACACATGAACTACCCCTGCTCCTCACATGTAGTGCCATCAGCCCTGGAGCAGACCTGCAGAGCTGTGAGCAGGTGTGATTGCAATGCCAGGGGAAGGTTATGTGCAGCTTTGAGGGACACCAGCTCTTCACCATTTCCTCACCTGCATCCCTAGGAAGGAACGGGTGCTAAATGAATCCACCAGGATTAGAATGGGTGCTCCCTCCCAAACTGGCTCACGGTTATGCAGGCAGATGTCTGTCTTCATAACATGGCATAGAGTGCTTTTAGGTTTCCAAAGCTCTAAACACACCAGCTGTACAACTCTGAGAGAACAGACAGGCAGTTTGACTTGTATCACACAGAATAATTATAAGATCTCACAACATTGCACAGGAGCAGTAACGAAGCACTTGAATACACTTTATAAACTATTTATACAAGGAAGCATAATCTAAAGTGCAAATAGATAATTAATTGCTGCACTAATACATTCTCAAAGCTCCTAGAGAGGTCACAAGGCAGCAGATTCAAGAGGCCCTTGAATATCCCCCTCCCCCTACCTGCAACACCTGCACATGATGCTTAGAGCACATACACTGCCTTATCTGTAAACATTGATAACATTTGTCAATTGGTTATTATTCCTTCCTCACTGGAACCTTTAGGAGTGAGCTTCAGCATTTGGTGAGTGAAAGACTGCCATAATTACTGGGATGGAACTGTACTCTGGAAACTGCTTTTCTTTCCTGCGTGCTGTGCACGTGAAAAATGCGTTCCACAACCAGCAGAACTAGAGCTCCAAATACTAATTCATGTGCTTCAACACACACATCTGTGTACTCCTTAACTAACTGCTACCTTTAGCAGAAGCAGCATGATAGTAAGATACAAGAGCTGACAAGAGAAGGTGCTGGTATCTCAGTGTGAAATGACTTGATGTGCAAAGCACAGATTGGAGGTGATAGCATAATGTGCCATAATATGTCACCACCACTCTCATCCTGATGCTCATTATTTGTTTGTCCTATCTCTCCAGGTTGAGAAGAGATGCAAAGAGCAGAGCAGCAATGCTGTGCAAGCCACAAACAAGCCTGAGCTATCTTTCATCTCACAGCAATTCCAGTTGAGAAGAAGTTAGTACACACTGACAACCAGAAAAGTGTCCTCATTAGTCGTAGCCTGGAAGATGGATATTCTTTTTGCTTACAAAATCTATGGCTAGAGATGGCTGCCTTGTCTAAGCAAAGAGCCTTGGGATAGTAAATTTGCCTTGGGATAGTAAATTTGCTTATGCTGTGGGAGGACAGCTCATCCTTCAGTAAAAAAAAAAAAACAAAAACGTAGGGATGAGAAAGGAAGTGATAGAAGTAGAATATTCACCAGTAACAAGAAAAAACAGACAAGAAAGGTTGGAAAAGGTCTTATGAGGGAACCAGACCCAGGAAGTTTGGGGAGGGTGAAAGAAGGACTGAATAGGCTTTTGTAACATTCAGATCCCTCTTGAACACTGAATCAACCAACATCAGAAGGGACCAATCATAAAGTGTCCTGCTTCTTGGGCTTAAGATAGAAAGGTGCCTTTAGAAGTCTCCTACAGATTTATCTAATTATTGCATTTCTCATGCTTTAAATAAAATCAAGATATACTTAGAAATTTTGGGAAAGTCCCAGAGCTACACTTGTGAATTTACTTCTGAAGAAGTATTTTAGGAGAAGGTGTGCATTTTGGTGTTATCCTGAGGAGTCAAGCCTGGATTCCTGGGAGGAAGAAACACCAGAAATTAAGGTCGTCTGGATTTGCAGTTGCTGAAACTTCATATCTGCTTTCATCATGTGCCCCAAGTCACAAATTTCCAAAAAGCGAGTGATAACCAGAGAGTAATTTTTCTAAAATTGCACATTTCAGACCACACAAGACACTAGTTACAAAAAAAAAAACAAAAGAGCCTTCTGGATTTTCAAGACATGGTGTCAGCAGGGGAATCCCAGTCTGTCCCTTTGAATGGGAAACCCCCCTTGTACTCAGTACCACTTGACAAGGGAAAGAAGCAAAGAAGCAGACAGAAAGTCTGGTTTGGATACAAATTCCGTGGCAGGGTGGCTGGGAAGGAAGGGATGTTTTCCTCTACCTTGGGTCAGTCCTCATCACATTACCCTGAGAGAGCTAAAATCTCTCTGGCCTTGCCTCCTTTCCTTGGCTTTATCAAGCCGAGTTCTTTTCTGCCTCCCCACAGCTGCAGCAGCAGGAAGTGAGCAGCTCTCCTCACCAGCCCCATGTGCATGCCTGTAGTAACCACATTAACCACAAAGCATGTTTTTATCTTGTTAAGCTGCTAAGCTCTGAAGTGTTCCGTTTAGTATGGTAATAACAAGGCTGAGTGATAAAGCTTTTAGCGGGTAGAAAAATAGCAGCCAAGATCTCCTGTGAAGGGGACATGCAGTTTGTTTTCTTTACATGGATTCTTCTGGACATGCCAGCACAGAAATAAATCAAATTCCACACGCTAGATAACACCCCTGCTATGAGACAGACCAACAAAAGCTGAGAATTCAGCATTAAAGAGGCACATTAAGTAATTTAGGCCAAGAAGTTGACCTGTCAAACCTGATAAGGAATATCGTTGAGATACCAACCAATAAAATAAACCACACTGTTGCAGCAGTTGGATGGCTTTTAAGAAGCCAAGATAGTGTTGTCAGTATCTGCAGAAAGAAGTTCATTTGTTCCTGTTTTGCCCCTGCTTGAGTAGTCCCTGAATAAAAATAGGAGCCCTAAATGTCCCCACCCTGCTCTCTGCCACATACACTGAACAGTCACCCACCCCACCCACAATACTCACATTCAAATTAGATTAATCAAGACTCTCTCACTAGTGACTTAGACCTAGAATTTATTTTTTTTTCCATTTAATCACTATGAGGTCTTTTAGAGAAGTAAATTACATCACTCTGGACTTGCCAACTGTTCAATTAAGTTTTGTAGTAATGCACACATTTCCTCTGTACCTGTACTCCTGCAGGAAACAGAAATGGTGGAAATCTCTTCAGATTTAAATTAATCATGTTCCCCTGCAGACAGCACAGCCCTCACCAAGTTTTTGGCCTACTGCTTTCCTGAGGCTGCTTCCCAGGAGCTGAAGCTCTGCAATACTGGAGAGTGCAGCTTCTAAATTCACCATTCACATCCTTAGAGGCCAAGAACAAAGGAGCTGAGATCTGATGTCAATAAATGCACCCGTCCCAACAGACAGCACACACATATCTGCAGATTATTATTAATACAAACAGGGTGAAGTGCTTGGTGGGAAGCTGAAGCTCACAGGGTGAACCTAAGTGAAGGAAAATACACCTCCCACTACGTGCTCACTTATGTGCTTCTGTCTGATGCTTTTCCAGACTTTATAAAAAAGGAGGTTTTGCAGGCCCGAGCAAGTCTGCCTATTCCACCCGTGCCCAGAACTGCCTCTGAATGGCCATAAGGAACAAAAAGAGAAAACAGAAACACACCATTCAGATCACCAAAGCCAGGCTCCTGCTGCAAACATGCACTTTAAGATTGTCATGACTCTTCAAAGAGTAACAAATCTGGGGCACACTCCAAGCCAAATGCTCCAACAGTGGAGAGCAAGGCTTGGGGACATCACCACTCCCCACTGTGCCAGACCAAGGATTTGGCTGCTTTGCAAATCAACAGGATAAAAACACTGAGAAGGGTCAAGTGCCTTCATCTTCTTTGTCAAGAGGCACAGGATCTTGGGATGAAAACAAAGGGTGGGATGCAAAGAACAAAAATAGCAGAGAATAAACTAGGATTTGTAATTTTTTTTTTTTTTTCTCCAGGAGAATTTGGACCCACAATCCCCTTCAGAAATCAATACCACCACCCCTAGGAGCTGTGGGCTCTTGTCTGGGAGAGCAGCAGCTGGTGTTGAATTTGCTAAGCTTGAATTATCACAGTCTGATCAGCAGATTAGGCTGGCTAACAGCTCAAAGCCCTGTTGGACTGGTGGTGCTCACAAGGGGCTGCATCTCTCTACACAGCTTTGCATGGCATGGCTGTCACCTCAGCCCCAAGCAGCCGTGGATTAAACCCTGCAAAGTCCTCTTAGCTACCCAGGAGATACTTAAATGTCTAAGAAAGCTGACTGAGCACATGGTGTGACCACAAGAAAAGCTTGTGAGGCTTGTGCTTTGCAAGGGAGGCTTTCAAACCATCATCCAGACAGCCGTGGGTTTCCATGTAGAAGCAGGCAGGCTCCATCCTGGAAGCAGGCAAGCCCCAGCTCCTCTATTTTCACAATCCAGCCTCCCCTTCCCAATTCCCCCTGCACAAATATAGAAAACCACTGATGAAAGCAGTAGCAATCCCCTGCTGCAGCAGCTTTCAGCACATGAGGAGTTAAATGGGAACACGGGCAGCCCACTGCACCCCACCACAGCTCCCAGGATTCTCTTTCCCATAGTATCTTAACTCCCATTCAAGCTCACCAGGATGCCTATCCCACCACCAGGAAGCAAGGAAACAAAGGAAATAAGCAGTTAAGTCAGTCAAGCCCCAGGTCCCACAGCATCACCAGCTCCCTATGGTAACCTTGGTTACCTCCCTCTCCCCACAGCCCCTCCGCACCCCAAGGGGTGGCACACACCTCACCCCCTCCCCATCACCATTTGTTACAACAGCCTCTGGGATGTGCAGGGGTTGTTGTGGCTTCAATTAGGCTGTAGAAAATGAGGGTTGCCCCCTACAAGGGCTCCACAGAGGAGGGTTACTGCTCAGGTTTCCCTTGATGGGGATTGGAAGGGGTTGGATGTGAATTTCTCCAAGAGCTTCAGGAAAACCTCCACCTGCAGCGTGTGAATTCCACCAGAGACTTCAACCTGAAAGTAAATTCAAGCCTGTGATTTCAGCTTGGTCTTCTTGCAGTGCTTGGGCTGCTGAAATCCAGGGGCAGTCTGCAGTCTCACATTTTTAACCTTTTTGAAAATACGAGTGCCTGGTGGGCATTGCTCTCGTGGTTGAAGCCTTGCACAAATCAAGCACTCAGCTAAACATCAGGGGACACACACTGCAGGGCTCTGTGGATTCAAGAATGAAGACAGCAACAGAGAGTGGAGAAAAGGGAAGAGAAGAGGAAAAAATAAAATTTTGGGCATTAAGATTTGGCTAAGTGGACGTGACAGAATGATTTAAAAAGGGGGAATGGGAAGGGGAGGATACAACACAGACAATTTTCCCTAACCTGCCCGCTCCTGCCATAAACATTTAAATTACAGTGATGAATTGCTGAAATAGCCATGGTCAAGGCCTCCATGTCCTGCCCTGTAGTAAGTACCATGACACATTGTCATGTGTGAATGGCTCCTTCATGAGACACCAAAATGCTCCTAAATAATGGATATTACACTTCTGCATGATCGCAGTGGAAAGCACCCAAAATTACCAGCTTTCTTTGCAGAGTAATTTGTTATTTTAATGCTGTCAACCTGCAGAAATAGATTTATTGTTATTAATAATAGTGATTTGCCACATTTTGCTAGTTAAATTACAGTGCTGTATAGTTAGTTTCACAATAAAGGACTGGAAGTGTGCCAGGAGATTGCTCATAGCTCAGTGTAACAGCAGTTGGCTCTGTTCCCATTAAGGCATTAAAATTTGAGTCAGAAACATAACAGATGCAAAACAAACCATGAGGTCGCTCGCGGGGATTATATAAAAACAATTAAAACAAATTAATTACCAGTTATGTTAGTGTTGCTTGGTGTACACGTAGAATGATTACAAATCCATGCAGAGGTCTTTTAAAGACCATAAAAGTCAATAAGGATGCCCAAGGGACTAGAAGGGAACTTTCAGTTTCCAGCACAGCAGCAGGTTTAGGGAGGTGAAATATAGAGGCACAGGCTGTGGGACAGGCCCAGCTTCCCAGGAGCAGCTTCTGGAGGCTTCCAAGGAAAACTAGGTAAAAGGATTACGAGTGGAGAACAAGTCACAGTCCCTTGGTGCTACAGATGGCAAAGGAGTACAGGCACAAGAGGCTCTGAGGTCTTTGGGGCAGCCCTGAAGAGCTGAATTGAGTCAGTGAGATAAACTGGGGTTGAGGGGATGCTCAAGAACATGCAGCAGGATACACTTCATATAAATAAGCAGTTTGTGGAAAGAGGCTGCATTGATCTTTTCCCCATCTTCCCCATACCAAGCCTGAAGGATTCTGGCCCTTGCAGGAAACTCACTGGGAAGTCTCTAGGTGGAGTCTGCCCATCACTATGCTTGTTTCCCAGCCATACTTGCCTCCCCTTGCAAAAAAAAAAAAAAAATTGTTTTTAGTATGTTAATACTTCTCATCAGATTTATTTGATGTCATCAAACCAGCACAACCAGAATAATTTTATCAAATTTGAATAAACAGTCTCTTAAGAGCTTCAGTTTTCTTAATGTCTTCAGTATGCACAGGGTACATACTTCTGGCTTCTCAACAGGATTCTCAAACCATTTGTCCATCCATATGGAGATGTGTCATGGTTTTTACCTATGGGATATCTTGTCTCTCTCTCCTTAGGACCATGAGGATTATCTGCTTTTTCATTCATCAAAACTTTGGGAAGAGGTAACACAGCATCACATCAGAAACTCCTGGCACACATGAACCAGAGGAAGCAGCACAGATGTGCACATTTCCTTAAGAGAGCTGGGACAAACATACAGCAGCTGCAGCTTTCAATTATTTCTAAGTTTCCAGATCTGAAAGCAAACTCCTTGGGCAGCATACAAGGTGTTACCTTTCTGTGCGATCGTTGTTTCTGGTTTTATATTACAAGGGAAAAGAAAAAGTGCATTGGTATTTTAGCATCTGACTAATGGTGTGGAAACATTACCTCACTATTACTCTCCAAGGGGTGATTTAGTTCATATTCTATCCTTTGGAAAGAAATGAGTATGGAATAATCACACTGACTCTGCTTATTGTGCATGTATAATATCCCACATCTAAGAACTCTAATTCAGCCTCGCTACACACCTCTCCCTCTCCCCCATTTCTGAACATTCAAAGCATCATTTTTCTTATTAGTTCTTTGTTAAGCATCATTTAGAAGCTCCACTCAGTCCAGGAGAGTACCCAGTCCCTGCCCTCAGGAGCACAGCTACCTCTTTTTTCAAGAGATGTAACAGCAGGCACCAAGTGTTCATGTAAGCACTGATGCTGGGAGACCAGAATTTTGGCCTAAGGCCACTTATAATCCCTCGAAGAAGGGAATACCCTGATTTCTTTCTGATACTCCACATATCTGAATTAACCCGTAGAAACTTCTTTTTCAGAATTGTTTTAATTTGCACAAATAAGAGGGAGGAAAGGGAAAAAACAGGTGACATACACATCTATGGCACACAGACCTCCAGGTGATGACAGACAGGTCAGCAAACATCCTCCACCTCTGTTTAATGGAAATGTGCCCTTTTCTCCCAAAATAACATTGCTGAGGGCAAGCTAAACCTCAAGGCAGAGAGAGACTGTAGTTAATAAGGGAAGAGAAAAAGTACGACATTGAGGAAGGGAGAAGGGAGATCAGAAATGCTTCTTTTCCCCCTTCTCTCCTTCACTGCAAGGAAGCTGTGGCCAGGAGACAATCTCCCCATGACAAAAAGATCTACAGGGAATAAACTATGGCTTGAACCATGTACCTGCCACTAACATTTTGCTGTTTGACTTTGGATCATTAGCAAAATGTTTCTCAGCAACAGCAAACACTTTCTGTCTCATTCAAACAATTTTGCCCTAATTATTAGAAAGGCTGAACAAGTTTGGATAAAAGTAAGGCCTACCAAGACCTGAGGTCCACAATAATAACCCTTCCAGCAGGGATTGCACCCCCAGCCCATCAGGATGAATTAATGGGAGATGCAAGAGGCGCTCGAGAGCAGTTACAGAGATTTCTGTTCCTTTTCTCACCTGAGCAGCACAGGGCAGCTCATCACCCAACCCTCTCCACACCCAGTGGCACAGCACCCTTCCCTGCAGGTGGCATCCCCCTGCACCCAGACTTTGACCCTACAACAGCAGGACACTGTAGCACCCATGTACCCAAACCACAGGCAGCAAGCTGGCTCCAGGAGCAGCCCTGCTCTGCCCAAGGGCTTTGCTCTAGCTTGTTTCTCAAGTAATAAGGAATTTGCAGGCTGTAATCCCCCACTCTTAAAAAAAGCAGATAAAACCAGTCAATATTGGTGGGTGTCACCAGATGTCACTGTTGTACAAAGTCATCCAAGCTGCATTTTCTGGAGAGCCCTATCCAAATGACAACTTGGGCTTTCCCCTTGCTGCCCCCCCTTGCTGTCTCTGCAGCAGTCCAAGAAAAGGCTCCTAAAGAGGAACAGCAGCAAATTTTGCTCTGTCTCATGGATTTTTTAAAGCTAGTTTCTTAAAGCAGATACATGCTAAGCTGTGGTTTGGGGAAGGAACCACAGTGCACCACAACAGCTTTTGTTTCACGTCTGAGATGTTTATAATGAGCTTTATTTTCTTGTTTTATTTCCAATGCCTTTCTTCCCACTGGAGAGCTAAATTGCAGGGCTGCAACCACTGCTATCAGTTAGCAAAGAGATAACAATAATTAATACTTGGTAATATTGAGCCTAGAATGTCTTTTGCATGATGCTGCCTTATTAGTTTCAGCAGGGATTCTCTGAGATAATCAAATCCAGGATTTTAGAGTTAATTTGCTTAAAGTCTGTTTCATGCAGATTTTGATGGACTTCTGAAATGGCTTGGATATAAATATTTTCTTCCCAATAATAAAGTACTGTTCCCTGTCTGCAAGAGGCCTATCTGAAGTGTGGAGTGGAAGGTAGATGAGTTTAGGTTTGAACAAGATACACACAGAGAAGTGTCCTTTCAAGAACAAATCTCTTGAGGAAATAATTTCACCTAAGAAAATAAACATAACTGCATCAAGAGCAACACAGTAATACTGATCTGCAAAAGCAACACACTTGATATTGTAAATACAACAGATCTGTGCAAGAAAGTCCTTTCTTAAAATAGGTGTGTGTTTTTATTCTTCAAGACACATTTAAAAACACATAGGAAGGCAAAACATACACTCACAGAGAGCCCTTCAGCCCTAACACACTGCTCTGGCTTGTTCTGTGTTGTTAACTATTGCCCGGGTGACAAGTGTTATGTCAATGTGGTTTGTGCAGTAATCCAGAACCAATTATGTATAATAGTTCCTCAGCAAAGTACATTGAGAAAATAAATTGTGATTGAAAAATACACCTCTCTGCAGTCAGGTCTGGTGGTGACCCAGGCTCATCCCTTCCCTGCTCTCCCCTGGCTCAGGAGCAAAACCCCCGTGTCCCAGGAGCTCATCCTGGCAGGAGGGCTGAGGTGTCTGTCACCCTGCTCCCCACAGCTGGGTGATCAAGGGTGCACCCCCCTGTTTGCTGAGGCCCCAGGGCAGGCACCCAGCAGCATGGGGTCCCACCCCTTGCCCTGGCACAGGTACAGCACCCACTGTCCCAGCACTGCTGGTTCTGTGTGACCACACCACCATGCAACCAGTGACCAAGAGACAGGATTCACTTAATTCAAAGCTCACAGCATCTGAGTTGTGATATATCGATAGCTTCAGTACTTACTGACATAACCAGGAACCCTCCCTCTCCTCATGGCTGTTTTCACATCAGGCTATTTTACCCCACTCCTCATTTCACAGGTGTAAAGCAATTTTTGATTTCTCATCAGCTTCCAATTTGACCCAGCTACACGACCCTCTGTCCCTGTTGAATGCTGCCTTAAGCATAATGAACAAAGGAAAAATAAGGATCAAAAAAGCACCAGCTTGAAGGGAGATACTCATGGGATACTACAGGGATTTGTCTGAAGCCTAGTGCAATTTAAATTATTTTTATGAATGCGCTGAAAGCAGAGCACAGAGCAAACAGCCCATGAATTAAGTTCAGATCATTCCAGAATGAAAAGTGTAGCAAAGAGAAATAAAAGAATAATCGCAGGCCTGTGGAAGTTCACAAAATATGGGCATGAAGCAGCAAAATTATATTCCAGCCAGAAAAATGCAGAACAAATGTGTACTGCTGAGGCTGAAGAAATAAATCTCACATGCAACAGTTTGCAGAGAAGGAAGATGCTCATGAGGCACAACAAGAGGAATTCTTGTGCATCAAGACCCTTTTCTCCCAGGGGCCAGCACAACACCAATGCTAAGCTCTTTCCCTCTTCTCACTGTCCCCAGCTCTTCCAGGGGTCGTACTGAGAGATGAAGGCAGTTGAGGTTTTTAATGGGAAAGTGTAAGGCAAAGAGCCTTGGGAGAAAGACTCCTTGTTTCAGGATATAAACCAAGAGCAAAAGCCCCCAGGTGAGGTGGTAAGCAAACTGCCATTGGGCTGGAATTGCCTCCTTCAGGATTTCTGACATTTTCATCTCTTATACAGCTGGTAGCACAGTGGGAGACAAAATCTTGTACTCTGATCCAGCCCATGAGTAGACTTTAATCTCTCATGCTCACTCCTCCTGCCATCCTTCTGTAGTATTTCCTAAGAAAATGGAAGCATTTGTGCTCCAAATATAAAACACCACAGTGGTTATTTTTGGAAGTCTCAAGCCAAAGCTCAGAAGTTCCAGCAGTGGGGTCAGCAACTGGAGCTACCCCATGGCCCCCCAGGTAAGCCAGGGCTGAACCAGCAAGCTGACCCAGATCTCCTAAATCCCAACCTCACTTGCCTGAACTTTTAAAAACCAGGTTTTTTAATGCTTTGAGAAAAAATTACTTTAAATCTCTTCAAGATGTCTTAAGACATCACAGCAGGAGCCTGAAAAATACCCCCAAATTTTCCCCCAGACAAGACATATTTCCCCAGCTCCAAGACACATTCTTTAGGGCATCTGCTGACATACAGGTGCTCACCACCCCAGGCTGCAGGCTCTCCCCAGCATCTGCTGGGCAACACCAAGCACCAACACCCCAGAGCTGTCAGCAAGAGCCCAGGGCATTCCTGACAGCCAGGTTGGTGCAGAGGGGCACAAAGCTGTCAGCTGGGGAGAAATGGCAGGAAATGACAAGCTGGGACAGGGGTAGGAAGGGGAAAGAGAGGGAAAGGAAATGCCCTTCCTAAATGCTTGCACACCAGAGCAACACTCAGCTGAAGCTTATCTTTGAAGGAATTTTCCCCCTGCAAGTGTGCAGATTTTCTTCTGCTCTCACAAGAGGCCACTCAATGCCAGTACAGATGAAGAGCTCAAGTTAGAAAAATACTAAAGCAAGAGAACACATCAGCAACACTGCCAACTCCAGCTGCACTGGAGGGTTTCTAACAACAAATGAGTATTACAGAACTGGAGCAGCTGCTGCTCTTTGCTCCTGAGGCCTCAACCCCTGCAGAAGGTTGGGGGAGCAATTAACAGCCTTTCAGAGCTGGTGGTTGGACTCTCTGCTGACTGCCTGCTCCTGGCCTCCCCACTGCACTCCCACTTCCCACCAACATTGCCACAAAAATAACCCCTCTAAAGGAAACTCCAGCTTTGTTGTTGGGTCTGGCTTGGCCTCAGAGAATAGCTGAGAGCCCTGACACTGGATAAACGTTGTCACCAAGCCAACAGCCAAGTCATCAGGGGCTTAAGAAAAGAGCAAATGTTTGTAATCAGAGCTGCTGCAAACTTACTGGTTCCTTGCTAAGCCCTAAGAAAAACAAGGAGATGAAAAGTTGGCTTCTGCTCCTTTTAGCAGGCACTGGAAATGCCTTGGGTGGGTGCGAACCCATGGTGTTTACACAGCTCCCCCCCTGCCTCCTGCCCTCCTCTGCTCTGGAAGTGGCTTCTGTTTCCAGGCAGCAGGGAATGGATCTCTGTCCATGAAAACGGATGATGTTGGTGTTAATTAATCCAACCTGAAGTGACACGGCCTGGAGCAGCCACTACCATCTCCCTGAAGGGAGAAGCTATATATAGTTCTGTGACACGATGAGACACATCAATCACGGAGCAAAGAAAATAAAAAGGCACTTTGATTTAACAGCAAATTCTGCTTTGCAGTCCCAGGGAGGTTGGGCAGCTGAGCTGGTGCATGACATTCCACTGCAGTGCAAAATGTATTTTCAGGTGTGGCATTTACTAGTAGTAGTTTGCAACTTGATGGAAGGCACTGATAGGAGATTTGGGCATCTCTAGAAGGGAAATTTCCTTGTTAGTCTGGAGGTCACAGCTGTGCAAAACACCCAGCAGCTTTTCTTCCCCAGGATATGTGAGCATTGGCTTAGTGCAGATTTTGTCTCCCTCTAATTTCTCTTGCAAATCTGTCTGAACCCAAAATGCAAAACAAACTTCTGTCAAATACCCAGGCAAAGCCACAGACAGTCATAAATTTCATGTGATTCTAAATCCATCTAGGGTTGCTCCCAAATGTTTCCCAAACCTTCAGGGAACTTTTCAACTATTTCTTTATGGGGTTTCAAATACAACTCAGAGGCAAAGGGTTGGTGACAGCAGAAAACTAAAGCTTGGAGCAGTGGTGACTATAGCTCACTGGCAGCCATTTGGCTCAGCATCTACATGATCTTCAGCCCTAAACTGAGCAGAGAGCCAAAGGGAGATGCAAGAAAAGCTCAAGGAAAGAATCAAGGGTGTCCTCATATGGCAGCTGCTTTCAGAGAAAGAAGTGTGAAAGGCTGAGAGCAGCATTTGATGTGCTGATGTGGGATGCTCCTCTAGGGAGGCAGCTTGCCTGCATCCCACCAGGGGCTAGTAGATCCCTTAAATTCAGACAAATCCCACTGAGTAAAGACCTGCTGCTGCCCCAATCAAGACACTGATCCCCACAGCCTGAATTGCAGTCAGGACTGAGAGCAGGTACCATTTTTTTTGCAGAGCCTGCAGGCACTGGCTGAGGGGCTTCAATGCAGCCAGGCTGGTGCTGTTCTGCAGCCTATGGAGGGCAGAGTGGATGATGATAAATGCTCCCTCTTGGCCTTCAAATAGATTAATCTATAAATATTGATAGCCCTGAAGATTTAAGTGCTTTGTTTATCCACAAAACAGGTGAAATCTTGGCAACAGCCAAGTATCTTCCTGGAAATGGCTTAGGTTTATGTTCTTTCCCTGCCTGGGGAGAAGAAATCTGCAGCATGGTGCACTACCAAGCTACTCAGGGATTGCCACCTAGAGTTAATGCTGCTGCTGGCTGCTACAGCAAACTCAAAATGAGCAGCCAATTCGTGTCACAACAAAAAAAAACAGAGCTGGAGGATGAGGGATATTGCTGCATTAGCTGAGGGACAAGAAGGAAAATTATCTAAAAAGAAAAAAATTCAACAACCCTCTGCCTCTGAAGGAAGACTCAAGTGACTGAACACAGTAATGACATAGCAGAGGTGCAGCAGGGATTTGTCAATGACAAACATGTGCCAGAAGAGTGTATGTTTATCCTGTACATACACTGTGAAAAATATACCCTGCACTGGTACCATGCCTGAGCACAGCCCTGCTCAGCGCAGCCCAGGGATCAGGGCAGGCTGACAGCTGGGTATTATTTATGGCAGCTTTTCCAACTAGGTAGACATTTACAAATCAAAATAACTGTCATCTATGTTGTCTGAATGCAATTTTTGGTGTGTTTTATCTTCTGCTTTCCCTCACCTACTGGTATTATTAACAGCCCTCAGCCTCTCCCTGCCAATCTCTCCATCTCCCCACGGATGTTTTCCTGGAATTCTGCAGCCCCCGAAGCTGAGCCCCTTGCCCAGCAGATGGCACACAGCAGCTCCTGAAAACCCACACACTTCCAGAAATCCCTCCCCACTGAGCAAATGATGGGGTAATTGAGTTCTTGTTCTGGCTGACACAGTCTCTGGGACACTAAAGCCTGAAAGCCTCCCAGGGAAAGCTGGGGTGCAGCTTCCCACTGCCAGGAGGGCTGCTGGACACGGATAGGTGCTGTGCCATCACCCCAGCCCTGCCAAGGAGCCCAGCCTGGGCGAGAGGATGGGCACAGCACCCACTTTTCCAAAGCACATCATCCCACAGCATGCAGCTGCAAAGAAGGCAGAAGTGTGATAAATTTTGTACTGTCCTTTAAAAGCTGCCCAGGCAGCCAAGAGAGGAGGTGCTATGGCCACTGAATTCCTGTTGCTGGAATGATCCAGTTTATGGCTACCTGGGACCACTTCTTCCCTCTGGGAAGATTTCACAGCAAAAGCCTGGGGAAAGCATGTGGGGAGCATGCCCCAGAAGCAGAATTTGGCCAGTAGCCTCTTAAGAGGGAACAGAACTGACCAGCACAGAGCAGTGGATGCTGAATTCATCCACCCTCTCACCTGGGTTTTCTGTGCAGCCATACCTGAGTGAGACCTGGTGATAAAGAATCAAACCCTGCCTCTGGGTCTGCTTCATTATGGGCATATGTATATATAAATAGATAAATCAATAATCCCTCCTCGCTTCCAATCTCCAGAATAATAACCACCAAAAGGCTGCAAGGAAAAAATTATTTTTATCCTGTCTCTACAACAGAAATGTGCATTTTTTTTCCTAAAATTTCCATCTTTTGCAGGAAAATCCATGACCTGCCTGCAAGCAGCCCCTGCCTGGAGCAGGACACAGCACAGAGCTACACACAGATGAGGAGCTGGCAGGGGGCTGGATTAAGGCTAAAGAGGCTGCAGCCCTCCCCATTAGCTCTCTGTCATGTGCACTAAGAGCAGAGTCCTCCTGTCCCACCCTTCATATTCCCATAGAAACCACTGGTGCCCCCAGGCAGGAGTACAAACAAACCTCCCATGTGGGCTTCATCCTGGGTGCTGTTTTATAACCATGATGTCTAACACCCTTATTTGAGGGTGCCTCTGCATTTTTGGTTCACCTGCACAGTGCTCTTCTCCTCCAGACCTAAATCCAAGCAGGCAAAGGCACGGGAGCCTCAGGAAGTGAGGGACCATCTCAGGGAATATAACCAGACATGGTCAAACATCACATTCTCACAACCACGTAGAACAAAAATAATCCTACCACCAGTTTTAACTGGCCTGAGTGAATTTTTAAAGTGACAGAAAAGCCCTGGATCTTCAGTCCTACTGTGCTCCCCATGCTGTTGGTAGGGGAGCCAGGGACCTTCAGGCAGTGAATCCCACACACCCATAAAGCCCTAGCACTCAGCCAGCAGTTTTTGTTTCATTTTAAGGAAGACTGGGATAACTTGCAGATGATTAAAATAGGTCAGGTCCTGTGGGACACACAATACCCTTAACTCTAGTTGTAGTGGTCCACCTTTTATCCACACACACAGTCTGCTTACACACATATTCTTTCCTGTCTTTACAGACTGATTTTTTTTCTAAGGAAGGTCAGTCCAAACAGTTTCCATATTTGCTTACAGAAAGGATTAGACACTGCACAGTATCTGATCACCTGCTGCTGCACATCAGGATAAAAATTATAAGTGTTCTCAGTTGCCACAGGGTACCCTTTTGTCCCAGGCTCCATCCCTTACAGGCAGGCAGAATTAAACATTAGAAGGAAAAGCAGCAAAGAGTAATGTCAAACCTTTCCAGGGTTTCTCTTAGCCAGGTCCCCAAAGCTTGCTGCCACCTCCATTTTATCAGTTAATATTATTATTATCACTAATAATTACCAGATTAAACTCCACACAGAGGAACTTCTCCAATTAATTACAGCCAGAAATACTAACAACAAAAGGATTGCCAGACCTAGATCAAACTCCTCGATGACTCCATGAACCTCTGTTGCAGCAGTGAGCCTCTGACAGCAAGGGAAGAAACCCTGCTTGACTTTGTTGGAGTAATTTTATTAACTCTGGCTGGTTCTGTTAGTTGACAAAGTGACAGGATCCTGGGGAAAATTTCTCTGTGTGCTTAGTATATCTTTGGCAGGTGTCAAGGTAGATTCTCTGCCTTGTCACTCACCATGCTGCCCTTTAGATAGTTATTATTTCATGTAATTATGATTATTACATGCTGAGATGCCACCCTTATGAATAGCCTCTGGTTGCTGTCACTCACTGCAATGCAGTGCAGGAGGATCAGTTGTCAGGAAGAAACCACAGGGTATGAAATTGTCACATTTCTTTTTTAAAACAAATCATCCCACCTTTTTGTTGGTCATCCCATTTCACTTAGCAAGTGGCATGCTCAGGACAGAACCACTTGGGTAGTCCAGACAGAAAATCATTTTCTAGAAGCACCCATGCCAGGGTCATGCAGCATCCATAGCTCACTCACAGAATAACTGTGACAAGAAGCCATTGGGACAAGGAGAAAGAATAAAACCCCTGGAGATGCACACCAGTACTGTATGGTGAATTCTCGGGGGCATTTCTCTTTCAGAGATGCCTTCTACTTGGCAGCTCAGTTCAAAATAATTTCTGCTATTGCCCTGTGCCTGACCCCCAGGCAAGATGCAGTAAGGCAGCCCAACTTCATCCAGCCCAACTTCACCAACTTACCTAACAAGTTAGCTGCCTGGTGGAGGTGACCCACACTGCACGTACTACAGACAGAGAATATTACACAGGATTTCACCCCACCTCCTCAAAACTCAAGCTTTCAAGTAAAATTCTCAGTTTGGCAAAGCTGAGGTTTCTATAGCAGACATACATGTTTACATTAACTGATGATAAATCCTGCTCTGGGACTGTTTCATGCAAACCAAAGCATTTGACTTGGACTAAAGTCAACTTTGATTCTTTCACAAAGTTTGCTAAAGACTCTCATTGATCTTGGGCAAGTATTTCATATTTCTGTAACCCTGTTTTAAATGGAAGTCATGGTATTTTCAGACTACTCTTTGGACCAACTGTTCTTTCATACATCAATATCTGAAAAGTGCAACACAAGAAGGCTGCAATCTTGACTAAAGTGCTTTGGAGCAACTGCAGTATTTAAAAAAAATAAAATGCATTTTTCAGTTTATTTCAGATACCTAACACTTCATAAAGTACACAGCTTCCACTGGGAGGTATTCACAATTACAAATGGGTTCATATTCATAAATCATCCCCCTACAACAGTGAAACAAATAATCTGCAATCACTCATTTCCTTGATTAATTTTGTCTCTTTTTGTGTTTGCAAATTACGCAGGAACAGGACGGTATTTCCCAAGCTGATTTTTTCAAAGACATTTTCTATCCCAGGTAATTTCTGAAAACAGCTTTAAGGACCTCCAGACCCTGAGTCCTTGCTTGGCCAGAGTTTGTGGTCAGACCATAGCTTTTCTTAGCAGCAACCAACTCATTACAACCACCATTATCCAAACTGCCAAATTTCCCAGGTTACAAGGGCACACATGAGCCTCTCAGCTACTCATGTTTTTTTCCAGGATGAGTACAGCCATCACCATCAAGTTTCTAGTATAAATGCTTAGAATATCTAGGTTTGCTCTCCTCTTGGAGACAAATTTGAACTAATATTTCCCTTCTTCATGACCATTCCTACTGATAAATGTACTCGCTAAAATATTCACAGCAAGTTAGCATGAAAAAGGACAAAGCAAAGATAATACTGAAGCCAGGACTGCTGAAGCATTTGCTCAACATAATGCCTGGCCCAGCTTGGCCACAGTTCTCCCTGCTCAGCTCTTTTCCCACATCTGGAGCCACGGATGATACACTAAGCATCCCAGCTAGCATGGCTCCCTCCTCCCCGGTGTGCAGAGCATCACCAGCCGCAGCAAACTTGGAAAGGACAGAGAGACAACTCTCAGGGCTGCAGTGAAATATTTGCATCCCATCCAGATTTATTACTTGAGCAAGGCCTGCAACCTAGTGCCCAAGGAGCTATCAGCTGAAAATAACAACAGAAAACTGGCATCAGCCACAGTCCCAGCCCAAAGCAGCTCAGGTCCCTCTGCAGGCACAGGGCAGGGCTGTCTGTGTGGGCTCTCAGTTCACACTGGTGCTCGGTGGAGCCCTTTTGGCTCTGTCTGCCCAGCCAGGACTGCAGCATGGGGCCCATCTCTGATGCTGGAGACACAGGGAGGAGCCACTGTGAAGGGGTGATGGAGGTGCAGACACCACTTGTGCTCTGTGCAAGTTGACACCATGCTGCTAATAAAATGAAAAGCAGCAGCACAGAATTGCAGGCTGTGAGCCCAGACAACAAGACTCCCATCTTCCTTCTAGTGCCAGGAGCCATTTCCCTTCTCCTGCTCTGTGAGCCAACCTCCCTTCCTCTGGAGCATCCTCAGGTCTATTTTAAGCTCTCATCACCCCAGCCATGCTGCTGGGGTTACCCAGCTCCAGGACCTGCTCTCCAGCTGGCTCTGCACCTCTGTGCTCACCTCCCGCAGCCGTCAGGGATCCCGGTTCCACTTCCCTGCCACCAGGATCCACTCTGCTCCACGGGGGCAAGGCAGATTGATAATTAAATCTGCTATTGAGATATTCACATTCTGTTCCCTTGCCATTTAAGCAGACATAAACGTTTTATTATTCCTCTGATTTAGGAACCTGAATTTAAATATTAGAGTATTAAAGCGATACTTAATTAGTTGACTGAATGTTCTCCCTTTTATCAGTGTTGACAGATCTTAATTATAGCACGGGCTGTGAAAGCTGATAGAACAACTGATGGCAGCAGCACCACCAGGAATACTAAAGTGTGTCACGACTGCTTCTCTGCCTTCCCTCTTGCTCTGTTCTTCAGGCATGCTCTGAAGTCCTTGGCAAAGAAAGCCAATGCTGCAGCCAAGCCTGAGCAGCTTGGCATTTACTCTCAAGGACATGAGAAACTGCTCACCCTTCAGAGAGCCAGGATAACCAGGCTTAAAAAGACACACCACAAAACAACAAGAAAAGAAAAAAGACAAATGATGGGAAATAATCTCCAAGTTAATAATTTGCCTATCTGATAATCAAGCACACATGGGGGTTACCATGGAACAAGAGTGCTGGGGTTAGTTATTTACTTGACCCACACTTTAAAATGCAATTTAGACAATGAAACCTGACCTTAAGGTTTCCAGTTGCTGTCATCTATGGCTCCTGTGACAGCAGGGGTGGCTCTGCAGACTGGCCATGCCAGACAGATCAAGGTACACCCCTGGCTCCTATTTCCTCAGCCAAAGCCAACCCTTACCATTGGCCAGCCTGAAGCCAACATGTTGGCACTGCACTGTTTTGATGCCACCCAGAAGAGGCTGACACTTCTGTCTGCTTATTCACAGCCACGGTCTGTGCTCCCTCCTCCATCGGGCCACAGGGACGATGGGTCTGGCAGAAGGCCTCTGCCAGGGTGAATTACATCTTGCAGTAGCACATCCTTCACCTTCCTGGGATAATGAGAAATGTCCCACCTTCAGGGAAGGCAGCTGGCAGCAAGCGTGTCTTGAATAACATATCTTTTACCTTCTCCCTGCAGAGGCCAAGCCATTCCCTCTGAAGCAGCAGCATTTAACACTGCTTTGCAGCAGCAGCAAGTGACAAAACACAGAACAGGCAAGAGGAATAAAGAAATGGTAACTTGGTTTTGGGCTACGAGCCCATGAGGTTGGCCTAATCACAAGCTTACTTGCCCAAAACCATCAAGCCTTGCCTAGGGTAACATCAGTATCTGACTTTGGTTTTATTTTCCTATCTATTTCTTTTAACACAGATTAGGACATTGAAGGTTTAGTTAGATCCTGGCATCTCACAGGACACTAGCAGAAAAACTCCACTTTGTACAGAAAAAATGTTCAACCTTGTCCAGACCCCAGTGCTCTGAAGACATCAAATACTGTCCCTTGACTGCTCAGGCAGGAATGGGAAAGGACAACCTTGTCCCAGCCTCTTTTCTGCAAGTCCACTCCTTAGCAACTAGAGTTATGGAGTCTGATTCTATTACACTGTTTGCAGAAAAAAAAAGTGATGAAAAATAAAAAGTAAATGAGGTAAAAACAATGTGTTGGAACCAATTGTCTGATCGACTAAAGTTACAGTCCTAAATCATTCCCTAGACACCAGGAACACAGCATGGTTCTCCAAAGTGCTGAGTACTGACTGTTTCAGCTCTCCATCCCTGCCCAGAATCCATAAGGATTATTAAATTACCCAATTTTGTTCTGGGAAAGAAAAAAAAGTGGTAAAAATAAGTGAATAAAATCAGTAATTTTAATCAGTTTGTGTATCCTGCCTTTAGTTCCTTCCTTTTAAGGCCGCAGAGGAAGAGAAGTTGAACTCCCTGTGGTATACTGATGCTTTACAAGTTATTCCAGCATGAATGATCTCAACCTCAGGAATGATGTGTGCAAATGCTGCCAGAGCAGAGAGGACAGGCATGGAAGAAGAAACCCTTTGTTGTCAAGATTCAGGCATATGATGGGTTGTGACACCTTTTCTCTGAGTCCCATCCATCACTTGCAGACATTGAGCACAGAGCCACAGTACCTGGTCACCAGAGGAACGCCTGATTTCCACTGTCAGCCACAGCTGGACACAACCCCTTTGTCTTCCCATTACTGAATGAGGTAAGAAACTACTTTGCACTTAGTATGCACATCACACTGGGCTGGCAGAGGATTTCTGCACTGGTAAAGGCTCCTCTCTCCTACCCTGTGTCACCACCACTGCTCCTGTAAGCACAGCCGTGTCCCCAGCAGGACAGCAGGACACTTGTCCCCTCTTCCATGATGAGCAGTGCTCTTCAGGAGCTCAGCAGGGATGCTGATGCACTCTGGGGTCCAGCAGATGCACCATCAGCAGGTTCTCACAAACACTCACGTCCTTTGCCAAATTAGCAGGGGATTATTTTACCCTGTCTGGCAAAGAGCTGAGGCACAATTATTTTTAACAGCTACAACAATCCAGCCATTCCTAAGCTGACCAATCAGACCACATGCAGGAAAGGAGAGACAGGGAAATCTGGAAATTATCATCAGAAGGAAAAAAAAAATATGGGTGTAGAATCCTTCCCATAAAACTGTTTTCCATTTAGCATTCATCCCTAAGAGAAACACTCCTTCTCCCATTGCTTGTGCCACAAAAACCCAGCAAAGCAACAAACACTGACTGCTCTTTGGTAACAGCTTTGTAGAAGCCCAGGCAGTCAGTTCTGCAAGAGTAGATGTTCCTCAGACACAGTTTCTTACTGCCTTCTGCCTCTGGCAGTGCTGGAAACCCAGCTTCTTACCTTGCAGTATTTGAAGCATTTCTGCTGCTGGCTGGTACCCAAACAAACTAGAAAATAATGGCTTAGAGGGGAAGGGGGATGTTTACTCAGCTTCTACTAATAGTCCCCAAAAGTTCAAGTGGCAGATTTGACTTGAAGCCAAATGATTTTTCCAGACAAGGCTTTCCTCCATCAGGGAGGCAAAGCTGCATTTGCTGGTTTCCTCCCCTGTGCCCACAGTTAATTCCAACCTTATTGGAGCTGGGAGAACACCACGAGACAGTAAAACACCACTTGGGCACATGGTTTTGTTTCAGAGGCTCCTTCCCACCCACCCCAAAGCTCTTACCTCTAAATCCCTTTTACTAAATCCAGGGGCAAGATGGCAGCAAAAGATTCAGCTCTTGCCAATGTTGCCATCAAACTGACCACTGCATCCCCCTGCCCAGAGCAGATGCTGTGCAGAGCAGCCCCTCTGGGCTCCTCCATATGCCACTGCTTGCTGCCCACCCAGAGCCTGGACTTGGGGGCTGAAGCTGCTGCTGTGCCCTTGCCTCTGTCCAGAAGTGCAAAGCAATGAGTGTCTTGCCATGAACCTGGTGGACTTTTCTTAAAAAATGAAATTATTCTGATAACAATTCAGTCTGCAGCACAGTCCATGCTAGAGGAAGGACTACTCTGAAAAAGCTGCTCCTCTCAAAACCCTGGGCTCTGCCTGCACCCTGCCCCATTGCACAGCTCTGCACCTCAGCAGGTACCACCCTGGGCAGTTCTGGCTCCAGCCCCATCCCACCCTCCAGACCCTGCACCAGCTGCCCCATTGCACAGCTCTGCACCTCAGCAGGTACCACCCTGGGCAGTTCTGGCTCCAGCCCCATCCCACCCTCCAGAGCAAGCAGCAGCTCTGCTGCTCCAGGGGCAAAGCACCAGCCTGGGGAGGGGACCCCATCTCCCTGCCCACACAGCCCAACTCCCCATCACCACCATGCTGTGTCCAGCAAGGCACACAGCCAGTCCTTGTACCCGACCTGCATTGAGCATTTTCAGTTTAGAAATTAACCTTGCTGGGAGCAGCATTCCCCTTGCTGCATCCCCCCCACCGCTGGCTCAGCTGCTGCAGCAGGACTGGATCAGTGGGGCCCTCCTGGCTACTGGCCTTGCCTTTATAAACAGACTTAATGATCAGCAATGATGTCTTGGCAGCTTCACCCGTGTACACTAATGCCCATGTGCTAGAAGGGCATTTTGCCTGCTTGCAAACAAGCCAATCCCATTTAACAGGGCAGAGATTTAAGAGAGGCAGCCTGCACAGCACAGCCCAGTGCCAGGAAATCCTCTCCCCGCAGCAGCCCGGCTCCCTGCTGCCACAAAGCTTCCTCAATTAATGAACCTGCCTCCTCTGAGAAGGAAAGAGGCTCCAAGGAGGAGGGAGTGTTTCTGGATGCCTGCTGATGCTGGGTCACAGCAGCCCTTTTCAGCAGGCAAGAAGATGCTTTGCTGTTCCCCCTGCTGCACCACGAAGAAACTGGGACGCCTACCAGCAGGGAGAGGCAATGAGTTCATTTATCTGGTAGAACTTTGCAGGGCTAAATACCCTGGTACCATCCTGCCCAGCTGATAAATCCATCCATGCTTAGATACATCTCATGGTGCAGAGTATCCAAGGCAAAAGGCATCAGGCAGGTGGGGAGGGAAGGTGTCTGCCAGCCCTCCAGCACCCTTCTCTCCCCAAAGCTTCGGTGCTTCCATCAGTTCCTGAGTGCCCCCCAGGCTGCTAAGAAGGCAGCAGGAGGCAATGACACCTGGGCTGAGGCTGTCAGGAATGAGCTGTCACCAGTTTGCATTGCCAGCATGGGATTTCTGTCTCATATGACCCACACCCCCCCATGCAGCCCCCTGGTTTCACTCACAGAAGAGCTGCTCATGACCTGCCTGGAGGATGCTCAGAGAGCACAGCTGCTACTCAAGGGCTTCCTCTGAGCAACCCAGCCTTGTGCTCTCCAGAGGATGTCATTTTTCTCTAAGGTAGCCCACTACAGAGTCATCCAAAGCAAATCCAGCATGTTACAGAAAGCACATTCCAGAGGCCCACACACCTGGGCAGCTGCCCACAGAGGGAAGGGGAGAAGAAATTTCTCAAAGCTGGACTGTGCTTGACAAGCCATCTCTCATCACTCATCTCATCTTTCTACCACCAGCAACGTTTTTCTGCTGTCTGACTGCACTGAAAGAGTTGTAGCTTCTTCCTAGTGTACATTGCCTTTTTTTGGCCATCATCCAGTGTTTGCCCCACAAGTTCCCTTTCTGTCTCCAAGAAGCTGTCACAAATGGAGCCACAATAAACATAATACACAGACCACAGCTTTCCAAAGAGTTGGCAGGCACAGTCAGCAATGATAAAAGATCAACAAGAATTTCAAGTGTTGTTTTAAATGCCTGTTAGGCTGTAAGCTCTCTACCTTTGATCACCAGCCACGCACAGTGGTCTTTTTTTTTTTTCTCTTATTTCATTTACATGCACACAGTGGCCAAGAAGTTTAGGGTGCCAGTGATTAGGGCATTAGAAACAAGAAGTGTTGCCCATGAAGTTCTTCCCTCAAGGATGTACAGGCTGAGATGGAAATACAGAGCAGGCAGATCAACAAACTGGCATGGACTAAAGAGACCCCTCCAAGAAACAGAACATCTACTGAAAAAAAGCCTCCATGCTATTGCACCTCTTTCTCCAGCTTTCTTTGCACCTAGGACAATATTTTTCTTCAATATCCATCAACAAGAATAAACTGCACCTACTTTTCTCAGCACACAGCCTGGAAGTGTGTCTGTCAGAGCAAAGGACTTCTCACCAAGTGCAAAATGAGCCAGATCAGCCTGGAGAATGCTGACTGGTGTGGTGCTACCCTGCCTGACACCTGCTGAGGCTGTGACCTCTTCATTTCAAGAGCAGATGGCATTTCTCAGCTTCCTGCTGGCATTGCTCTCGGGGAGCAGTGACTGCTTCTGCAAGGCTGGGGTTATGGGAGCTCACTGTCAGAGGATGTAAACCACTTTGCAGGTGACTGTAATATCATTGCAGCAAGCAGCACAATAAGTCACTGGCTGTAAGATAAGCATTTTGCTTATGCTCCACACAGCAAGGCTCTTCCCTGGATGTGAAGCTAGCATCCAAGAGCTCTGCCCTTGGCTTTCCTGGTATCCAACTCAACTGCCCCCAGAGGAGCAACGTGGCACAGATGGAGAATCGAGATGTGCCACAGCACCAGGGGGTGCAACCTGGGGACCCCCATCCAAAGGACTGCTCCCATCCTGCCCTGCCCCAGCTCCAGGAAATTAGCAGTTGCTGAGGGCTCCTCTGTGTGTGTGAGCATTGCCTGTGATGCTGGAAGGCTCCCAGAGGCAGCAAGAAGTCCCTGCTTCCCTGCCTCTCTCCAGCTGCTCTTGGAGGTGATGGGATCCCACAGGATCCCGGCACGTGGAGCATCAGGGCAGGAAGGGAGAAGCTTCTGTCACCAAACCCCAGGCTCCCTGGGTGAGGTTGCCACAGATGAGTGTCCCTCTCATCACCACCATGGGACTGGTGCCCTCCAGCCTCAGCTCCTTCCCCAGAGAAACCCTTCCAGCCCCAGTCCAACCTCCAGTGAAATGATGCTTCCCCTCACAGCCACCCTCCTGAGATGTGAGTGACAAGCCCTTTGTTGTCACTTTTTACAGTTTCCAGGTAACTTGTCTACGGCTCCTTTTCCACATTTTACTGGGGAGGTGAAACACCTATAAACCACCACCTCCAAGAAGTCAAACAAGTCCCTCTCCCCACATAAACATCAGAGAATAAGCATGGCAGTAAACCACCTGCACTTTGAAGGATTTCTTTTTCTTTTTTTCCTTTCACTTGAGGTGCCACTTTCCCCACCCCCCTTCAGTGCCTCACTCCCTCTTGTCCCACCTGTGCTGTCTACAGCATCCACAGACAGGCACTGGATTAAGGACAAAGCACATCAGAAGCTTTGTTGCAGTTGTCTAACAGTTCCATTTCTGCACAGTTGAACCATCATAATCCCTGCTTCTGGGGCTCCTGAGTCAGATGAGGTTCCAGTTACATAGAAGACAGGTTTGGAAGACCTCACATGACTGCTTTAAGCTACACCTGGAGCTTTAATAGTAGTTGGGGACTTGGGACCTTGGAGAACCAGGGTACAGGTTGACATGAACAGTGGTAGCCTCCAAGATGCGCTGTACAGACACACAGGGACAGCTGGCAGAGGAAACAAAACACTAAAATGAGAGGAAGAATTTATATAGGAATTCAGGGCAACTAGACCTCTGGCATAGCCTGGCCAAAAATTGGTGTGGTCCTCAGGCCTGGCAGGGCCTGGCAGCTCCTCCAGCTGAACAGGAGAGGACACAGGAGAAGCAACTCCTGTGTCTGACCAAAATCTGGTCATTTCCCCCAAATAGGAGCAAAACAGTTTGCTGGTCATGCAGCTCCTTTTCTGTACTTTGGAGACGTCTGCATTTTAACAGCAAAGCAATCCCTGCACTTATTTGCAGTTAGCACAGTGACTGCAGATCCTTTGGGACTGGGGACATTACATATGTGAATGACAGCAATATTTCAGAGGGTGACAGTGATAGCCAATATAGACTGTTGAGCTCCCTGTGAGGAAGTATTATGAAGCCCATAAAAGCTGCAAAGGACTTTGCAATTGCCATCAATTTAATGGAGAAGATGCAGTGATGGGCAGCAGGTAAAAACCTGCAAAGAGATTATCCAGCTGAGACACAAGGGAAATAGAGCATCTCTGATAGAGACCACAAGAAGGAAGAGGACTGAGTATTGAACACTGATTCCTGCATATCAAATCATGGCCATAGGCAATAACTTGGTAAGATCTCAAAGGAAAATCATTCAATAATTTACAGTGAGACCACGGTGGGGGTTTTGTGGTGTGGTGGGGTTTTTGTTGTTTTTCTTTTTCCTATGTACTGTTGAAAACTGACTGCTGTATAATTATTTGTGAACATATCTTTTCCACATTTTCAGCCAGCTCCAGATCTGAAGAGGTGAGAAAACTATATTTACTCTATAGTTCAAGTGCTTTGACTCTTAGCAGAGGGAGTGTGGAACAAGTGCCCAAGCCTCCCAAAGGGAGTGTATGGATCACTCTGAACTCCTCAACCTTTCTTCAGTATTAGCCCTCAATTGCTCCTCACATCCCAGTTATGGTGAAACAGCTGCACCACCTCACACAAGCTCAGAAAATAGCTGGGAGGCTTTAAGCCTTTGCTTGTATCTCACATAATGCTTTCATTTCAGAGCGAGGTAGGTACTGGTACCCTGGGATGAATTCAACTGTAAATATGCAGAGTGATTCATTGTTTGGCTTTTCTCTCCAATCTAAATAGTTGAGGCTGTCAAAATTGATCTGAGTTTTTACGGTACAATACTTTTGAGAGAGAACAAACCATGGATTAAATTTGCTGTTGTGGCCCAAAATAGCTTTCAAATATCAGCACAGGCAAGATACAGATAAAAGCCTATTTCCTTGTGAAACAAGGCAAGTCCTCATATCTTGATTTCACTATTTCTCCCTGGAGGTGCACAGCAGAAACTTTGCATCTGAGCTGCCTCTCTCTCCCCACCACTGGATTAACTGTCAGACATGTAAAAAAAAATTTTTTTCATGAAAGGCTCCTGCTTTGGCCTAGTAAGATCTCCAGAGTGACAGCAGAGCTGAAAATAACAAGGGCTTGACCTTACTTTCTCGTTATATCATTAAGATAATGTTTATCAGAAAAAAAGATATTTTTTTTTTCAGTATGTGTAGATGCTCAGACTCCTGTTTCTGTACACGATATCCTCCCTGCCTCCCAGTTAGGAATAAAAAGGAGTATGGACTATCCAGTTTTCAAGTCCAGGAATATTTATGGGTTTGCACACCCCTTTGCAAACACACAGGCCTCTTGACTGTGTCAATGATTTTCATTTCCCTTGGCAGAGCCTGACTCTGCTTCTCTCCTTCGCAGGGAAGTTGAGAAACTGATGCCAGATTGGAAATGAGCATCCATAACAAGGGAAAAATCAGTTGCATACAAAACTAAAGAACAGATAAAATCTCATCTGGTAATACCTAGATCCTCAGAATTAGAGTACCTCTCATGGTTTTCTTCTGAGGCTTCCACAACAGCTCCAGTAGGTATGTAAGGACAGATGCACACTGCCTGAACTGCCTTGCTCTGATGGGTGCATCACTCACCTTGGGCTTTAATCCCATGACAAAATGCTGCCCTGCCACATCTGCCTGATGGGCTCCAGTAACTTGGCTTCCACCACCTTTCTTTGGGGTAACCCTTTCTCCATGGATATCTGATCCCAAGAGATGTCCCTCTGCTCTGGGCAGCAGGCAGACAGGATGCGTTTTGTCACTTCATGGTGAGAAAGGAGCATGACAAAAGAGCCCTGTCCAGAGGGAAACAGCTCTGAAGTTAAAAAGACAGAAGAAAATTATTTATTTCCAGATGGAAAAAATCAGTAAAGCTTTCTGAATGTGGGCTACTACTTAGGTGAAAGGCAGTCAAAAATACAGGTGGGTGCTAGTTGTAAATCAAGGCAGTTCACATCTACCATGAGCACAGGAACATTCCCATTACATGAAGTGCTAGAGGAAAAGCTAACATTTCTTTGTTGGTTTCAATTAAGAAAACCCCAAATAAAAAAATAATAAAAAACCCAAACCAAAACAAAAACCAAAGAACCAAAAAATCAAA
This sequence comes from Florisuga fusca, assembly GCA_038090715.1. Taxonomy (NCBI): domain Eukaryota; kingdom Metazoa; phylum Chordata; class Aves; order Apodiformes; family Trochilidae; genus Florisuga; species Florisuga fusca. The sequence goes on from JAAWXA010000024.1 coordinate 6,123,453, forward strand.
AACCAAAAAACCAAACAACAAACACCAGAACAAGGCAGTTTCTTGAAAGAGAGCCAGTTTTTGCAGGAGGCACTTCCAGCATTTTGTGCTAAAATTATCAAGCATGCCACTGTGAGGTGGTATTATACTGGGGGAAAAATAAGACAAAAAGGAAAAGGCAGCATGGGTGGTAATATTTTGCAAAAAGGAAATTAAGAATTCTTCACACAAACATACTGCCATCAGTTCAGGGGCTGCGGGAAACCAAAAGACACAAAAAAGAAAAAGAATGCTCTCAGTTTTTACAACTGTTTTTCATGGTGCTCTCTGGACATGTCCCAGAAAACTTTTTTCTTTCACACAGATACCAAGCTCAGTGTTGGAGCCACAGACCCCACTACATGACTTGGTCAAAACCACCAAGCTTTGAAAGCAGGTGAGCACCCAGCTCTCCTACAGAAGCCAAGGGCAGAGGCCAAGGCATCCTCCTTGCTTGAAGGTCAGCAATGATTGCTTCAAGATAAACAGGGAAGGTAATTCATCTTCACTACACATTGGAGGTTTGAAATAAATTTGCCTTCACTCAAGAGACAACCATATTGTCTGACCAAGAATTAGCTATGCAGCTGATAGACTGGGCATGGGAGCAAGAGATGGAGCAGAAAACCTAGATGGCAACAGGAAAAACATTGGCCAAAGAGCTTTAGACCCACTGGAGGCTGAAAAAGGCCTTGAGCCATAGGCAGGGAAACATTTCCAGTTTGAAACTCTGGTGAAAAGAATTGGGACTTGTGCATCTCTGCTAAAGCAGAGGCTGGGACAGTGACCCACCTCCATCTTCAGACTTCCCCCCAACAGCCTGGATAAACTCTAATTGAAATAAATGAGATATTTGTAGCACTTGCATGGCTTCTGCATCCATGTGACAGTAACTCTGCCTCAAGTTTCCCCTGCACAGGGTGAGGCTACAGCCTTTGCTTTACCCAGTTGCTGTCCAAAGCAAAGAGTGCCTTTTACTGGGAGTTTTTGCACCAGGATGCACAGAGCATGAGAGATGCTGCAGTGAGACAGTAAATCAAGAATGCTGAGCAAACTTCTTGCCTTGAGACCACAGTGCTTGTGACCACAGCCTCATGGGCACCATACTGTAAAGAAGAGTTTCCAAGGTGCAGAGACACATTAATAAAGAAGCCTGGAGACAAGAGGAAGGAGCTGCTTCCCAAATCACCAGCCTACTAGCCAGAAAGCACACTGCATCCCACTGGACTCCCAGAGGCAGACAATTAATAATGTAGTGGCTGTCTGCTCCTCTGAGGGACCCAGGGGAGGCAGGCAAGCAGCTGCCTACTGCTCCATTATTGAACAGATCAGAGAACAAATATTATCTGGTTTTTGGATGGTTTTGGGTTTTTCTTCTATTTACTTTGCAGATATTACTGCATCCTGTCTTTGTCTAGAAACTGTCTCCACTCTGCAAGCTTTCTTCCACCCATTTGCATATCTTTGGTCAGCCCCTGGTTTCTGAGGGGCTCCTGACTTTGTCACATACCCCTAGACCTCAGACCCTCTAGCCAAGTCATGCTGCAAAACTAAACCATGAACATCCAAAAACTGGAAAAGGAGGACCCAGTTTTACAGGGTTCCTCTGCCGAGCAGATGAAGAGATGACTTGTTGGGGAAAGCTTAGAGATACAGTCTGATGTTCTTTAAATTAAAACGGAGCAAACCAAAAGTCATCACTTTGATTTTGTCATTGGACAACAGCCACCTCTCCTCCCTCACAGCATCAACCAAGAGGCCATGCATCCCATCCCCTCCCTCAGGATGCAGATATGACTCCAGGGGCAGATCTGTCACTTCACTCACTGCTCCTGTGTTTGCCTTTCTGTAGCAATACCCGAGTCACCAAGGAAAGAGGGACAACTGCCTTCTATTTCCCCAGGACTACATGCTGTAGCAGAGGTCCTCTAACAACCTCCAGAGCAAAAAGCCAACACCATCTCTATTCATACCCAAAAGGGGTGGGTAGGAGAATCTAACAGGATCCCTCCTCAGTGGCTCAGATGAAATCTCCTGCACCAGGAATACCAAACATCTTCCCCACAGATGATCTTCAGCTGGATCCCTTCTGGCTGTCCCACTAACAGACCTACAGAGCAGTGCCACTTCTACAGTTTATAAACAAGGTTGGTCAGAGCAAGGCCGAGCTCCTCTCAGAAGTGTTCCTGCATTAAGGACAGATGGATGATAAGGGTGACTAATTTTTGATGCCCATCCAAGAGGCTTTTCTGCACGATCTGGAGCAGAACTATGAAATTCTCATTCCTCAGGCTATTTCTGCACAGTTCCCATTTGTCTATCAGCAGGTGACACAGGAAAGAGAATCTTGTCTCTGCTGCCCGAGGCAAGGAGACCATAGACAACTTCCACAGATACAAGATTTTCTGAAAGCTATCTATACCTTTAAGGTTCACTGTTTTGCCTCAGTCCTCCCAGCACTCAGTATACCTTTTCTACATGACAAAACAGCTTAAAGTGTTATGAGCTGAGACAAGTCTTAATGGGTCTGCACATCACTGCCCAACCTGCAGGCAAATGTTCCTCTGCATCAGAGCAGGGCTATTAAGGGAAGAGGCACCCTTTGGAATATTGTCTGGAAGTTCCAGCACCAGCTAATTCTTTCCCTGAAGAGAAATGAAACCTTAAAAGGAGTGAAAAAGAAAAACAGGATGAGAAGGAAGAAAAGAAAAAAAAATAGATGGAGTCTGTCAGTGTTGCAAGATGTGCTGGTGAGAGGGCAGTCAACTTCTCTCAGCTCCAGAAAGGATGTGTTACCACAGGTTCAGGCTTCAGGCACTCAGTTGTTGTATCTGGTGAGCATACATTCATTTTCCAAAAGTTATGTGGCTTCTCTGTAGTGCACTGCTGGCTGCTGCTATCTTACTACAGAGTTAATTCTCCATCTCAGGATGTGCTGCCCTGGAACAGGACCCCAGCCTTATGTTAAGGTGATGTTACTACTTTTAGGTCTAACCTCAGGGCTGAAGAGTCAGAAGAGCTTGTTTGCCAACAACACACCAGAGACCATTTAAGAGTTATTCAGAGAGGCTGTGTAAAGGCCAAGGCTGAGAACAAAAGCCCTTTTGGTACAAATCCACGACACCACTAACATATATTAACTTATGGCACACAAACCCTTTAAACAGCATGAAGAAGCCATTAAGGAAAATCCATCAAAAACATTAAAAAAGCATGCTTACAGAGCAGTAAAGGGATGGGGGAAAATGTACACTGCTTTCTCAGTGTCTGGCTGGGGAGGAAATGTTTGCAAAAAGACTCCATTAAGTTCAGCATCACCACAATGCATTGCTATTGAGGACAGCCTCATTACACTCTAATCATAGCCTCTAGTCCAAAGTGCAGACCTGCTTTGCTGAGATTTGTACCTGGAGAGTAGGATATTTGCCTGCTACAACCTCTTGCTCTAAAACAAGAGCATATTTGATGTCTGTGTGCAATGCACTGCACCAGAATACACTCCTACCTCAGCTTCTTGAAGTAATTGAGAGTCCTTGGAGCCAAATGCAGAAGGGGTTTAGGAGCCATAAGGCAGTAGCACTTTGCTCCCATGCTGTGTGTTCACCTGAAGAACCTCAAAGCTCTTCAAAAACATCACAGTGTCACAAGAACCTTGCTGGAGTCAGCAGTAAACTCATTTAGCTGGTGGGTAGACTGAGTCCAAGACAGGATGAGCAGTTTTCCCACTCAAGACTGATCAGCTCAGTAAAGGCAGCCCAGAACAATAAATTCTTTATTTCATTATTTATCCCAAACACTTATCCATTGCACTGACAAGGCATGGGGACATCACTAGAAACTTTTCCCTCTCCATCTTAATTCACTCTTCATCCCCATCTGCTTTGAGACAGCAATAGCAAGAGAGTTACCATGGCTGCTTCCAGCTCTGGGCTGCTCAGACAAATGCAGTCACAACTTGAAACCTCTAATCTCAGTCTGTAATTGTCATGGGCAGCAGACCACCTGGTAGCAAAACAGATTTTGATAAGTAAGAGTGCTTGCCACTCTCTGAAGTACTTGGCCAGCAAGGCTGAATGCAGAGAAGTAATAAAAACTTGGAGCTATCCTTCTGCCACATTAAGGACATTGATCAATAAAAATTCTATATTGAACTGAGTAATAGAGTTATTAAAGATCATTGCTGCTTCTTTAAGCTAACAAGTCACCTTCTGAAAAAGAACAAGTTTTATATGGAACCTATGAAGATATGTAAACACTGCCTGAGCTCACCAGCAGGTGTAAATTGATGTAGTGCCACAGATGGCAGAGGAATGGACTTGATTTAAAAGTCACCTTAGGACTTGGACATGTACTATGATGCAGTAATAAATACCTGTAAAAATTAGGTGGAGGATGAGGGGACAGCCCACTGTCTATTTTCAGTCCTCAGTCTCCCTGCACTCTAACACTCTACTTTCAATATTGCCAAAATATCCAGGGTCACCTCTAGGCTTCAGGCTGGTACTACTGACTGATGACATTTTATCTCATGAATCAGACTGTTGCTTTCAGACTGCAAACCAAGGATGACAGTATTGCAATCCATCAGTTCAGAAAGGATCTCCCACTCCTGTCCTGAGCCAACCTTTCCCACCCATCACCCATACCATAATATTTGGTGTATCCCATCACACAGTGCAATTACAGAGGAGACAACCAAGGATGGATGAGCTCTGAAACATTTTATGGTCTGCATTCAAAAACCTCCAGCAATATAGCCAGCCCCTCAAGGACTCTGCACTGGGGGGGACATGGGTGCAGGTTCAAAATGCAGAGGTAGCTTGTGAAGGAAGAGCCTGCTATGGATGCAGCACCAGAGGTTTGCAGAAGCCCTAATCTGATCAACTCAGATTAAGCCCAGCAAGATCATTAGCATTAGCAGGATTCCAAGGCATAATATCAAGATGACTTCCCATGGGAATTACAGCACTCTGGCCACTATATTTCAGCAGCAACAAGCAAACAAAACTGGAAACAATATAATCAACACAACAACAATAATAAAAAAATCTAAAAACTGGAATTATTTCCTGCAGAAGTCCCCCATATGCTTTGCCTGGAAATGGATTCTGGACATGAGTAATACAAATCCCAGAAGAATAAAAGAAAAGGCAATACAAGTGCAGCCTAGAGAAGAAAATTGTCTCCCATGAAACACTGCAGGGAGAGGACCACCATCCCACACTGGAGAGCCCTCTGCCAGCAAACTCCACAAACACACCAACAGCTCTACCCATGGGTAACCAAGCTCACACCACCCAGAGGTGAGAAGCCCAGAGGTGAGAAGCTGAGTCCAGAATCCTACCCTCAGCCAACCTCAGGTACGCACATAGAGCTGCTCAGCAGCCTCAGGAACTAAAGCTGTCCTCCTTGCTCCTCCATCAGCTCTCAGATATTGTCCTCTTTTAACCCCATGAGCCCCAGAGCTCAAAATCAGCTTTTTCACCTTCCGAAGCAGGAACCAACTTCACTGCAGAGGGCAAAAGATCAGAGGGGTTTTCAGCAGGGCCTGTTTCTCTGTACCAAACTCCTGGTAAGTGGGGAGAAAAAGGTCCCTCATCTTTCCTTTCTACTCAAACCAGAGCAGACGTCTTCAGACTCCTCTGTGCCTGGTGCCACCAAGGCCATCAGAGCAGACAAGCTGCACACAACCCTTTCTCCTGACATCTTTTGCTGTGCTGCCTCCCAAATGCTTGGCAATCAGCATCTTCCCAGCCCATAAATCGCCCAGAACTCTAAATGAAGTCTCCTGCCTCTGCTCTTGGTTTATTAGTCCCATGAGACATTAAGGGACCTTTTAGAAGCAGAATGACAGATAAAGGGAAAGGTAATAAAGCAGAAGCAGCTCCCAGACAAACAAGCTTTACTTCCCACAAAGGTGCTTTTAGTCATATTTTTGAATCATTAATTCTAGCTCTGGCTCTGCTGCCTGCCTGCCTCCCTCAGCACCAGCAGCTCTGCAACAGAAATGTGCTTAGGTACCAGCAGCTGATGATTTTCTGAAGACCCTGACATAATTGTGAGGAAGCAAGCAGCAACACACCAGGTTATCTTCAGCAAGACATTTCAGAAGCATTTATGCCTCGCTCGCAAAAACCTGGTGTGTCTCCAACATGGTTTGTGTCTCCAACATGTCTCCAACATGATCCAGCACCATCCAGTTTGGATGGTTCCAAACTTTAAACACCTTTCCGGGTGCTAGGCTGTCAAAGCAGCTGCCTCAACCCCCAGCTTTTAAGGAGGAAAGTCTCCAACTTCAAAGGCAGCAACATTTTCACCTTCTGCAAGCAACAGCTGCAGGGATGCAGAACAAAGCAGCTCGTATCAGATGGGTGACTTGGCACAAAGGACAGCACACAGGAGGATTTGGGATCATTTTTGTCTCACTCTAGGGAAGTCTCCAGGCAGGGAAAAGCACCACAGCACCCAGTCCAGGGCCTGTCCACCTCCTGAGCATCAGAACCCCATGGGCATGAGAATGATAAGGGGTGTTATGGTGATCTGTACCACTGAGAGGCTGTGAGGTTTCAGCATTTCTTCACCTTCCTGCCCCAGTCCAGCGAGCAGCACTGCACTAATCTGCTTGTTTCACCTCACCTCAGCCTAAACTTTCCTGCCAACAACAACAAACCCATTCTGTGCATTAGCCACGCCTCTGATAGCAATCACCAAGTCCCATGTTACATCCTGCTCCCTGGAGAAAAGAGACTGCTGTGTTTTCCCATTCCATGCCCAGACAGATTTCACAGTCACGGTGGAGCTGAGCTGCCCGCGCTGCACTCGGTGCCATCGCTCCAGTGGTTATCCATGGTGCTGCTGCTTTCCAGCTGGGATCTGTCAGGGATTATTTCCATACCCTTCACTTCACCCTTGTATGCAGGCATGTACCGAGGAGCCAGCAGTAATTAAAAGAATTGGGGTCTATTTAATTACCTTCTGACACGCCAGCACAGCCGTGCCTTCGCAGCAGCCACCGAGCCCACGGGCAGCCGAGCTGCAGCCCAGGTTGTCTTTGTTTACAGGGGGGGAAAAGCAGCAAGCTTCTCATTTCCAGGAAGGGAACTTGCCTCTTTCAGATGGAAACCTATCATGGAAGCCAAGGAAATTTTAAAAGGGGAATTTTGAATGTGGTCTAAAGGCTGCAGCAGCTTTGGGCCCTGGAGGTGCAGTGGGGAGCGGGCTGGGGTTGCTGCAGGAACAAGGAGGGGTTTGCCCAAATCCACCCACACGAGCCAGAAAAATTTGGTTTCACACAGATTCAGGGGAAGTCGTTCCTCAAGCAAAGGAAAGGTCACATCCCACACAACTTTCCCCTCCCTTCTTAGCAGTGGTACATGTTTTTAAGAAGTTAATAGCAGCCTGGGAAAGCCATGGGGGGAGGATCTAAAAACCTGTGCCTCCTGCAGCCCAGAGACCCTGGGAAGGCTCTGGGAAAGGATCCAGGCTGTTCACCCACAGCCCCTTCCATGGGAGAGATGAATTACAAATACACACAGCTACCATACAGTCTCAGAGATGAGGCACCTCAAAGCCCCATGGCATGAGTGGTCCTGAAAGGAAACTCCAGCATCCTGCAAAGCTCAGTCTGCTCTCAGGCACTGGGATATTGGGATCAAGCAATTCTCCTCGTCACTCTTCCACCGAGGACCCCATGGGCTGAGCCTGTGTTATTTAGTACTCATGAAGGTCACAGTCCTGCAAAAGGCATCTTATTTTTTTCTGCAGTTCAGGCAAAGAGCACAGAGCTGCAGGAAGGATGCCCCAATGCCCAGCCTCCCAGCAGTTCACCTCCACCCTCCTGCTGAAAGAAGATGGCTTTTAGCAGCTCTTCATCCCTAGAAAGATCCCTTCACACACCTTCTGCCTTAGGGGAAGCCATAATTATCTTCAGTGATCTCTGGAAATTAAAGAAGCCTGAGTGATGGCTCAAACACCCCTGTGTCAGTACCACTGTGGCAGCTTCAGGCTCTTCCAACCCTGCCTTGAGGGATGCTGCTGGCTCCTCATGCCAATCTGTTACAAACCTGTGGTGAAGAGACAGGATGTGGAACCCACAAACTGTTCCTCTGCAGAAAGGAAATGAAAACCAAGCAGAAAAATCTAACCACACACTCTCAAGCTCATCAGGAAACAACCAGTAAAAAAAAGAAAGGAAGGGAGATTCTTCAAGCTGACAGCAGAGTCCATGCCACCAGCCTGATTCACACCAGGTCTATAAGGGACTGCAGGCACAGAGCACCTCTGAAGACAATGTACTTTTATCTTTGCCACACACCCAGGAACTCACAAATGAAAGACAGATGTTCCTTGAAAAAGATATGCTACCATTTCCTCCTTAAACAGAAAGCCCTTCTTTTGTCATGATCCTGAGAGGGGTTTTTCATTATAAAAAGGTGAGACTTTCCTCCCCATAAACCATTCAGGTAACTCTATCCCCACTTCTTGTTTGGTTTCACTAGTCCAAAACAAGGGAAGATGCCTGTCTTCTTCTAAACAGTCTGCTGGATGTATTAAATATATAGGATGTTCTGGTTGATTTGGGATGCAAGAATCGATGTCACGTCTCTGTTCCACAAATGGGCAGTTTCCCTCAGAAGCCAGTGAAAATATTCACATTTATGACTTGAAATTCATTCCCCAGAAAAGTCCTCCGTGCTTTGTTTAAAATTCATTGTTTCTTGTAAATTTATTCACTAGAATATTAATAGAAAGAAAACATATAAAAGGAAGAAATGCAGCTGACAGGAATTTGGTTAAAAATTCAAACCGATTTGCACAGGGCTTTTCAATTTCCCAGCTCTAGGCTGCATAATTTTCAATCCACAGGCCCCAAAACATGCCTGAGTTCTAATGCTATTTCGAAAAGAAAAGACATGATGAATGTTTTGGCAGATTCTTGATTTTCTTTTTAGCTCATTGTGATGATATGATTGAAAATGCAGAAACATCTTGAAGAAAGGAAAGAAAGGAGACTAAGGACTTCCTCCTCTTATGCAAGAGGAAAGAGCCTGCATAGCCAAAGAGGCCAAAAATTGGTGTTTCTCTTAAAAGAAGTTTAGGTCAAAGCAACCACAGCCAAGACCAGAGGGTACACAAAACAATTTGCCTTTGATGGTGCTCCACAGGGCTGAGGACACTGCTAAAAAGGACAATTGCTAAGTGGAAAACACCCATGTGCTCCCCTCACATAGCTCTGACTTTCAATTGACTCCACACTCCAGGGATGAATGATGACTGTCCCAGTGGCCAACTCATGAAGGAACCCAAACCCAGAACTAACTTGCCTACCATTCCCTGTATTTCTGTCAGAAAAAATGAATACTTATTGTCTAGAGTAACATCATTCCAGGTTGCAGAATAAATGATATTGGTGGGCGAGGTGGGAGGGAGAAAAATCTAATGCAGTTATTAATGAGAAACAACCCTGTATTTGCCCACACTTCTAATGACTCCACCAAAAGGCAGCAGTGAATTAGCACCCAAACACTTCCAACAGGCATAAACTATCTCCTAGCCAGAGCTTTCCTTCCCACAGACTCTGCAAAGTTGTAGTAGACTTGGCCTCACAGATGGCATCTGCTCTCTAGCCATCCCCCTGTTTCTTTCCAGCCCTAATTGAGAAACTCACCAGCAATGAGAGGAACTCAGCTGCTCCCAGCCCACAGTGGAACAGGCCTGGAACAGCTGTGCTGCATCTTTTTACAATTATCCTTCTTCCACCTCTCCAACCAATAACAATTTCCCAAAGAATGAACCTTGCTACACCTGAAATACTTCAAAATAAAGGGGTGTCCTGGCTCTGCTTTATCAGTAGCAATGAGGGGACACAGCCCCCAAGCAACCTGCCTTACTGCACCCCTTCAGTCAGTGCTGTGGGTGTTAAAATACCAGCTGTACAAGGAGCTGGGATGTGAGCTGGCAGCTCTGGTTCAGCAGAAAATATCACATACCCAGGGAGAAATAACAGCATGTGAAGATGCTAAGGCAACAAGGCAGGAGCAAAACAATAAAGATCTCAGCAATGCACCCTGCTCTATAGGAGACATCACACTGTACTCCAGGATGACTCTGGAATTAAAGAAGGAGGGTGACATCTAAATGTAGTAATAAGGAGTGAAGTAAAACAAGCAGTATACTAAAAAAATACACACAGCAAACAGTAACCAAGAAAATAAATCGCAGAGAATATTTCAGTTTTTATCCAAGGACAAGCAGTTCACCAAGATCACTCCAATTGTTTTGGGGCTGGAACATGACCCACAGTAATGGATCTCATCACCCCTCATGGAAACTGCAGCTGCAACTTCAAATGAGCAGAGCAGAACCACCTGCACTGGAGGATGGCTGTGACGTCTGCAATGCAAGAGTTTCTCAGACTTCCAGCATCCCTTTAGCCACCTCTCATCTGCAAATCCCCTCCCAGAGCTCAGCCCCTCGTAAGACCACCAGGAAAAATGAACTCCTGAGCACTGATGATGGGACCAAATTCAATGGCATCCTCCACACAGGGCATGACCAGTCAGGAGGAGGTAAAGGGCATTTGGTGAACTGGTCCAGTAGTGCTGTACCACAGAAAAAAACTGAGGACCACTGCAGCCCTCTTCCTTCCTAGCCATGGTCCCTCCTTACACCTGAGCTACAGAAACTTCTATTATCCACATCCTGGCACTCCCCTTCCTTTTGGTAATGTAAGATGAGCACAAAGACACAGTAAAAAGAAGTTCACCTGTAGATCTCTAGGCCACACTGGTGGGCAGACAGTGCTGGAACAGCAGTGCCCAAGCACTCCTTATCCTCAGTGATTACAAACAGTGTCTCAAAGTGACACCCAGATTCATGTCACACAAGCAATGTTCAGGTCATAGCTCCAAAAGGAGGACACAGCAGTGTAAAATACTACCCAGAGCAGTGTTTGGTGTTGCTACTAGATTAGTCTTTTGGTGCCATCACCATGGCACATGCCTGCAATATCCAGAAGTCTTCCCAGGCAGGCTGACAGCAGCATCACTGCATGGATCCAAGTGAAATCCTCCCACCAGAGATGGGATCTGAAGCTGATCCTGCCCACTCACTCCTCCCCACCCTGGCCACACAGACAGAAGGAAAAATGCCCTCCACAGAAACCCCCAAATTTACTATAATTTAGTGGAATGATTGGAGGGAAGTGCTCACCAGTGAGAAACCTTCTCAGAGACACTTCCCAGGATAAAAATTTGCCCACACAAAGTACACACTCTGCAGCAGCTAAAATCCCCATTGCCAAACATGGGGCACCTCTGAGCTGCACACAGACAGGATGGGCCCCTGGGTACGTGTCTGCAGCAGCAGAGTGAAGTCTGTATAAACCACAGAGCCATTATCAAGGGTAAAATTAGCTCCTGTTACTGACAGCATCTATCACTCATTCCTACTCTAATCTCTACCAGGGGAAAGATTTACAAGCAACAATGATGAAAGAGAAAAGGGAAGGGGGAAAAAAAAATCAAAGCAATACAGAGGGGGGAAAAAAAAAAAAATCAAAGCAAAGATAACAAAAGCATTTGTGAGGCTGGAAGAAACAAACTACATTATATTACAGGGACCAAGGGATCCTTATCATGCCCAGATAAGATTTTCATTCGGCGTGTTGGGAATTTTTTTTTAACTGCTTAAGAAGATTCAAATACATTGCCAGGTACCTCCAGCTTTATATGGGTTTTCTTTTAGCCATGCATCGGTGCAGCAGCTTGCCTCAATAAAAATCCTAGGAAAACATGTACAATGGGAGGCACATCAAAGGGACACAGATGTTTGTAAGAATCTTACTGAACAGGTACAAGAACTAAAGGCAGGGAAAAGATAAAGCTCAGATTTTGTCAACGTTATTCTTTAGGGGGTTTCTAAAGCCTTTGAAAAGGGTTTGTTAAAAATATATTGATCACAGAATAATCAGTTCTGATGAATCCAACCCAACGATCACTGGATAGTGCACTATTAGCATGTATTAGTAAATGAGAACATAATGCAGAAAGTAATGAACCACTATGAAAATAATTCTTAAAATATGACTAGGAGAGGAAAGCAAACCACAAACAGAGCTGCTTGTTAGCTCCCAATCTTTGCTTTGTTTGCTCTTCATAAACCACTTGGCAGAATTAATCACTGCAAATAAATGAAACTTCTGGATGCACTCCTCATTGAGCAGCTTGCAGAACAGACATCTTCCTTCCCTGAAAGCATGCAGCTAATGCTAATTCCACTGGAGTCAAGGGAACCTCAGCCACCCATACCAACACCATCCTGTGATTAAAATGTGCCTTCTGCACACAGGTCTCAGAGCACTTGATCAATAATTATTAATGGAGCCACACACCAATCCATCCACACAGCTGCTGTGGAAACCATGCTGCTCCTTCACCATCACTGTGCCAGAGGGAGAGTGTGCCCTGAACTTCCAACCTGGCTGCACTTCCATGGTTGGAGGTGGCAGGGGTCTGTCACAATCAAATTATAAAGAAGAAGAAGAAAAAAACAGAACTAAGAGCCCGCCCTGGCTTTAGAGCTTTACCATAGGCAAGTCTCTCACAAGGTTTCTCTAGCATTATAGGAGATCTCTGCTCCTGGGCACCCATTTGGGTGGGAATACCTGCAAGATAAGGGCTAATGGGAGCTGACAGGTAGAGTGCCCAGTGCTCCCAAAACATACCTGCTGGAGCTGCTGCTATGCAGGGTCTCACACTGAAGAGCAGAGAGAACATAGGGCTGTATTGCCACCCAGTAGTAGTCTTCTCTTTCCTCTCCCACCCTCTTGGCAAAAGGGAAGCGTCACCATCTCTCTTAAAACAACATTGAAATGAACGTGAGGAAGTTGCTAAGAGATGCTGTATATCTGCATATCTCTGGTGTAGGGGCAACCAGGTGAACACAATCAGGTGTTGCCAATCACCAGGAGGAAGGCACGAGCTCCTGTTCAGCCACCTGTGCCCAATTAGGGCTGCCCCTGGCTGGACATGAGCAGAATTGAGGGACCAGTAAGAGGGGGGTGAGGTCGGGCTAGCACAGCAGTAGTGTGTCTGATTCCAGTTCAGAAGGCTGTGTGTTGGAATCGTGTGGGAGCACCACCAAAAACGGGAGAAGATGGGAGCTCGTGGCACAATAGCATCACGTCTGACCCAGATCAGAAAGCCGCGTGTTCAAATTGTATCAGGGTCACCAAAAAAATGGGAGATTGTTCAGTCTCTTCCTCAGACCGATCAGGAGTGACCTCTGCCTCGTTTCTCAAAGCTCACCTTTTATTGGTCCCCCAGTTCTGCTCATGTGCAGCTGGACCAGCCCTAATCGGGCACAGGTGGGCTGAACAGGAGCTCATGCCTTCCTCCTCCTGACTGGCAACACCTGATCGTGTTCCCCTGGTTGCCTCCACAGTTTTGGGAAGGCTGATTTGCATTTCTGGGCCTCAGAATGCCCCTAATAGAATTTACAGTGGGTTGTGGAGATTGCCATCCCAGCTAATCAAATATAATAAATAGCTCTGACTGAGCAGATGACTCTCCTACAGCACTGTGCTTATCAGAGGGATCGGTCTTAATTTGAGACTCCATTCATCAGCCCTGCTAACGGGATTGTGCAGAGAGTGATATTTGACAGAAGTGTTTTGGAAATTCCTAAATGGAGAGTGTGCATTGAGGGAGACAAGATGGATGTTTCCATTACAGTGACTGTGCAGAACATCTCACCCACCCCTGCTCCCCATGGCTGGCAGACACGTGCCGTTACAGGGGATACGGTGGCCACAGATTCCACCTTGTTTTGCTTATCTAAAAGAAAAATAATTCATTTATTCTAGGTCTGAAGGGTGGCAGCTGCTGGTGCTCCTGGCTGTCCATCACACTGACTCTGCCTGGAGAAGGCTGTGAGGGCAGGAGAGCCCTGAGGGACACGGACAGACTCCTGCAGGGAGCCAGCCAGGAGCTGCTGCAGCCCTGGGCAAAGGAGCTACTGAGGCTCAAAGGCCAGAAAGGATCTCTTGCTTTACTGATCCATGGACTCTGCAGGCCCAAACATCATACAATCCCTTTTTCCAAGTCATCACATAGCACCTTAAAAACAGTTTGGTTTTCAGTCCCCACCACTCTCACTGGGCACTCCACGTTTTGCCTTCATCTTGACCTACAAGAATGGTTCTCCCCATGGACATTTACCCTTCACCAACAGCACCTCTCAACCTTTGCTTTTCTAGGCTGGATGTCCCAGTCTCTTTAACTTCCACTGCTAACAAAAATCCAAGGAACTTCTTTCTGCAGCCATGGCAGACTGAACACATCTTCCTGCAGCAACATCTTTTGTACAGCAGCACTAACACCCCTTTGCTTCTGCCTGTTCAACAGCAAGAGGTAGGACTGGCCTGCAGTAACCTGGGCAGCTCAGACCTGTTTGCTTTGAGAAACCTCTCCCACAGCAGATTAAGCCTGTGATGAGGGGGTCAATGAAAGATGTATTAATTATCACCACCACCAGCACCCTAGACCTGGATAATTTTTGAGATGTGGCTGAGAACAACTTTCAGCACAGAAACTGTGCTCTTCTATTTCCTGGGAAGAGGATTATGAAAAGCCATTTTCTCTTTCTGTCAACAGCATGGGCTGAGGGGCTGATCAGATGCAGACACTGCTGAAGGGCAGTATGAGAAACTCTATTCCTGTCCCAGCTGTCTGGAGGGCAGGTATCCAAGTTTCTATGGCACATCAGAAGCAGCAAGTGCTCCTCCCTGCCACAGCTTCAGACCTGGGGGCTGTGGAAGTTGGTGGGTTCTGGCAAAGAAGGGAGCAGAGGGGCAGAAAGAAGCAACACACACAAAAACCAACCAAAAACCAAAAACAAAACAGAGAGAAAGCAATAGGAATGAACAAATTCTTTCACACCTGTCCATCCAGACAGAACATTTTTGCCCCAGATTTTGTAAACAAAATGATAGAAAATCTTAAAACATGAAAGTTAGTTATCCCCTGTATTCTTCCCACCTTCCTTTTCATTCTCCATCTAGAGCCATTTCCTTTTGCAGAAACAAAGAGAACATGACACATTGTGAAAAAGGCTTCCCAGCTCATGCCTGCTTGTTCCACTGAAGACCTCGAATAGCCACAGGGCTGAGAGTCCTGGGGTGAAACAAGATTCATCATCAATTCTTTTCTGAGATAACCCCATTCTCATGGGACACAGGGGAGCAGGGACAGGTCAGTAAGGAACAGGGGAAGGAAAAGAAAAAAAATTTCAAAAAGCAAAAGGAAAGAGGCAAGCTTATTCTGCAAGTCAAAAACAGTTTGGCATTTCCAAGTTAAATACAACCAAAGCCTCTGTCCGTGTGCTCCATTGTAACACTGTTGCTCTAAATCCCCTTTTATCCCTTTAATTATGCATGAAAAAACCACACGACCTCGCTGCTGGTTCGCTCAGCCGAGCAGTGGCTCACAGTGCAGAAGGCTCATTATACAGCTTTAGCTGGGCTGAGTGCTCTGAATTATTTAAATCTCCATTAAGCCTCCACGATGGCATATCTGTGTGATAAACGGCTCAGGTGCCACTGGATTTCTCCCCTGGCCAACCCGCTCTCCCTTCTCCTTCTCCCTCTCTCTCCTTCCTCCTGCAGAACCCGGTGGGAAGGGAGATAATTGCCAAGAGGGAAGGAGTTTGCACTCCTGCTATCAACTGTTTCCTTGTCATTTAAAAAAAGGCCAACTGAGCCAAGCAATAAAGACACTTCATCAGGATTTGTGCTAGAGGGCACGGTAAGGTGGTCAATGCATAACTTGTTTAACGGCCATTTTATTTTTTTTTAAATTAAATAAAACTTAAGCCATTATGTTTTACTTAAACAGTGTGAACGCCCTCTCCCTGTCCCTGCAGCATCACTGCAGAAGCACACTGAAGAAATGGTGCCAGAGACAGGGGCAGTTGTGATGATGAGGGCTGAGCATACCCAGTGGGGGGGGGACTGATCCATTTTGTCCTCCCAGTCCCCTTTTCACACGCCCATTGATCTACAGGCCAGTATCATAAGGAGAAGCCAAGAAAGATGGGCTGAGGGATCTCAGGGCATAGTCAAAGTGTGAGGGATTTGTGGAACAGCCTTCTAGGATCCAAACAATCAAAACAAAACAAAAAACCCAGAAAAACAAAAAAAAAGGGGGAGAAATAATTAAAAAATAATCACAGTGAAACACAGCAGTCCCTGCAGCTTCCTGGGAGAATGGGAGGTCAATCCAGATCAAGGAGAGGCCCTTAATCCCTGCAACGTGAAGGACAAGATCAGTTCTCCTTAGAGAAAGCTTCCTGCGGTCACAAACCTCTTCAAGCACAAAGGGACAGGGGAGAAAGAGGCAAAAACTCTTCACACTGTTATTCAAAACAGCTCTTCATGGCATGGGCAGACCTAGCAAACAGCATCCCAAAGACCATGGAAGGAAAAGTTCAGGCTAAGACTTGCTTTCCTTGGCTTAAGTCACGTATCTCCACAGGCTTTGGCTCCTCGGCTGCAAGATGGAGATAAAAGTCCATCTGTTACCCCTCATGGCTGCAACAAGGCTTGCATCATGAGGGACTTTGGGAGGCAGAGATAAATGGCAAGAGATCTCTACACTCTAAGGAAGCACCTGCTGAATAGGGCAGGAAGAAGGTGGAGACAAGGAGGCAAGTTATTTATTTGTGAAAGCAATTGGAAAATGTGCTGAAGAGGAGAGAAAAAAACCCTTTGGTGCTAAAAAATAACCTCTGTCAGAAAAAAATATAAGACCTCTTATTTTAAAGGTTTCTCTCCATATTTACTTGAGATAAATCGAGGCAGCATAGTGGCTGCATTTTCTTAAGACTTGAGAAATAGGTGGCAGTACTCTAAAGACAGGTTTCACTCATCTATCACTGCCTTCCCCTCCCAGTGTCTGGGGGACACAGGTTGCTGTGACATCTTTTACCAGGATTTAGAGAGCAGTCATCCTGTCAGGGATGTGAAGCCAGCCTTGGTGCCACAAAGCTGCTGTCAAGCCCACACCATGTTTAGGAGGCAGCAGCTGACCTTGTTTTCAAGCCAGGGATTCCACCCAGAGAGGCAACAAAGAGAGAGCCCAGTCTGCCTCCCATTTCCAGCTGCTCCTGCAAGGAGAGCATTTGCTGTCTGCTTACAGCACCACTTTCTGAAGCTGCTATTTATTGTGCTGCTCTGGCAGTGTTTATCTCCTCAAAGTGCAGGGAAATGACTGGAGCCGGGCATCCTATTCCAGGCTCTGCTCCTGGTTCCCCCTGTCACCTTTTGGGGAAATCCTGACCTCACCTGCCTTGGTGGCAGTGCTGGGACTGCCCTTGCTCTCTCTCCCTGACTCAGTTTCTCTCATTCTTGCCAACTCTCATCTGTATTTTTAAAAGCAGCATGGGTCAGGGGTGACTCAAAGTCCTAAAATGTTAGGAACTGGCTCTGAATTCATGCTGTGTTTTAAAAAGGAAGGTGTCAATTGTTTTTGTATGTGAAATCTTAGAAGTGACCTCTAGGTGCTGAGACTTTCTTTTAAAAGAAGTCTGAGGTTAATAGCACAAATACAATATTTACAAGCATGAATCATCTAGGTTTATACAGTATGTATCCCTTTTGCTGACAACTCTCACTAACTATACCAAGACAATATTCTCCAGAAAAAAACCAACACAACAACTTAAACTATTGCTTCCCATAAATAATAAAGCCAGGATAATAACAATTAGGCCAGAAGGGGCATTCATACCTGTGGGCTTTCCTGGTGCCCCCAAGCCCCTTGATTTCAGGACCAAAGCTGAGGAGCTCTGCCAAGGAGAAAGCTGACCTGGGCACCCCTCATCCATCCTCCTGGACAGCAGTGCTGCTCCCAACTTCACCAACTGATCCCATGCAAGTGCCTTGAGATGGATAACCAGAGAAACTTCAGCATTAAAAGAAAACCACTATCAGTTTCTAATGCAATTAACAGCCCCCTGCCAAGAGAGCCAATAAGAGCACTTCATCAGACCATTATAACCCTGGAGGGTACAGAGAGCCTGCCACGGTAACTCCTTTAATTGCCCTTAATGTTTCATTAAACACAATTACATTTAAACCTAAACTGTGCCATTTGTTGTGGTTTTAATTAGACAAAGGGCAAGATAAAAGGATTGGATTAACCCTCCTCTTCCCTCCCTCCATCCCCTCTGCTAGGGGCTGCCCACAGTCTGCAACTGGATTGCAACAGGGAAAAGAACAGAGAGGAGAGAAGCACCAAGCACCTTCACAGCCCCACATGCACGGTGGGGAACAGCTGATTCCGAGGAGGAGAGAAGGGGACAAAGGACTGAACCTCACCAGGCTCTCCCTGATGGGAAAGGCAAAGCCTGGCAGCCCCTTTCCTCTTGCTGCCTTTCCTCTGTTAGGGAGATGAATCAGCTCCACACTTCTGAAGAGAGGCTGCAGTGCTGGATGTGCACCCAGTGCCAGGGGTTTGTAAAGCCATTCTTGAAATATACACAGAAAACCATGCAAACACTTATTTTAGCCTAATAAAAAAGGAAAACAATTTTTTCCTTCACGGAATTTATTCATTACTGGCTTAAATATCATTCCTAAATTAGATCTAAGGAGAAAAATGCTGAAATTCTGCACCCGTTTGATGTTGCAGAAAGCTTTGGCAAACCAGGCTGCCTCCTCCATCTTTTCTGAGCTTTTCAGTGACTAAGAGGAAAAAGCAAAGCAGATTTAGCTGCAGTGCCACACACCCAAATCAGAATAAACTGCTGAAATGCTGCTCTGCTCAGAGATTTATGGTACAATTAACATTTTCGTTGGTTTCTAATGACTTCTTTCTTTCTTTTTGAAGCTGACAAGAGAGTAGGAATAGCCACAGGGTATAATCAGACTGTCTGCAAGGTGGAAGGGAAGTGAAGCAGAGCAGAAAGGGACCCTCTGAGGCAGGCAGGTCTCATTATTATCTCTTTGTGGGAGCATTAGCACCATTGGAGGGCACTCAGGCACCACTGGAACAAGAGCAGTGTAAGAACTTGAACAGAACCAAGAAGAAGACGAAAAGAATGAAAGAGGCACTCGGTGACAGGTCTGAATAGTCTCCTTTGTGCCACAAGACTTGCTGAGATTTTGCTATCACTTGACAAGTGCCAAAACTCCACACGTCTGATCCAAAGACTACATGTGTCATCAGGAAGCCTCCAGATAACTTCAGGGAAACTTGGCCAGAGCCAAAGTGTAACAGGTTACGTTCCACCAGTACAGGAATATCAGGAAAATCACTCTTATAATTTCTGCTACTAATTTTCAGTGGTTTTTTTCCACAGTTTATCTCCCCATCATAGTGTCTACTCACACAACCAGTGATTTTCCAGAGCTGTGAGTAAAAAGAGGGCGTGAGGCAGATGAGAAAGGTGGTAGAGAAAATGTGTGCTGTTGCTGAGAAAGAAGTAATTACAGCAAGAAGTAGCTCCCCTTTGGCCCAGTAACACAGCAAACTGTGTGCTGCCGTGGTACGTGGAGGCCTCACCAGACATGGGGACAGAGTCTTCTCATCTCTACTTGAGAGGGAACTGAGGCACAGACTTGGAGGTTCATGACATTGCAGCAGGGCAAGAGCTGTAGACACAAACTGAGTTAGCTCAGGTACAAAGCAGAGATGGGAGGCCTGAGGCGGGAACCTGCCTTTAGAGAAAAAGCTATCAGTCTTCCAGCTACTGGGAGAGAATGGGGGGAAAATGCCAGGGGACCAGGGTGCTACAGGGTTGAAATACAGGACTTGGAAGCCAAATAGCAGAGCAGGTTGCCAGCTGGCAGTTCCCTGCTACTTGGTGTGCACTCCAGAGATGTTTAAAGAAAAAAAAAGATTCTCAGGGGAAACACAATGTGAGGTGTCATTTCTAATTTAACTCTATCATTGTTATTATTTTTTATTTCCCCAGAAATAAAGCTGTAAGTGGTCTGGTTAGAGCAGTGCTGCCTCTTCACCTCCCCACAGTCCCTGTGGCAGCACATTTCCTTCTGTTTAGATATCTTTTCTGACCATTTCTGTGGCCAAGACAACCCACCATTGCCACAATGCTGCTGCTTAACCAAAAAAAAGAATTGTAGAAGCAGGGGACTCCTCCATCAGCAGAGTCTGTGCTTACAGTAAAGCTCCTCTCTCTCCTTGGTGGGACAGCACATGCACATCCCTGCTTCTGCCTCCAGGATGAAGGGGTGACCCTCAGTTTTGAGCTTTGGGGAGCAATAGGGAGTGAGGGGCAGGGGGGATCAGAGGGAGTGGGGAGGACAGCTGTTAAGCTCTTAGAGATAATAAATTGAATAGCTCTGAAATTGGACCCACAAGGATAAAAGTGTTTTTAGTGCCTATAAGACTGACTATAAACTCAATCTGTCAGCCAGCAGCAGCTGTTAAAGATAATGGTCCCGGTAAATTTAACTTCTGAACTGCCACAAAGGGACCAGTGTGATGTTAAGTTTCTCCCTTCTTTGAAAGGTGATGGAGATGGATAAAAAAAAAAAAAAAAAAAAAAGGCATAAAAAAATTTCAAGATCTTAAACATGCATCTTCAGTCAGCTAATCAAAACCCTGCTTTGAAGAGCAAGGATGGGCTGTGCCCCCGTTGGGGAGAAGAGATCCCCAGGAGGCTTTTAGGCAGATGAATACCTCAGGGCTGCTTTGATAGGATTCCACAAATGATACCAAATATTTGCTAATCAGCCAAGGTCAGCAGGGAAAGAAATGACTCTCTGCTCTGAAAGCAGGCATCTCCTAATTATTTAAGTCCACGCTGTGACTTTATCATAAGCTCTAGGCAAAGAAAAGCATCTTGCTGCACTAGCCTTGAGCAGATGGTGACTCAGAAGCATTCCCTTTCCCTCTGTCCTCCCTTTCCCTGGAAGGAAACAGTCGTTCATCTGGACCAGGCCCCTTTGAAAATCCCTGCCCCAGGGCAGAGGGAGACCAACCCCAGTGAGGGAAGCCCTGAGCTGCCACAGCTTGGGCAGGCAGCACATGGTCCAGTCCCCTTGCCATGGCTGCACTTGTCTGCTCATAGCAAAATGTTGCCTGCACCATGTGTCCCACCAAAACCCCAGGGAACTGTGTCATTGAACCCAGTGGCAGCAGGATCTGGCCCACAGAGATCAGATAGAAATCTCCAGCTTGACAGTGTCATTCCTCAAAACCTATTTTCCCTGCCTGGCAGGTAATACAGCATGATTGAGACTGTGTTTTAAACAGACCACTGCTCCAAATAAGCTATTCCCAGCAAGCAGTTTGGATATGACAGTCAGAACTACTCAGGCAATTTTGAAAAGGCAGCAGGATTTGGCTTTAAGTACAGAAGACAGTCCAGTTAACCTCACCTGACAAAGCAGCTGTTGCAACCACATCACCAGCATCACCTTCACACAGAACAGAGCAAACAAGAGCTGAATGGTCCTGGTGGAAAGCCAGGAGGAGCATTGGTCTCTCTGCACTCTCTCCTCATCCCTGTTCAGCCCCATACACCCAAAGCTCCACGAGGGCTGCAGCATGCCCACTGCTCCAGCCTCAGCCCTTCCCAGGCTGGACTGCAGGGACATGAACCTTTCCTTAGCACATATTCCCAATACCAGGCTTGCTTCAGCATCAGAAGAGGGTTTTGTCTCAAGAGGATTTCTTCACAGCTCATTTTGAAGCTGCCTGAATAGTACTCTTGGATTCTTGCCACAGCGAGGGAAACCTATAGGTGACCTTTGCTGAGGAGCCAGAGAGTGGTTCCTTTGGAAATGTTTTTACCCCGATGGGAATGAGATTTCTCATGTGCTTAGCATAACATCTGTGCTCTGATGGATTTGGGTTTCACTGGAGTGAAGGATACGGTGTCAAACACAACAGAGCTTCCAATCAAGTCCTTGGGAGAGGTTCATGCAACTACTTTGGAGCAATATCCTAGAATTACTTCCCAAGACAGGGATATTTTTCAAGAGGTTGAAGGACTGTCTTCTTTTGGACACACTTCAGCAGTACTCACCATTTCTAACCAGCAGTTAAATAGTGCTGAAGGTCTCAAGTCAGAACCAGCACAATGTGAAGTCGCTTTAAACTACTTTGAGATTAAACCTCCTGATTTTATTCAACACTAGGGATAACATGTCTTTGTTGTTAATAACCAAGGACATAGAAAGAGTCAAATCAAATTTAAATACATGGAATATCAGAGGGGCATTTACAGAAACACTACTGAAAGAAGAAAGCAACCCCATGCCCCAGGGTCCACATATCTCATGGCCACCAGAAAGCCCTGATTTAAAAAGCAGTTCCTCCAGCCTTTTTCTCATCAGTGGTGTAAGAAAGGACAGGACAGAAAGGGTGGAGGATCCTGTGAAATGATTTATCACTCCTACTATACACAATACAGCTTCTGTCACAGTTGTCCATTGCTTCCCCAGCAACAAACCTGGGAACTTCATTCCCAGGAACATTCCAGTTTGCAACAGGACTTCCCCTAAAGCAATTCCCTGACCATCAGCAGGGACATGGCACACACTGGCAGTCTTCTCCCTCTCTCCACATTTCTTTGTGCTCTCAGAGGGGAAAAAAAGAAAATGGAGGGGGTGGGAAAAAAATCCTCTCCAGGCCTCCGGGTTAAAACTGTGACCTACTTCAATCCACACTGCTGTCCATTATTACCAATCCAATTATTCCAGACAGGTTAACTCAGCTTTAATTTATGTCAATCCAATTACCTTTTTTCTGGTTGGTTTTTTTTTTGTTTTTTTTTTCTTATTATTATTAAATAAAAAGATCACTTCATGCTTTAAATGATTTATGAATACTGGGTCAACATCCCAGGGAAAGGACTTGGGAATTCTCAAGGTCAAGGTTGGCCTCATGCAGGAAATCCCTCCCAGAGTTTGGGGGGAGAGCTTTAGTCACCTCATCTCTCTTTTTTTTTGTATTTTAATTGGATCTCTCACACAAGAGCCTGTGGCTTCCAGGACTCTGCTCACTGAGCAGGAATGGTATTCCCACTGCAAATATGTTTCAGTTGAAGTAAAAGGCACTTAAATTAACTAGATCTCCTCATCTGTTGCAGTATAATGGGACAGCTGAGCACAAAGCTTTTCCCTTTGGGATGAAAAAGAAATCCAGGATGGAGATTTTCAAAGGCACAAAGGGGAGTCAGGTATCTAATTCCCACAAACATTCACTCAGTTTCCCTTTGACAGCCTTCTCCAGAAGTCACCAGCAGGAGTGTTTTAAACAACCCTGTCACTACCTTCACTCTTTCCTTCAGTCACTGCCAAGTTCTGGCAAACTTCTCTGAGCAATCAACTTGTATTAGGGGGGTAAAACATGCTCAGCAGCTCCTCCTTACCTGAGTGCAAAGGCTCAGCCTCTCTGCTACCAGTGCCAGGACTGCAGCATCGTGAGATGCTTTGTCTGCTTGCTTAAACCTTTAGAACTGAGATATTCCACCTCCCCCCAAGCAAAGGCTCCAGACAATTCAGTTCCACTCCCATTTCTGCCACTAACCCACCCCATCACCTTGGCTTCTGACTCACATGCCCTGGCTTCCACTCTCACAGAGCTGCCCACCCTCTGCCTCCTGCCCACACACAACTGGGGCTGTAGTGACAAATGAACTGGAGACCCAAGAGCCTTTTGAATCAATACCTCCTGGCTCCTAGACAGCCATGAGCAGAGCTGGTTCAGCCTTTACCATGTAGTTCTCAATGATCTTTCCCTGGTGTTTCTAATTTGGACCAATAAAGTTTTGACTTGAATTTTGTTTTTTTCTGTCCAGCTAAACTTTCCAGCTGATCTCAGCTACTATAGCAGCAGAGCCAGTTCTGCAAATAACCAGGAACCCCGGCCATTTCCAAAGCTTGGAGTTCAAACCTTGAGAGGTTCTTGGAAGATAAGGGACAGCTGCTGAAGTGGGTGAGATTCAGTTTAAGAAACCCAATTCCAGCAGCCAGGAAGACACCATCTATATGGGATGGGGCTTCCATCCATAGTGAGGAGCCCTTGTTAAGATGTGGGATGCTACCTCATCCTTCCTCAAGCTCTCTTTTGCCTTTTCTTCCTCCTGCTGACCAATAACTCCAACAACCTGAGCAGCATCTATTCTTCATTCTTCCCACCCTACTTTGGGAATGGGAATTTTCTTTCCAATTACAACTTTTTATCTAATACCCTAAGAACAGTTCTCTCTGTGCACACGTTACTTGTCATTGACTAGATACTGCATCCTAGCCCAGTGTTAGATGAGGACACCAGGACAGGTCAGTAGGTTACTGACATGATACTCAGTTCCCAAAGACACCACATTAAGTGGTGAAGAACTATAGAGTTTCTCAAGTACCAAGGTAAACACTGGTTAAGGAAAGTGCCAACACACACACAAGCCTATTACAATATCCCTTTCCTGATCCTCAGGCTGTGCTATTAAGATATTTCATGAGAAACTGGGATTTTGCTGCATGGCTACAATAAATGCCCACGTGATTCTCTTGGGGTCTTTTTGGATGCTGCTCGTGGAATTCACAGTCCAAATTCATTATGTTCTAAAGTAGTTGTTGAGTTGTCTGAAAACAGACAAATGAAAATGTAACGCTGACCAAAAATAACAGTTTTTGCAAACAAGAGATTTTTGAAATTCGGGAAATGCATTTCTAAAGCCAGAGAACTTAAAGCTCTCTTTTTTTTTTTTGTGCCACCAAAGCTGGAAAAAAACCAAAACCACAACACACAAACAGACAACCCCAAGCCAAAACAAGCTAAAAAAGAAACAAACAACCCACCTGCACTCACACATTAAAAAAACCTAAAAAGCCAACAAAACGAAAAAGAAAAAGTTCCCAACAAGTGGCTTTGAAATTTCCATCCCAACACCAAGTTAACCCCTCAGGCTGGGACTGCATTGTTTCAATTAGTGCTGCTCTGCCCAGCCTAATTGTAAGAGCTGGAACCAGCCAAGATTCCCCAAGGCCAGGAGCTGTTTCCCCTGTTGTTTTAGGCCCAGCATTGAGAGAACAAGTGGAGAAGGAGCAACAGTGACAAACATGAGGGAAGCAGCTGTATTCACTTTCCCTAGGGATATTTCTGCCAAGTCTTAAAATAATACTGAGCTCCTTCAACCCTCTTCACTCTACACTTTCTAACACAGATGACAGGTCTCTCCAAGCTGTCTGTAACCTGGCACTGGATCTCCTAAATGGGACCCTGCCTTTGAGATCTAAGTCTGATATGGGCAGGTGAAAGAAAAAGCCTCATGGCTCCTGCTGTGAGAAGGTGCCTGTGGGTGAATACAGGGGAGTTTGCTCTCTGCAAACAAGGACTGGAAATATTTTCTGTTCCAGACTGAGTATGTGCTGAGGGGAACCAGTCCTCCAGGATCCCCTCTCTGCCCTTCACTTTGAAACCAGTCCCTGAGCTGGCTCCAGTTGAGCACGTATTTTGATTTCACCCATGCCATGAGCCAGCACTGGTTTTCTGCCCACCCTCTTGAAAAACAAGCAAGAGAAGAAGAGACAAAAAAAGAGAAAGTGCAGCAAAAAATGATGCCACTCTCAAGAAATGGCACTTTAGGCAGCCTCCACTACATCAGTAATGACAGTCAATAGTGCCTCCAAGGACCTGCTTTCTTCAAGTCAATACTATATTCTGACAGCCAGTTTATTCCTGGGATCCATGAGCCTCTCTTCCAGATTCAATCTCTCTCAGACAATCATTCCTCTGAGGCTTTTATCCAGCTTACAGATAGTACAGTGATACAAGAGCCAAGCAGTGAAGAAATCTTACTGCTGCTCTGCAGAAATGCACTTCTTCACTAAGTGCCTTTTCTCCCTTGCCAGCGTCTCCTGCAGCACTGAAGAAGTCAGAGGTCATTTGAAATAAAGCAGATGCTTAAATAAACACCTCAGCCTGATTCCACACAGCTTAGGCTTCAGGTGATCCCCTCCTACAGCTTTCCCTCTGAAGAGGTTTATCACTATTCTGTCTTGTGTACACATGCACTAGGGGAAAGTGAGACAGCAAACGTGGCTTTCTAAGAAGAAAAAGCAATTTCAAATCTGCAAAGCTCATTTCACCAGCTTGGCTGCCTTAACCAGAGCTGGGGTGGTACTCACACCAACACCTATCCCTAAGTTTTGATATGGCACAAGGGAGACTCCCTCTTGACTAGAGAAGTGCCCACTTGTATCACTCAAACATCTTTATCAGACAGTCCTTTCCCTCAGGCACCAAGGAATAAAAACATGATCATCTTTCAAGTCACTTGCAAAGACACAAGCATAATTAAAATACTAAAAAGAAACACGAAAGTCCTCCAGGATGTAAATAACAATCAACAGCAAGGTCTGTGCCTTGGTGGGAGCAGCTTCAGAAGCTTCAGCACCAAAAGGTGGATGCTTTATGTTCATCTCCATTGCTGCCCCCATGTTACTCACATCCTTGTATGTCAGGAAAGCCCACTGCTGCTACAGCCCCGAGACAGAACCTTGTTTTTAAGAGATGTTCTGAAAGGATTTGTTTCTGCAGCTGCAGACAGATGGTTTTTTAACCTGCCTGCTCTGAGGAGCAGAGGGATTCCTGGCCTACTGGTGAGCAGCATGTGCAAGGTGAGAGTCACAGTAAATGAACCTTCTGCTCCCAGTTTTGGAATGCTGTGCCAGAGCTGCAGCTGTGACCTTGGGGTGTTCCTCTTTTCCTTTCTTTTATGCCAAAACCCTTGGATGTCTGTTAAAGAGCATCTCTGCCATCAGCCCAACTTAGCTCTGCCTTATGCACCTCCATAGCCTCTGCCCTCCTCCCTGCACACCCAGTGACTGCAGTAAGGGACTTAGCATCAAGTTCACTTGTGCTACAGTGGAGACACAGAGCTGATGCTGCTCCTTGAGCAGATGAGGACAAGCCTGGGAAACAAAGAACATCTTTTCCCAGCAGCTGACACCTTAGCAGTGCTACGCTCCTGAGGGCCAAATTTTCCTGTGTCACAGAAAAATCACCATCTCAATCTGAACATTTTAGATGTAATGAGGTGACTAATGAGGTTCAGGGAGGTAGAGATTACTGCTGTTTGTGTAACTTTATGAAGGAAGCTGTAAGTGCTCTGTAGAGCAAATCAGTACATATTTGTCCATTAATGTAATTTAATCTGAACTCATCCCACCTTTTAAAACTCTGGAGTAGCCAGGAAGACCCACAAGCAAACAGGGAAAGAGTATTTTTGTTATGGAAAAGCTAGAGTGACAATCAGACAGCTTAAGGCTAGCAGCAGATTGTAGATCCAAGCAAGAACAAAGAAGATTGTAGCAAAGTATGTTGAAGGTGTCTCCACTACACTCATGGAAACGGGGAACTTCTCCTGGCAAATGCAGTTGAAGTGGTGTAAACCTACACACCCACACCCAGTTTGTTTGCAGGGCTGTACTCACAGAAGGAGCTGCTTTACCAAAGCCAGATGTTTTCACAAAAATCCCCAGACACTTCTGAAAATCCCCTTCAGTCAAGAGCTGCTGTGATCAGTGTTGTGTATAAAGTAATGGACTGCTCAGCTCCCTGCAGGGCCAAGTAACTCTTCTAGAGATTGTGTTGCCTAAGTCCTCTGCTGCTTGTTCTGCTGGTCCAGGACAAACTCACCTCACTGAGTTGATGTAAAGATGACAGGTTGAGTGTTCCGCTTGGCTCTGTCCCAGCTCAGTCCATGCAGATGGTACAAAACCACAAGTCACCTCCAGTGTTCCAGCTAATGCAGCAAAGATGAGCCCAAGCCTAAACCTGCCAGCTTTGCCCAACTGGAGTTAAAGGTCTTTACACGGGAGCCCTGAGGAAGGGACTGACCCAGAACAAGACCCAGAACGATTCTATGAATATCCTGGGAAGTGATTAAGGCCACTGCTAAGAAAAGTGTCAAGAATTGTAGGCTTTCCCATCACACCTTCAGGTGACACTTCTCAAGTGGGCTGCAGGGCTCTCTCCCAGTAGGGCAGCCTGCATGCAGGGGAAACTCTCCTCCCACTCTCATTAACCACGGGACTGATGCTCCCCAGCCTTTTCACCAGAGCTACTCAGGTCAGGAAATCCAGAAACTGTCTGGACCACAAGCTTCTTTTGCCAGGGCTCCACCAATCTCTCAGATATGCAGCATATCTGAGCTCCTGAGCCTCTCCCCTTACCTCAGCCACAGTTCCCATCAGCTGAAGGACAAGAGGGTGGCCAGGTGATCCACCCAAGCCAGGGGAGCACCCAGCTTCCTGCTGGGCCCCAATAAAGTCAGACATGGATCGTCAATCAGTATAATCAGCCTCTGGTAAATACTACACAGGCTTGTTTAGCCTGTGGCTCTTTACACGCACCCACCAGGCTCTTTGTATGTTCCAACATAGTGTTCCTTATTGAGGATAGTGTTATGCAAGGCTGAGCAATGAAAACAGAGATTGTTACCAGCTTTAACAGGCTTTGGATCATGCCAAGAACAAGTCCCACTCTGTTTTAGTTGCTTCAGTATGATATCCCACACCTTTTCTATAATAATCTGATGCTCCTACGCTGCAATCAGGAGAAGACGACAAAGGACTAGTAAACAGATGAGCACCAGCTCTTTAAAGAGCTGAGAGTACTGCCAAGAATATTTATAATCTGATTTCAACCCTGCCTCTTTGCCCTCCCTGACCTGTCACTGGACCTCGGTGTGATCTGCCCATTGATTTTCAGGCTGTGCTGCACAGATTACTTCTGAGTGGATCAAGAAAAGCAAACTGATTGGCAGGCTGAGATTCATTACAGAACCACATTGCTGACCTACACCAGCTCATTAGCTCATTTATGAAGGAGTTTCACTTTGTTACAGGTCACTGAAAATATGTAGTCTAGACAGGCAGCGTATTTATTTTAGGAAAAAAAAAAAACCACTTAGTAAACCATGACCCAAATGTCAGTTCCCTGCTAACTACAATGCCAAGAACAGGCTTGAGACTGAAACAAACTTCTAATAATGTGTTTGAGGTAAAGAGACTTCTGTTGAATAACAGATTGGTGGTGTGGTCCCAACTGGGAAAAAATAATAACATGTCTATTCACCATTTGCTGTCTGCCACAGCAGAGATGGGCTGGAAGAGCACAGAATGCTCTGCTCTGTGCAGGAGACTGAGAACTGCAGCCACTTGTCACCTCCTCCCCTGCTAGCTACAATTCCAAAGTGACACATGCAGCAGATATTTTTGAGGCATGTGTCCTTGACAGCATGTAACATAGCACACACAAAAAAAGCAAAAAAGCAATCAGTCGAAGAAAAGGGCTTGACCAGCATCCCTTGGCAGGGAAGAGAAACCCTGGGGTATCAGCTTGGGGAACCAGAATGATTGCTTACACAGCAGACTGACCCAGACAACAGGAGAGGAGTCATGCTGCTATCCCCCATGCCTGGGAATGGCCCAGAAGCCCCTATCCACAATTCCCAGCTTCACAGATCACCATCCTCATTTAGAGGCATCCAGGATTAAGGGAAATAGGCTTCCAGAGGCATTTTCACTACCCCCACTGAAATGCCTCTGGTTCTGCAGCTGAACAAGGTCATCCCCCACCCTAATTTTGGGCTCCCGGCTGCTGCTCTTGGCAAATTGGGCCAAGTCAACCATTTCCTTTAAGGTTTTTTTTTTTTTCCTAGGCTGACTCAACTCTCTTTCAGAAATGGCCAAAGGAAAAGAAAAGAGCCCCTGTTCCCAGACACAGCCCCTGTCTGAGCAAGTGCTGAAAAAAGACCAAACCAGACCTGGTAGAGGAGGTTTAGGATCTCTGTGTGGAGTGGCACACTGCCTCCTGCTCTGGCACTGCCATTAGTACCACGGGTACAGGCAGGATGGGGAGGGAGGGCAAGGGAAACACCCCTGCAGCCACACCAGTTAGTTCCTACTACAGCTCCTGCTCCCAGCTACTGCACACTTTGCACCTACACGGAGGGTTCCAAGAGGACAAGGAGGCTTGTGAGTCACAGGAGCAAACGGGGAGGAAAAATAGGAAGGAGAAGGCAAAGGGTTAATTTGCACCTTTCTGTTAAAAAATAATCACTGGCTTTAACAATTTCCTGCAGAAAATGGGGAGGAAAAGGGAAATCTACCACAGCTGTAGCTGCCTAATGACTCCTACACCTCAAAGGCTCTTTCTAAGTATCACTCCACACCCAGCCACATCCCAGCACTGATAAATACAGCAGCAACACCCAACTGAAATACAATTGTAGGAGATGGCTCCCTCCCTGAGACTCCTGAGGAGTCAGCCTGGGTAGTGGCATGCAGCTGTGTGCAAGCAATCCCCAACGCAGCCAGGAGGAAGCTGTAGCTTGACTCCATTAAATTCTGGCAATAAATTCCTCTCACCTCTGAGCAAAGAGGTCAGATCAGCTGGGAGAGAAGACAAGGAGATCCATGCATTGCTCCAGGCCCAGAGGGATTAACTAATTAGGCAGCAAAACTTCCTTCATTTGGCCCAACTCTTTAAGGCATAAAGGGACAATAAGACCCATCCTCCTAGGCAGGCTGCCACGACCACAAAAAATGGCTCATTTCACAGGGAGTTTGCACTAAGCCAGCCATGCAGCCACAAGAAAAAAAAGTCTGAGGAAGAGTAAAATCTCTGTTTCTGTGGGGTTCTGCCATGGGGTTGAAGATCCACAGGGAGATACAGGTGTGGAGTTTCCATCCTCTATCCTCTTTGTTCCCCCAAGAGCACACAAAGTTGGGCTTTCTGCTCCTTTCCAGGCATCCAACTTGGAGACAAATTCAAAGCAAACTTGTTTGATTCCTCTAGTTGTTTTTCATGGGGCTGGAGTAAGCATTTCCATGGGTCTTGACTGACATTTCTCTTTGGGTATTTCCTCTTTGTACATGGCAGTGACCATGGAATTTTATGGTTCCAAGTGAGGCAAACCAAAAGAAAGATTCATTGTTTTTTTAAGTTAATTTAGAAAGAAGAAAATAATAAAGAACTACCGTGGTACACTCTGGTTTGGTCTTACTGAGGTTTTACCTTCAATTTCAGGAGGGATAAACTCACAAATGGAAAGGCAGAAAACTCGTTTGTGGTGTGTGGCTTGTCCCTCAGTAGAAAATGGGATATTTCTTTCATGAATGAAAAGACTGGTGGATGCTTTTGTCCCTTCTCTCTCCAGAAATGAGCAGACATTACTCTTAAGAGGAGATAAAAAAATTATATAATCTGCAGAGAGATGCAAGGGAATTGCCAGGTTTAGAGAGATGCAACCACTACAGGAGCAACATCAGAGAATTTTTACAAGAGGAGAGATCTCAAAAGAGCAGAGAGTCTGATATCCCCCAGCACACACAGTTCAGAGCAATCCCAGCCTTCAAAGCCTCCTGGAGCCCTGTGACTAAGCACAAGCCTGTGAGCAGGTCCCAAGTGCCTCACCAGGCCCTCAGACTGCTTCAAACACAGAGCAAGCACAAGACACTGATAACACAAACCTTTCCTCAAGCTTTCAACCAAACCCCACCATTTTTTCATGTTTCTGCTCCTCTGCTGGAGAGTTTTCAGCAGCCTCCTGAGGTGGACATTCATAGCAGAGGGCACTGGTAGATTCCACCCTGACCTCCCAGCAAAGCTACTGGACCTTTTCCATGATGGAGTCATATTTCTCAAATAGACCTTATATTTTTTAAAATATATCTTAAATTGGCCTGTCTCTTAGCAGCACCTGGAATGGCACAGGGGTCCCATTCATCAGCACAGCAAGGAAAAAAATCTCCCCTCTAGCACTATAATCAAAAGCAGTCACAATAAAGGATGAAGAAGCAGATATCATATTCCTTCCACTTTACAGATGGGAAGTGAAGGATCCAAATGCCTCATGTGGTCACACACACACGCAAACACTTTGCATTTTTTGCTAGAGGCAGGAAAAACAATGCTGGGGAGGAAATATCACCAAAAAGCACAGCAGATACTTATGGGCAGATCATCTGCAAGAGAGGGTGTTCCAAAAAAACAAACCAACCCATGTGGCCAAGTAGAGGAATAATGCTGTCCTTGTTTCACCCACACCTTCTTTCCCAATCTGTCTCTTTCTTCATCAGCTACAGAGCTGATAAAAACCTTACATAAAAATGTACAATGAAGTAACTCTCAATTCTCCCATCTGGTCAGTGCCTGTTAGCTCACAAACCATCAAAGGGTTTCAACAGGCATGTCAAGGGGTGGGTGAACACACAAAAAAGCAACTACAAAGCCCAGTTTTGGTACCTAGAGCCTCTTGGTGGTAATGAAATTTGTTGCTATGGCTTTTAAAGCCTAATAGTTTACTTTTCTCTCTCTCTCTCTCTCTTTTTTTTTTTTTTTTTGACAGGGAGAGAAAGAGGGTTCTGAAGACATGAAATGTTAAAAGCTTTAATCTTTCAAGGGTCTGGTAACAGACTTTACTCTTTGATACATCTAGTTTCATACATCTCAAAACACAAGGACAGAAAAATCAATGGGTAAGAGAGATGGATCACTCACCTGAGCAGAGAGAAGAGAGCCAGCTTGTACCTGATTTGCCAGTGGCAATCTGTCAAAATGTGTTTCTTTCAGGAGGAATAATCCATTTAACCAGGAGGGAGAAGCCACAAGTACCAAGGAGGTAAAAAAACTTGGTGAGGGAAAGTAAGTATTACCCCCCAAAAAGGTGATCTTCTATTTTAAGATAGAAATTGTATTTTAATGCAATTTCATTCACGTATTCAGAGCATTTAACCTGGGAACAGACTTGGGCCCTTGTCCTGCTCTGCATATGCTGAGCAGTTTTTGAAAAGAGACACTGGAAGATCCACCAGGTTCCTCAGGTCAATCCAAGCAACCCAGCAAAGGAAGAAAGAAAATGCCCCACAAGCTGTCCAGCTCCCTCCAGCACCCATTTCTGCAGGCAAAGGCAGGAGGAGGCATCCTACAGTGCTGCCACCCATCTGCACAACCCCAGCTCTCACCAGTCCATGAATAAACAGAACAGCAAATGCTTTGGCAAGTCACACTTAAACCATTTACACTGTCTCCTTCATGGACCACAACTGGCTCAAGTGGCTCAGCTGCCTCAACTTCATATTTTTAGTGTGCTTAGTTGAGAGCTTTCTGCTATTTCTTCACACCACAAGCTCACCTGTTGCATCTGGCAGTCACCCTGGGTGGGTTTTTTTTCTCATCCATGTTGTGGGCAAGTACCTACTTAGGTGTCAGATGAACACCACAAAGAGGGAGGAGAAGCAGGTGGTGAAGAGCTGGAGATGCTTTTCCTTCTTCTTTCTCATGTGCTGACAACAATTACTGAAGCTCCACACCAAACCACCCTCTGTGAAAAACTTCAGTGGGTACAAAGGCGGCTGCCCATCTGCTTAGCAACACCCAGTGCCAGCACACACTGTTCCCAAGCCTCAGGCTGAGGGTTGCAGATATGGCACAGCCATCATTCACCAGTAACAACCTGCTTTACAATCCTGTACCTTCAGCAATGATGTTCATGGGCACCCTCTTCCTCTGCTCCTGCACTACAAGGATTCTTCCTGCAAGGAACAGGGGCTGAGCATTCGGCTCAAAAATCCCTCCCAGGACAGCTACAGCCCAAATACAGTATCCCATAGCCCTGCTTTGGCCTGGGAGAGAGCACAACAGATGAAGATCTTGAACAATAGAACCCCTGCTTTTTGACATTTCAAGTGCTGATAGGATCCAAAAATCAGTATAAAATAGATGCAACTGGAGTCCAAGGAGCTGTGGCTGTTCCTGACAGACCCAGGTTGCTCTGCACAGTGACAAAGTTCTGGTACTTTAAATTCTTTGTAAGTCAAGTGAGACTTCAAATTGGTTTCTAAAAGAGAAGAGGGAGATACTTGGTAAAAAGTTAAAAAAAGTCCTGCAGCAAGCATTAGAAACTGGCACAAAAGGCCAGAGAAAGTCCAGAACAGGTGGAAAAAAGACAAAAGAGACAGTTAGAAATGTTTGAGTAAGGAAAATGATGTCTTGTTATGTGATCCAAAGCCCTCTGCCATGGGTGTCATATAAATAATTATTAATTGTGTTGTTGATTATCTGTGTAAGCAATAGAGCTAATGAGCTGGTTCTTACAGGAGATAAATACAGCTCCTAAAGAGCAGGGCAGCCATTCTGCCAAAGGCAGGTCATTAGAAGCATTTCTTCTCTGCTGAAAGTTTGCTTTTTTTTTTTTTTTTTTAACTCGAGGACAACCAATATGCACTGTAGATATTTGCTATTAAATAAACCACTCCCTTCACAGTCCCAGTAGACATAAACTGAATCTCCCTTAATGACTGGGCCCAATTAACTGGAACCTGGAGCTCCGCTTTATGAGCAGCAGGGTTCCTCTTTGGAGGCTTGGCCCCGATGGGCAAGAGGCACTGAAAGGTTGAGGATTAAAGCTGCTTTGTTTCACTAAGCATGTGCACCATATTGCAGGATGGTTGGCATGGGAACACAGCTATGGAGGAGTCTGTAGTGCACTTTAAATGATCTCTATAAAATATGGAAGCAAATAACTGGGGACATGAAAGGTAAACCTTACACCTATCATCTGGGAGAGCTCAGGAGATGGAGGAAGGAGGAGCAGCCCTTCCCCTTCCTGGTTCTTCACCCATGCCCCAGAAATGCCTGCTTCCAGAAATTTTGTTTTCATGTCACAGCCTTCGGCACATGTGTACACTTCACCATTTCACCTCCTGGTGTCCACACCATGAGGATCCAAAAAGAAATTCCACTTTAGCTGCTGTCATCACTTACAGCCTTGAGTGGCAATGTCTCAAGGTACCAGTTAACCCCAGGCCAGAATATGAGAAGAGGGCAGGCCTAAAGGGGTAGGATAAGGCAGTCAGTATTCCATGGGTTTCCAAGAACTGTCAGCAAAATCCTAAAGCTACTTTCTGGCAGTTGATGTTCAGGCCCTGATCCAGCTAATTAACTAAATAGAGTAAGGTCTATTCTAGTCATTGAAGTGTTTGTGTGGGTTAAGGAGGTGATTCTGCAGGTTAAGAAGGTACATAAATACCCCTTTGGCTCAAATGTAGAGCAAGCAAAGTAACAGTTTCAGCTAAGTTGCCTGATCAGCAAACTCCATGCATCAGATACCTAACTACAGGTCTACAGACATCATCACAGTGCACATGGTGCACTAAAACAGGAACTTTCAAAATATAGCTTTACAAAGGAGCACCTTGGGCAGGTGCTTCACTCAGCCAGGCCATCCACTCCTCTATTAGACACAACCCAGAGCCACTAACATATTCCCCTACATTTTAAAGGGGTCTAGGAGCTCCCAAACAGGATCAGAACTGCCAAAGAGACCTTGCTCTTCCCTCCTGCTTCTGTTCTTCAGTAGCCATGTGCTGGGAGCAGGGCTCTGCATCCTGAGGTTATAACACAGTTCTTTAATAGAGCTTCATACATAATAAATTAGCTCATTAATGAAGTGATTTGAAGGAAGAGTTCACTGCAGAGGCCAGGAACACAAAGACACAAACCTACAACTGAACAAGTCAGTCGATTCTGCAGCGTCACGTTGCGTGTCCTGCTGGGGAAGGTCCCATTAAACCACCTTGCTCTTCTGCTTGTTCTCCATCCCCATCATTATAAAAAGATCCATGGGAACTGGTTTTGCCTTCACAGCTACTCATTTGTGAAAGCTTGGCCTCATTCCTTACATGCCTTTTCCATTTGAGACTGTCACACTTGTTGGTCACATTAAGGGGGTTTGTGATTGCAGCGCAAACATTTGCAGCGTTTGAATTATTTGGATTGCAGCTCACTTGGATTGTGACTGGGGACTACAGGTCCTCCCTGAGGGTTGTTACCAGTCTGCAAAATCCCAAGACTATGGTGTTTGCTTGTTATTGCTGTCCGTAAAGAAGGAATGGAGTCTGGAAACAGCTTCCTTGAACTGCTAACTATTTCCAGATGAACCCAGGAACATACCTCCATGCTCCAGCACCAAGCACTACCTTGTAAACAAATATCCTTATATAGGTCTGTGTGGGCAAAGTTAATTATCTCCAAATAGCTTCCAGAAGCCTCAAATCAATTTATGAAAACAAAAATTAACTTTCCATATAAACATAATTACAGTGAGACAACAGTATCCAGCCTGGTGCTAGTGCTGGTTTTGGAAGCTGGGCAGAAAGCCAAATGAGTTCATTAGGCAGTGTAATTAATAATGGTTTTCCCCTGCTTTAGGAAAGCATTTATGATCCTAAGAGGCAAAAGTACTGGGGGAAAAACCCACAGATGACAAGTTTTAAGAGGTGCTTCTGCAGCAATTATTTATTTTAGAGTCTCCATGCGAGCATACATGATTTAATGAAAAGAAAAAGCAAGGAAAACCAACAATGCAGCAAGATCCATTCGCTCTTCTCAAAAAGGTGCCTAGGAAGACTTTTCTTAAGAAGGAATCACCAAGTTATTCCTCAAGAAAGAAGCATCAGCCACATTACAGCACCAGGAAGGAAGCCAGCACTGCATTACCAGCTTCCCCTGCACAGGCCCCCACCTCCACTGTTACCTGAGCCCAGAACAGCATGAGATCCTCAAAATGCAAGAGGAGCCCACAAAACTCATTTCATTGTTCTGAACCCAGTGGAGCACCAAGAAGTGTCATTGTTTTTTAAGCAAATCTGCTTATTATCAGCTCCAAACTTAAGTCTCTTAGGATACAGGCAGACATACACATCTCAAGCTCTGATCATTTTGTCTTTCGAAGCATTTACTGGCAACGTGCAGTCCAAAATGGAGTTCTCCCATCTCTGTGAAACCTACATCCATCATCTCCTGTACCACTGAGCCCAGAAAGCCCAGGCTGATGTTACCAGGAAAGTGCCAGTCAGTGTTGACACATGCTGCACTGGATGATAAAGGTACACGAGCCCAACACGCAGCCTGTGCGTCACCGCATGGTTGTGCCTGGGGAAGCAGAAGGTCGGTGCTGCAGCACAAGTCAAACATCTAGGTAACAGGGCAAGTTAAAAGCAGAGAAAGCAGCCATTTCATCATCAATAGACTTCTAACATCACACCCTAAATGCTGTCACTCCTCCCTCCATTTCTCTGTCTGACAAGAGCTCCCTTAGTGCCTTGCCCTGCTTGCAAGCCAACACGTAGCAGCAAAGAGGTGCTGGCTTGGCAGCTCTCAGGTCACCTGCTGCTCTGCTGTCACCCATCAAGCAGCAACAAAGCTACACTCATGCACTCATACAAGGAGTCCTGGGATCTCTGAGCAGCCACAGGCAGTTCCCAGCTGCCAGCTACCCTGGCACTGCTCCACCCCTGCCTTATGCAGCCCTGAGCCAAGGGAATATCTGGGGATGTGTGGCTAAAGCCAAGCAGGTTGGCAGCCCTTGCCCTCCAACACCTCAGCTTGGCTTCCTCCTCAGTTGCTCCAGCTCCAGTTCTCTACAGCTCAGTGAGAAAACCTCTTTATGCATTGCCTGGTGGAACACACAAACCCACAGCTCAGCCCCCAGCCTGCCCGGCAGCACACTGCCACAGAGCAACGTAATCTATTTATGAATGGCAGCATAACCCCTGGATTGAATTACAAGGCAGGTATTCAATCAGGCAGGATGTGTAGCTGCCTTCTAACAGACTGAAGGATTAAGAGAGAGATAGGATACACGTTTTCCTTCCACATGACAGCATCTCCCTCTTCTCCCCTCCCCTCCCAAGCAACCAGCCGAGGCTGTACTTAAAGAGAAGAGGATTTACAGTGCTCAGGACCCACAAGAAGGATTAGAGAAAGGTTACTGAGAACATGCATACAAAGCCAGCTCTCCTGTATCATCCCCAGCAGAAGGATTATAAAACAACAGTGCACAAGGCAGGGCAAACACACCTGAGCTATCAGGATGAGCAGAGGGTGCAGCTGGAGGAGCTGGCAGCTGCCTAGCACCACACAGCCAGCCGGTTGCACGGTGCCTGTAGTGTCAGACAGCAGCACCTGCTTTCAGCAGAGCTCGAAGACAGCTTCACATTTTGAAAAAGGCCTGTGCAGTGTAGAGCAACAGAGGCTGCAGTCAGCTATTTTCCTATACTCCAGTAACACCCAAGATTGATTACCTCCAGAAAAGGCCCCTACTAGGAAGGGCACATCACGTGCGATGCTTGGGATGTGCTTTCTAGCAGAGCACCACAAGGAAAGGAGAGAGTTTATTGCTTTGAGTCTAAAGAAGAACCCCATGGCATGGATGTGAAAGTCACCTCTTGGAGACTGCAGACTAGTACAAGAAGACAGAGGACAGTGTTCTGTATGATGAAGAAGAGAAATTCTCTATCTGATGCAGCAGGATTACATCATGTCTGACGGCAGAGGCCCATTGTGCTCCTGCCTGTAAAGGAGGATTACTGCATATCTGATCTGCAAGAAGGATTATTGTGTTTGAGCACAACCAGGATAAACTGAGAGGCAGTAATACATTGGTAGAGGGTGTCACTGGATTTGTGACAGGGCAGGTGGAGAGCAATATATCACAGGCATTAGCATCAATACATCCACACACTGAAAGAACACCCCAGCCCTCTGAAAGATAACTTCACCATGGGACACAGGTCCCCTGCACTGCCAGCCCCACTTCACTTGGCAGGTTACTGAAGAAACATGGCCTGGGAAAAAGAAAAAAAAAGGCCAGCCTCCCAATTCTCCTCCTGATTTCAGCCATTTTCAGTCCCATCTGACCCAGCACCTATTTTCAGCCCTTCCTTTGCACATACCTTCCTGTGCTTCTATGACCCTTTTTTTTATTTAAAATTAAAACCTTTATTGAATTTGACAGTGATAAATAGGCAATGTATGCTGTAATGTCTTACAGTATATTAACTCTGGAACATGTATCCATTGTATTCTCCACTATCAATACTCCAATAAACTTGCCATTAAACCTTGTTACAAGAAAATTGAGTTTTCATTGAAATCTACCACACTGGTCTATTGCTGCAGGAATCATATCAGGGAAGACATCACAGCTATTCTAACACAACACAAGCCAGACAGCACTTAGCACACCGGATGGCATTTATCAAGATATTGACTATAAATCAGTGCAATTGGAACTGCATGAAAAGGCAAAGCCTGTTGGGATCCTGAAGGACTTATTTTACATTCTGCTGGGTTATTTTTGGATTTGTCTTCAGGAATTTTAAAATTTGCTTTTTAAATATTCCACCTGCAGGGGAAAACCCTAAGTCTTGTCATGCAAGCTAAAGGTTTGGCATTAGACACCACTTTCTGCTGAGGAGTAAGGGCCATAGGGATTTATTTGGTGAGACTCATGCCAGGTACAGAGCATGAAGCCTACACTGAAGCATGAAGTGACTGCAGAAAACCTTCAGGGCTCCTCATCTGAGCTTCCAGGAGGTTCATATTCAAGCTTAGCACAGAAAGTCAACTCTTGATTAATATTCCCCCCCACCCCCCAAACACACATTCATTCTTTCCTCTTCTCACCAAATCCTCCTGCTATAATCCATCCTTCAGGAAAAAAAAAATTCTGCAGCAAAGCAAACAGATTTGCTGCACTCGGTGTTTGACAGAAGGGAGAACAGATTGGGACTCCATGAAGAGTGACTCATTATCAGCAAATAGTTTTAAGTGATGATTGTTTCATCACCACCCACCCAGATCTCCCTCTGTCTGCAGGCTAGAACAAAAACTCACTGCAAGAGGATGACTAAAAAGAAAAATTAAGGAGACAATCATACCTCTTACTTCCTCTGCCAGGATGGAGAGCGTTGAAACTGTCTAAAAAGGGAATGTGCAACAGGCTCCAAAAACCTCAGGTTACAGACCTGAAGGCTTAAGGGTTTTCTTTTCTTCCAAAAGCAGTATGTAACATTGCCTCCTTAACCTGTCAAAGAAAATGTTGAAAAGTGCTTTCAGCTATCTGTCCCTTCCCTGTGCAAACATATGCTGATCTTAACCCTTAGGGACATTACCACCCTTGCAGTTATTCAGCAACTAAGCCCTTGCTGTAGGGTCGAAGCTCAGTTGCCATGTGCCAGTTGATGTTGCTGTAAATGAGCATCAGCTCATTTGGGATGCAGCAGGACTGGTGACTGAAGGTGCAGAATCCCACACTTCCCAGTCAAACATATCAAAACTCCATCAACAGCAGATAGAAAAGGTTATGGCAGCAAAAATGAAACCCTTGCAGCATCGTGTTGCTCTTAGTGATGACTTCCAGCAGTGAGCTGCCTGGAGGAGAATTGCTGCAGAGCAAATTGAGAGAAGCAGAAAGAGAGGAGAATAATCACACACACTCTACCTAGAGAGGATTTCAGAATAGGGATGGCTTGAGGACAACCATACAGGCAAATTAGAGTTGTCTTGCTGCAGGCACGGTAGCCTGGCTTCTCCTGTCACAAGCAAGACAGGAGGCAAGAGAACAGGGCAGCCCCACACAGCCTTGTCCTTCCACCCACACAGCAGCCTCCAGGCAGCAGGTTCCCATATGAGGCTTTCCAGGATTGTGACCTCCCTTGTCTAGTTCTCCACACAACAAAAACCTGCTTCAAGTTCCTAAATGCTCTCAGAAGAATCCTCTGCAGTAGAACCCGCTCACTAAGTAGCTGTTTCCACCACCTCCCCAACTCTTTCTAGGCAGGCACACGTGGGGAGTTCTGTTATCAAGAGATAACACATCCCTGGGGCACTGCTGAGCATGAAATGCAGCCCTGCCTCTGATCCTCAGGGTGCAATTACCTCCTCCCAGGCCGTGCTCCCACCAGCCCTAAAGCTGCCTTCAGTGCTATTATGAAATTGTTTGTACTTCTACAGTGCTGTAAATTACTGAGCAGTACTTGAAGCCCTGGAAGGCAATATTTTGCATATCCAAAGGAAGTAAATAAACGAAACCCCTAAACCATCAAAATATCCACTTAAACCTGGATGTTCCAGCAACAAACGAAATTGCCAAAAAATCTTTTAAAATTCCTTGTGATACTAAACACAAACCCACACCACGAAAAATGGCTCACAGCTCCTACCATCTGAATATCCAGAAGAGCTTGCAGACATTTTGTGTCTCGACTTCCAGCGTGGGTTGTACTTTGCAGGATTCAGATTGCTACCAAAGCTGGGAACAGCCACCATTGCCTGCTCTGCCAAGCAGCAACACCAACTTGGAATAGTCTGCAATTCCTTTTGTGCTCTGAGGGCTACCAGCCTCACTTAGCCAGGGAGATTTGCATCTTTTGCTTCCTTCCAAGGCTCTGAAGGATATAAGATTAAGTACAGTAGAGAGGAAGAATTTTGTACAGAGTTCCTTCTTCAGAAATTAGCGGTGAGAAGAATTCAAAGCCAGAAGAGTTTCTGAGATGATCCCAGCTATCCAATGTCAGGCAGGAGCCAGTCAGGTGCTTTGTTACCCTTCTCCTGTGACCTTCTTCAGGATTTGACCAGAGAAAACACACTGTCAGAGCTGACACTTGCCACCACTTTGTTCAAAGGGAATTTAGAGGAGAACCAAAGATTTAAAGACTTTTTGTTATCAGCTCTCTGTCTCTATCCCTTACAATTTTCTACAACATGAAGGCAGAAAATGAGGAGAGAGAAAAACTGTGGTCAAAGTGACATAGCTGATCTCCCTGGCTAACAGAGTTAGAGTCTGACAGTGTCCAACAACTCAACTTGTACAGGGTCAATGCAAATCACCATACAGACCAAGGTCACCTTTAATCTCTGTTAGCATTAATCCTTTTTTATTTTCCAACCTTCACTCCCAGGAAGCTGAAAGCCCAAAGCAGAGCAAGAGATACAATTCTTTTCCATGCATTATTAAAGATGGATTTAAACATGGTTTTCTATCTGTATGCTAAAATGCCCTTTTTTAAAAAAAGACAACTTTGCCTGAGGGAAACCACTCTTTGTTTTGGCTTAATGGAACACCCATTAATTTTATAAGAATGGATAGGGGGGAAGGGCTCATGTCTCCACAGATTAATAGTCTTTTCATGCCAACTGGGAAGGAAATTCTCACACACTCATGTAGCATCAGACTTCTCCCACAAAGCTCATATTTACAGAAGAATGCAAAATTCCCCCAGGGAGTCTAGGAGCTGATGAGACTATGAGGATTGTTATTTATATTATAACAGTGCCCAAGATTTTTGGACATTGCACACATTCAGGGGAAGATGCAGCCCCTCCCTGACAGGGTTCACACTCATAACAAATTATTCACTTTCATGGAAATCAGCAGGAGTTTCACATGTTTTTATGGAACAGAGCTGTTAGCTCCCACAACCCAGA
The DNA here is from genome assembly GCA_038090715.1 of Florisuga fusca. Classification (NCBI taxonomy): domain Eukaryota; kingdom Metazoa; phylum Chordata; class Aves; order Apodiformes; family Trochilidae; genus Florisuga; species Florisuga fusca. Next base: position 6,165,782 of record JAAWXA010000024.1, read on the forward strand.
GCCAATCTGATGCTTTGGTCTGGCCACTCCAGCAAACAATGAGCCCACTCATTCAGATCATAGTTGCCCAAACTTGCCAAACAGGATTGTCATCAGAAGGCACCAGAAGAGCCACCTTGTGCCAGATGCACCAGTACACCCTGAAAGCAACACCACTGAGGTCACTGGAGCTGATTGCAAAAGAAATGTGTGTGTAATCCCCCTGATTTTACGAACTTGTTGAATTCCTGAGAGTATGTTGAATGAAGCAGCTGCCAACAGAGCTGGTGTCATCACTTCTTCAAGCCACAACTGATTCATGGCAGCAAACGTAACCCATTTTCCACTCACGCATGCTGGGGGTGAGGAGCACAGGCAAGCTTGCAGCAGGGTTTGCCCTAGAGCCAGAGAACAATTTTTTTTTCATTAAAAAACCAAACCAAAACACCACATTGCTGAAGGGAAACACGTTATTTCACACACTGATGGCACCCTCTGAACTTAGAGAATGAAAGAGACTTCTATAAACATTCACTTTCCTTTAACTCCCAGAAGTTTCCAGTGCAGATATTATGAGAGCTTTCTAAAATATCTGTCTACAAAAGAAGGGGGAAAGAAAAAAGCACACAAAGCCTTTCCTGTGTGGAAAGGCCCAGGATGGGTAAGGGAAGAAGGGTCAAATGCATAGCAGACTACCACAGGCTGACAAGTCCCTATCTATCAGCAATGCATGTGAAGAACAGAAGTGATGGGCTTCTGATTATGGAAATTAAAAAGGGGATTAGAATAAAGAAAACCCAGAAAAAACAAAATTTCTTAATAGAGACCATAGCAGTTTGGAGCAAAGCATTACCCATGGGCACACTGGTCCCACACAGGCTGGGAGGGAGGACCAGACAGCTTCATTAGGTCATGGGCAGTCCCACTGTCAACAGGGAACACCTGAAGTGAAAATACTAAACAAAATTGAAACATCTCCTGAGGGTAAGCTCTGGGCAAGGCACATGGTAAGTATCACCACTACATCCGAATCTCCCCAGAACATACCAGACAGACTGCATCCAAAGAAGAGAGCTCCAGGAGGCAGCTGGAGCCTGCCTCCAGCAGAGCCCTCACATCCTATCACCAGATTTCAGTACAACTATGTCATGAACATGAACCAGAAGCATCACAAGCAGGAAATAACTGTGTTCCCCAAATTTTGCCCAAGGCAACTCCACACGTGGGATTTATAGCCAGAAGTGCTCTCACTCCCAGAGCAAATCTTCACACAGCTCAGGTTTTCCTGGAGGTGATCCGAGCATCCCTGCCCCCAGGGCAGCAGTTGAGTGCCTACCAACTCCCTTTCACATCAGTTTTAACTTTTTCTAATTACTTTTAACTTCTGATAGGAAGCAAAGCCTGTTGCCATACAGAGGTTTATAAGCAATGAACATTTGTCTTTCTGCCTACGGAAAGCTGCCAAATCATAAAGCTCCATCCTGTTTGTAAAGCAAGCCCTGGGGTATTATTTTTCCTAAAGTCAATGATGTCACAGAAATACTACTTGAAAACAATCTAAAATTACACTCCTGAGTGCAACACATTCTGGAGTTTTCGTTGGCACTGCTAGAATTGTTCTGCTGTGTTTTTCTGGCAGAGGCCATAGTCAGATAATTGCTTGGGGCTAATCTTGAGAAGGCAAAATATACACAACCAGCACAATCCCACTTCTGCTCCATCTTCTATTAGGAAACAAATATTCTCCTCAGCATGAAATCAGGTTGTCTTTGCCAACAAACTCTACTAAATGGAGCAGAGTGAATTTGAGTAGTGGGGGTAGAGAGGATAATTTTGGCAGGGCCAAAAGCTTTTCTGAATGACTGCATAGCCAAATTGTTACTTTTTTTTTTTTTTTTTTTTTCAACAAGAAGGGAAGAGATGCTGTATCAAGAGGTCAAAGAGTTTTGTTTAGTCTGAAAGTTTTCCGAAATGTTTTCCCCTCAGAAATATGTGTGAATGTGGGAGAAAAGGGGCATGTAGGCTATTTACCCTGCTCTGGCTCCAAGCAGAATTCAACTGTTCCAGACTAGTTCAATCGGCCATTTACAGACCTTTGCACCTCCTAAATTTATTAGGTTATAAAAGATTTGCTGTCCAGCATTATTCCACCCTATTTCCAGTGGTAGAAATGCAATGCCAAGAGCCAGAGTGCAGGAAGTCATTGCTGTGAGGTGGTAATAAGCAGTGCCAAGTCCTGCTGTCAAGATTTGCTTGCAACACACCAGTGTGACTGGGACAGATATGGTGTAAGTCAATTAATTAGATATTCACCTTACCATATCTGCCAGAACAAACTCTCATTCCCAGAAGACTGATGCTTTCACCTTGACTGTGCTACTGAGTGAGCTGCAGCACCTTGCTGTACCTCCTGTGTACATCCAGATATTCCTTCATGTGAGTATCTTAGGATACATCAGTGAGCAGCCTTGCTTCAGCTGATTGACTCAATATATTGTTTTCAAGGGTTTTACAGAGGTTAATAAACATGTAAAAGTTCCATAATGAGCCCCTCTCTGTGAAGAGAGATGGTGTAGGAAGAACAGAAAAGTCTGTATGACCAACAAACCACAATATTGCAAGGGTCAACGAATTTGAGAACCAGAGCACCTAGCTTGGGCCAGAAGAAGTCATCCACAGTATTTAATTTGTCAAAACAATACAAGCTGAAACTACTATAAGAAAGGGCAATCACCTGGACTTGGGGTGAGGACACAGAGTTTGGAAAAACCTGCTGCTTAATACTGAGCATGGCAAAGTTTACATTCCTTTTTGGAGAGAAAAGCAAAAGCCTGAAGAGGAGAAAAGGTGGAGAAAATTACAGAAGATGCCACCTTTGTCTATGCTCACTATCATCAGGTGTTTCTAAATCAATAGATTTTAATATCAACAGTAATTTCTAACACAGGATGCCAACTTGCTCCAACACCTCTACATAAAAAAGGTACAGTAGCCTCAAAGTCCCAAACCTGATCAGCCCAGTTTGCAAGTGGTAGCCCAGCAAATACAAACCTTCAGCATACACCCAGCTTCCAACCTCTGCAGCTGGGACAAGACACCCCATTCCTACACCCCCTATATATTAGCACAATAGTTGAAAAATTTCTATGGGAGAAAACATCAGGATGTAAAATCTGCTTATCTAGGTGATTGCCAGTGTTTCCAGTAAAACCATCCCCTCCTCCAGCCAGCTAAGATTTCTAACTAGAATATGAGGAAATTCAGCTTCAACTGACAGCTGAATTTTTGAAATAACCACCAGCCATGGTAATTCTGGGTTCTGGTTTCTGTCATCCCCTGAATAGCTGACACTACCATATGCGATTTATGCAAAGTAGAAAAGTCAAGTTTGTTTAAGATAAGGCCCCGACACAGTTTATTTATTTGCAACCTTTAGGGACTGTTCAGCAAGCCCACGGAACAGGCAGGATAGAGAATTATACAATGGATCCCAATGATTTAGTCCACCAAGGAGAATTTGCACACAAACCCATCTTCCCAACACAGCACTCTGCAGATAACACTAATCAAGGCACAGTCAGCTGGGGAAAATAAGCCTGCTTAGTGCCCAGGAGAGAGTGAGGGAAAAAGTTGAAAGCTCTTTTTAACTCCAACCAAACAACAAAAGTCAGCTTCCTACCCATCAAGGTATGCTATTGTAATTTGACTCATAGAACTGTTTTTATTTTGAGGATCCTATGGCATTTTGTTTGCAACTACTCTAATAGCACACTGATGTGTGTTTCTCAAAGGCCAGTAACTTTTATTTAGGTTTCTCTTGAGCATCATCTCTGTGAGCTGGGATCTTCCTCAAGAGCCATGACATGTGACATGTCTTTCAAAGCCATACAACTCAGTGGCTACTTCAGTGACACTCCAGAGAGGGGAAAAAATATTTTTTTTTTTAAATCCTAATGTGTGTCTTCCTTGGCAATTTATCTAAGGGGGAGCAATGACTCCAAGACAGATTAATATTTCAAATAAAGCCCATTGGTTATCCTGACAGAGCTTCCTGAAAGGACTGAAAGGAAAAAGATGTTCTGCACCGATCTTGACCACTGGATTCCTCCAAGGCAGATTGCTTCACCATGAGGTAAGAAAACACTCCAGCTAAAAACAGGCCCTCATTCTTATTTTCTTTGTCAGGCTTGGAAAAGCCCAAAAACAGCCATTCCTGCTTTATTTTGGCACCTTAGCTATTGATCCCAGCTGCAGCCAGATGCCGTAGAGCTGCAGAAACATTAATGAGAACTGCACCACACTTCATCAAAAACTCAACCCCAAATCTTCACAGTTTGGGCAAGTATTCAAAATAGTTTTGTTTCATCTACATCCTGATTAGAATAAACAGATGTGTAAAACAAGAACTGTATGCCCAGCCTAAATCTGCAGATACTGATGGAACACAGAGACCAGGCTTCAACCACATGTGGAATTGGTTGTTTGTTTTTCCTTCTCTTACCTTTCTGATTTCAGGTTGGGGTAGGAACATGATGCTGAAAATAAATATGAATACCTGGAGATCAGCCTCAGCAAAGGAGCAGAAGTTTTAGCAGCCTCCCAGGAAAGCCAGCATCCACACACTTTGGATTCCCATCCTCCAGGCTCAGCTCAGCCTCTGGATTTGATGCCAAACCAAACCAAAATCCCAGTCCTCCAGTGCTAGCTCAAGTCTAGCTTAGTTTAACATAGTGCTTATCAGCTATATATTCATACACACTCACCTAGGAGTTGTTCTGGTGTAACTTGGTCAATAGCCCCCAGAGCTGAAGTTATTTAGATTATCCTTGGAGTGGAAAATGGCATCAAACCAAACAAAAAAAAGGAAGAACACAAAGTGTGGAGCACCTGCCTCCTTCCCCTAGGCTGTTAAAGGGTACAACCTGATGTTGGCCTAGCGCGTTACTGCTGTTCCCCTAAAACCAGGGCTTAGCACTCTATTCAGTGCTGAGAACACTGATTCCCACAGCAGCACACACTGGTAAATCCCAGGATGCTGCAGGTCTGGCTTATCTGCTCAGCCACATGCACTGTACAGGAAAAGTTTGCAACAAGAGGGCTGCAGAGCCCCCATGCAGCCCTGGTGGCAGAGGCTGCACAAGAGGAGCACACAGCTGTCTCACAGCTGCAGAGCACCTGGAGGGCTCCCTGTTTTGACTGGAAGGAGTTTAGAGATCTTCAAAGGGCATAAAAAGGTGAAGGGAATAGGCTAGTGTGAAACTGAGAAAGTGACCTGGCTGTCCCTGCACCAGCAGCTCCCTAACTAAAAGGGACAATGAGTGCCACAAGCTGGCTCCTGAATCCCCCGAGGCCAGGGCTTATTGCACAGAAAGCAAAGAACTTCAATTGTTTGGTTTTTGTTTTTTTTTTTTTACTCTCTCAGACAAAGAAAACTGCTGGCCATGCCTTTTGCCCGGGGGCTACTCTGAGAAAAGAGCTGTGCCTTGCACAGGCAACAAGCTGCCCTGAGGCAAACAGAGGCAGGGAACAAGGCAGCTCATGTTCACCCCGAGGGGACTGAAGGACTTGGTTAGAAACCGCCCAGGGAGCAACCCCAGCCTAGGATAAGCTCTTTGACTCCGTCTGCTTTTATCACCCAAGATGGGACCAGCACTACCTCAGCAAGACCGGGCTGGGAGGCAGCACTGGGAGCCCAGTATCTTCTTCCCTTCATCACTCTCACTTCCAAAGCGTGAGGTCAGGGTGGGTGTCAAGGTGTGCTGTGGGCTTGACTTCCAGAGAGGGGAAGGGAGTGGGAAGAAGCCAGGAGGGGGCCTTTTAAAAGTAGGAAATCTGCTAGCAGGGTGAAGTTGGCACATTTGCAAGGCTTGCATGCCAGAGTCCAACTTCAAAGCCAGGCAAGAGGGAGACAGGAGCTCTAGAGGGTTTCAGCCTTTCACGGGGAGCTCCTGCTATCTGCACATCACTGTGCTGCAGTCTCACAATCACGTTTCCACCAAGATCACAAGGAATTTCACTGCAGATGAGGGACGCTTTCAGAAAGAGGGATGTGTGGGAAGACTGCACACACAACATTGTGGCTCCACCAGCTAAGTCATTGCTGTTCCAGCAGCACAGATTAAAGCAGCTCACAACCTTTACTTGCCCCTCGCTCCCACAGGTAGCCAGAAGATGACAGGCTGCAAAAAGATCAGTGCATTTGTTTTGTAGTCATACAGGACAAGTAATGGCAACGAGCTATGAGCCCAGCTGCAGCTGGTCAGGAAGTCTGATACCATGAGTTTTTCCATTGCCAAATACCATTTTATAACAATCAAAACTTGGCAGACCAGTTTGAAAAGGTACTAGAACTGGCAAAACCAGGTTACACAAATACAAGCCAGACAGATCCGTCCAGGAGACAAGTTGTTTCAGTTAAAGATGAAGCAACAGGGTAACAAAGGATGAAATGAAAGCAGGTAGCAAGAAAGCAGCAGAGAGAAGCCAGACACTTATTTGCAGATTGCATCAGCTGAAGAATAGGTTTAGATCTGAAGTCTCAGTAGTGTCAGAGGTGCTGGCCTCACTGCAGCCCTTGGAACAAACTTGAATAAAACACCCACTCCCTGTTCTAACACTAAAGAAAGTGGCTAAAAGGAAAATGAAAAAAAAAAAAAAAAGTAGCTGAGTGAAGAGAAAGTAAGGAATTCAGAGGTAAGGAATTCAGTTTTACACAGAAAGATGAGGTACGTGGCCTGAAGAAAGAGTAAAGAAAACTCTTTGACTGTTGTTTTGGTGGGTTATACATAGTGGCTGAGGACGGAGGGACACAACCTGGGAAGAAACGCCAAGTGTCTTTTGTTTCTTATGCTTATATTCAAGTTGTGGTAAAAGCCACTTGGCACAGATAGCCTCCTGAAGTAAGAAGCTGCAGCTGCAAAAGTTGGAGACTACTTCCAGTAACACAACCTGCAAGGTGTGAACTCAATAGAGAAAGAAGATGGGCGCAAGCAGAGGCACAGAATGAGCAGGTCTTTTGGGGCTTAAAAAGAAGGACCCTTTGGAAAGTCAAAATGAAACCCATCTGTTTATCGATAGACCTTTGAGACTGAGCTATATTTAAAATCAAGAACCCTCAAAAACGAAACATTCTGCAGAGATGTGGTTATTTGTATGTCTTTGGTTAACACCCCTCCTGGCAGTGACAGGCACTTTAATGTGGGAAAGGCAGTGCAAGAAGAACATTGCTGTTGTTTTTTCACCATGCCCTGCACAAGTTAACCTCTGCAGATTTTTGCCACGTCTGTCTGTACAGCTCCCATCCCCACAAGCAGAGACCCTTGAAGATTACCCAAGTACCAGAGGTCTAAACCATCACTTGCCAGCACTCTTACATCCCAGCTGCCACCCAAAACACAGCAACACAACTGTGAAGCACTAAGACAACCACAGAGCTCACTCAACAGCACCCATGTCTGAAGATAAGGATGCCCCTTCCCAATAAATCCCAAGTCTGTCATTGCAGAGGGTCAAGAAAGACTCCTGAGGGAGTCACAGGCTTCATGCTGTCAGTCATATTAATGATGCAATGCTTTATTAATTGGAGTTTTCCTGAACAGCATGTGTAGTATCAGTGACACTCATAATTAAATAGGCAGGCAACATTTTTTTTTTTTTTAAATGAGCAGAGAGTTAATTGAATTCTGGAGTCCCTGTGATCAGCTGTGAAATTTATACCTGCAATTTGTGCAGGCAGCAAGAACTAGAGCCTTTGGGGCCTTGTTATTCATCAAAAATAGGCTGATTTATTTGTGCCAAGTATCTCTGTAGGAGGCTCTTGGGCCCGATGTACAGTCACTTTCCTCCAATTAACCTCCCTGGCCTAGAGGGAAAAGAGAATTAGACATCTGTTAAAAGCTCAAACCTAGTCTTGAGAAAGTAGGCACATTTCAGTGGAAGCCAGCTCTCATCTGTGTTAACCTCTGGCCACCAGGAGTTGAGGAGTTCCCAGCATGAAATATGTCAAGAACAGCCAAGACAAACTATGGAGCCAAAGTTACTCACAGATGAGAGGAGGTGGAAGGGACCTGGCATGAGTCAGCAGGACCAGTCTGCTTCAAAGAGAGCAGCCTGCACACTGATGGGTTTTTTGTGAACGTCTCTTGTGTCTGTCTCAAGGCTTCTACCATCATTAGTCCTCAACCACTGCTACCCCTTCAAACATCTGATTTTCCTACCTCTGAGCTTGCCCCACACATAACCTCCAGAGGCATACAACCTTTGGGTATATGTTGCTTCTCAATTTATGTTTTTGGCACCATTATAGCCCAGAGACCCGTGTGCCACTCACTATTCGGAAAGTCAGTTTTATCTCCCCAGTACTGAATTTTGGGTTGAGTTAATGGGTCACAGTGCATCCTGGCAGGGATATAAAGAAGGTCATGGAACTAAATAGGATCAAAGGTGTTAAACCCTGCAAGCTCATCAGCACACAAAGCACCTCAGTACCCTTAACCTGATGGGGCAGAGGGAGTTCCTGACTTAGGGGCCAGCTGCCAAGACCCCTCCTTTGGTATACATCCTACAGTGCACAGCAGTGATTCCCATCCTCTCATTTTCTCTCTTATCTGTGTAAATTTCAGGTCCCACAAGGCTGTGCTTTGATCAGCCACTTTTTATGATAAGCAGACATTTCTCAGTGTGAAGGGTATGTACACATTTTCAGGAAACTTTCCAGCTCCAGCCTGCTTTGTGTCACCATCTCAAGGACCAGCCAGAAGCTGAACAGATGCCTTGAGGACTGAAGTTGGGTCTCCAAGCTGCGTAAGACCTTTTTGAACCTCCTCTTTTGACCAATCATTGCTCAAGAGGGCCCATAAAACCATATGGTAGAGCCAGGATCCAATAATATCTTTGCTCAATGGATTTTTCCAGTCCAAGGTGAACTCTGCCAACAATATGACAACATTGTTCTTCATCACTGAAGCACTGCACCAACATGCATTAGCTAATCCCCCTCAAGTCTGTGGGAAATAGTTTGGAGCTCTGTCTTTGGTTTTTATAAAAAAACTTCCATCAGAAATGGCTCCAAGACACAGAGATTTGCCATGCAGACATTCTGGAGAGCCCACAGTGTAATTAATTTGGCATGGCATAAGTATAGGCCAGCATTTGTTTAGTAATATTTGATTTACAGAGAGAATCTGAGATGAAAATGGTACCTGCTAGTCTCCAAAGTACACCAGAATTGTCCAGCCCAGTTTTCCACCTTGCTCTTGTGGAGACTAAATTGGAGCATCAAGACTTTATCTTCGCCATGATGTTTATAGCTAGGGGAACTGTGACTGTGACTGTGTGTTTGTTTGTTGTTTTAATGTTTGTTTTCCTTTAAAAGGTTGATGTTTTGTTTGCAATTTGATTTTGACGGTCTTAGATACAAAGTTTACTCTGTCAAACATCCAGGAAAGCCGGTTAAGTATCCCAGGCTGCTGGAAACAGTGGGTGGTCAGCATGACACCTATCTAGAACAGTTCTTCTGCATCCAGTATTATTGGTTGGTTTTGGAAACAATCACCCAGGGAACAAACAAACAAAACCCAAGCACACAGACCACAACACATACGCTGTATTGACAGCCCAATGAGCTGTTAAAATCCATCTTTCCTCATGGCTAAATGCAGCCCTTTAAAATGAGCAGTCAAGACTTGTTAATGACTCTGGTAAAAGATCTTCAGTGATGCCCTACGACATCAGCATGACAAGGATCTATGTAAAAACTGTTTGCATAGACACTGGTTTCAGAGGCAAGCTGTTTATAAAACAGAAATTCCTTTTTCTGTTTCAGCTGGCATTTCTTTACATGTTAGAACAAAGTCAAATGCAACTCGACCCCAAAGCAGCTCAGGTGGTTGCTTAGAAAAGAAGGAAGTTGCAGCAGCTTCTCCCAGAGGCTCCTAATGAGGAACCTGGTAATGAGGACATTAAGTTCCCTAAGTCACTCACCCCTTTGCAGAAATGCAGTTGCCACACAACAATTGTAGCCTGCCTGCATTAGATAATATCTCCAGTAGGTTAAGAATTACCCCAGTGGAGGTCTGCTGTGATCTCACCACAAGACTTTCTCCCAGGAGCACTTCATAGCAGCTGAACCATGCTTTCAGGTAGGCTGCTTTCAGCAGGTGCCTTTGCTCATTAAATCAGACAACAGCAGCCCAGGTTATTTTTGTTGATCCAGGAAATTTCCCACTGACCTACTGCTAAATACACACCAGTCCTTGGAAGCACATAAGTCCCCATCCAGCAGCCACCTATAGAGCAGAAGTTCACAGAGCAGTAGAAGTGCCACAGTGCAGTCTTGGCAAAACACAGAATCCAAGTACAACTGCAGAGAAATACATGACAGGAGTCAAGCACAGCACACAATTCACAGGTCCACAGTTAGGTAAACTAAAACCCTCCAGGAAGCAACCTGCCACTGGTCAGACAGGGCTGCTCACCAGGATTATAGCTGCTGCTTCTCAAATAGTTCCTGGTACTCACAACGTGTTCAAAGCTGTGCCTTCAACTTGAGGCATTTAAGCAGTATTTGAATGTTCTTGCCTTAAGCAAGCTCCATCAGTAAACAAGAGCTATTTGCACCAGAGAACTGGATACCAGATAATAGACTGCCAGCCAGGGAGAGCAACATGGCACCAACCAGTCACCCTCCAGCCAGCCAGCTGGGATGACCAGCATCACTGCTGGCACACGGGGCTCTCCTGGACCTCTGCAAAAAACAGGTTGGTCTATGGAGATGCCTTCCAGAAAGGCTGAGACAGCTCATGGGCCACATGCTAGGGCCACAGATACTTTCACCAGAGTCACCCTTGAGAAGTCAGGGCACAGGTGCATAAATGAGGAGGGTTGCAAAGCAGCTTATGGCAGAAGAGCCTTGTAAAGATTTTCATTGTAAGTTTGGCTGATGTTTTGGTTTGGTTTTTTGTTTTTTGTGGGTTGTTTTTTTTTTTTTTTTTTTGAAAGGATATGAATGTAAACACATTCCCAGTGAAATCAGAACATATACTATGAAGTTATTTATGCAGCCCCTCTAGGTTTAGTCATAGACAAAAACATCTCATCCATCTGCCGTGCTTGGATCACGTAACTGATCCCTCAAACCTAATAACTGCGCCTGGAAAGGAAGCAAAAAACCCACACTTGCTTAATTGTGCCTTTTAAAGGCACAGCCTCTCTTCTCCTTCTATAGACAGATAGGACCAACCAAGGTCCAACAGGTCTGCAACATGTCAAAGGTTTGCTTCAGGTCACTTGAAAAACCATCAAGAATTAGAGAGCCTAAAACTCCCAGAAGCTCTCCTGGTGAGCCATCCAGAAGTCAGCCATCAGGAACTGACCCTAAAGAGGGGTTCACCTCCAATACAGTCCTTAGTTTATCATCCCAGCTTCATGCCAGCACAGCAAAGCCTCCAGCACTCCCCAGAGCACCAGCAGCACCTCAGGGGCCACCCCAGAACCCAGAGCTCACCCCTCCTGTCCGCAGAGGGGACCCGAGCAGCCTGGCCCTGCCCGTACCTCACCTCAGGCACCTTCATCCCGGGGGAAACTCCCGCAGCTTCTCGACCCCAGCGGAGCAGCGATTGAACAGGAGGATCCCCGGCAGCACCTGCGTCCTCCCGACGGCCCCCACAGCCAAAGCGAGCCCCTCACCAGGCTTTGCTGAGGTATTTATTTGTGGATCTGCCAGGGAGTAGCTCGGAGCGGCACTGCCCGGACCGGTCCGGCCCTGCACAAACGCTTTGAATTCGCTCACGCGGTGTTGATTGCGGGGGCAGCGGCGTGGGGAGGGCAGGGAGCACCCCCAGCCCTCGGGGGGCAGAGGAGGGACAACAGGGCCTCCCCGGGTAAAAAAAAAAATACCCAAAAAAAACCAAACCCAGACACACAGGAGGGACAACGGGGCACCCACGTCTGCAAAACACACCCCCAGACAGACAGACACACGGCTATCCTGCTGTCCTGTCAGCCCCCCAGCCTTGCCCGCACCCCGCAGCAGCTCCTGAGGCAGCCGTGCCCGGCTCGCTTGCCACAAGAGGGGGACAGAGCACTGCACTGCCCGGGCTGGCCCCGCCGTGCCTGGCTGCCAGCATCCCCCTCACACCCCTGCCACCAGGTGCCCACCGCCCCGGGTCACCAGGGCCGGGAGGGATGCTCCCAGCTCCCACTGGCTTGTTTTGACTGACAACAGGACAAGGGGCGATGGTTAGAAACTGAAGCCTAGGCGGTTCCGTATAAATGAATTTTTTCACTGTGAGGGTGGGTGACAGAGCACTGGCACAGGCTGCCCAGGGAGGTTGTGGAGTCTCCTTCCCTGGAGACATTCCAAGCCCACCTGGACACGTTCCTGTGTGACCTGCTGCAGGTGACCCTGCTCTGGCACGGGGGGGGTGGACTCGATGATCTTTCGAGGTCCCTTCCAGCCCCTAACTTTCTGATTCACCCCCTCTCCTTCCCACCCTGGCTGATCCTGCCACTGTGACCCAAAACCATGTGAAGGACAGCATGAAAGGCAGCGAAAATCAGAGAGGGGGTTTCCCCTTGCTCCCCACTTGCCTGGGGATGTTGGATGTCAGGGCTCTGCCCACAGCTGGTAACCTGCCCACCAGCTACAGGAGCTGGAAGAGCCTGGTGTGGTCCCACACAGCACCCACAGCTGCCCCGTCGCAGCTTCTCACTGCTGCACCGTGGCACTCAGTGGTTCTGCATCACCATCTGATCAAACACCACAAATAAAGTTGTTTGCTTAAAAGATATTTGAGCAGCTCTTTACCATAAATGACAAATCATTATTTAATTCCTTTGGTATTCATGGAAATAACATCAATCAAAATGAGTGCATCTGCTAGCTAAATATGAATGTAATCATCCATTAAAATGTTAACATTTATGAAAACTGTTTATTAAAATAAAGTGATAAGAATCTCATTGTGATTTGACAATCAGCTAATGTCCCCTTAAGGCAGAATTTGAACACTTGATGTTTGGAACTAGATAACATTTTAAATGCCCCATCAATTTATAACTTCAGTTATACTGAAACACAATTAAGCCTTTGCATTGCAGCCCTGGAAATGGATGTCCTTTTTTTATCCTTGTGCACATAATATTGCAGCATGGGACTTCCCTTCCCACCACATGTACAAAACCCAAATTCAGACAAACAGCAGAAGAGGTGGGCACAGGGAGATAAACTGCAATCAAAACTGGGTGATTTTACCCTGCTTGATCTAGTAGGACTCATGTGACAGCAAGAAGCACTGGAGTTAGGAGTCAGCTTGCCATGGTGATACTGGGAGAGACTGAAAAATGAGCATCCTTGTGACCCAGCAGTCTGTGCCCAGAGACACACTGATGAGACCAACAAGGCCCAAGTGTGTACACAATATATGGTCCTGCAGACCACCCTGTGCTCTTGTCCCAGCTGGGACATCCATTTGGTCATGCATTTTCATGTCCTCTACCTCAAGGCCCTTTATGCTTCACTAAGAAGGGAGGTTGTAAGTGTAATTAGATAACATTTTGCTGTCAGATAGCTGAGAACTATAAGCAGGTTTCATTTTGAGTCATACTTTCAATTAAACACATGTCAGGTCGTCTTCCTCATACATAAACCTCAGCTCCCTAAGCAGCTCACAGTGTGCCCAGACTGGCATGCAGGAACAGCACAGTGCCTTCATCCCCACAGAGATTTTTGACCCTCCCTGTTTTGGTAACTCTCAGATTCAGATACGACTGTGACAAATTTAGTTGGCATCTGTTTGCTACATCTAGTGTTTCACCAGACAGCTCTGAGGGGATCCAGGCTCTGAGTTCTTGCTGTGCTTTAATCTCCAGACTCAAGAGAGCTCAGGTGTATCTCCTTAGAAATCTCACATGTGCCATTGTCTTCAGACAGGTGCAGTTTTATCCTAAAGTATTACTTTTAACCACAATTAATACTGAATCATAACGTGTGTACCTTTCATTGAATTGCTCAGGAGCCCAACTATTTCAGACACCCCCAAAATTGCTAAGCTTAGTCATGAAGTTCCATGTTGAAACGTCAAACTTACAATACTGTGTGGGAATGAGGAATTTCTGTATCTTCATCTGTTTTAATTGAAACTCTTAAAAACGTTGAGTATACTTAACACACTAATTCTCTATGAATTTCTGTGCTTCAGCTATTTCTGTTGAATTTGGTAAACAGTGGCTTCATAATTCCCAGTCAATTCAGCTATAAATCCCCAGTCACCAGCAATTCATTACATATTAGCTTTAACAGGATAGATGCAAATTCCTTTGATAACCACAAGGAAATTGTGAGAGCTGTCTTTGTCCTGGAGAATTTCCACTATCATTCAGCATTAGTCAAGCACTAATGGACATTAAAAAATAAAGATTTGCTGGAGACTGTAAAAAATACATCATTTCAAGTTTCCCATGTGACTGAGGCCTTGAGAAATTGACTGGCATAGCTATAACAAAATAATTATCCTGTTATAGCTGTGCCTTTATAACTTCTCCACATGGACACTCTATTCTAAAATTTAAGTGACTTTATTATAGAATAATTACTCAAGGACTTTAGCCCAGAATGAGGTTCTGCACAGGAGAGTTTTGCCAGTGTGGCTCTGGTGATTTAAATTCACCATACTAAGCAGGTGAATTTTTCTGCATAGACACTCGGGAGCATCTGCCAGCAGTATTAGATAAGACATCCCAATTCTATATTATCTGAAAATTGAACTTCTGCACTGTACAGAGCACTGTATCCTAGCTGTACACTCTCAAAGAGGCAGGACATTTGCCTCCCACAGAAATGGCCTCTAGAAGCTCAGAAAGAAGGCCAGACAGACACCACAGAGCTGTAGAAGAGGTGGGATTTGATGAACCTAAGATTCCAATTTTCAAATACACTATCATTTCCATTTGGAAAAATGAACTCTGCCTGTCCAACCTTCCCAATCACTTGCCTACACTTTTGGCTAGAAAAAACACACCTTCAATGCCAGATGTACTTTACTCGTGGGTGTTCCACTGAGGGGCTTTCAGCAGGACGCAGGTCCCGCGTGGGTTACGCTTGGCCTTCAAAAAAAAATGCTGTGCTCTCAGCACTCCTTATGCACACATTCTGCAAGCCTCTGCCTTCAGCAAGCCCCCTCGGAGCAGCTGCTGGCTGCCAGCCTGATTCAGCTGAGTCACCCGGCCACAAATGATTCATGAAAGCCACTGAGGATCATCACAAGCCACATTCTTTTAACAAGACTTCACACGCCTCCATTAACAAACATTGCTCCAATTCAGGAGGTGGAGACACAGGGAGAACCTCAAACCTGGAATGCTCAAGGGACTCGTAACACCCTCATCTTCCTTGTACCAGTCAGCTCCCCATGGACACAGCAGGCACTGAGAATGCCAGAACAAGGAGCTGTGTCTTGCCTGATCTCGGCAGCAAAGGCAGCCCCAGTCTGTGTACAGAGACCACCCGGGAATCTTGGGTGCTTCAGGCACAGAGTCATTTACCACGTGTTTGAAATTGAACTAGTGGAAAGATCTTGTTCAGTCCCAAAACACAGCTGAGCTAACACACAGGAATCAAAGGAAACACGCAGTCCTATTAAGAGCAGAATCAGTGAAGCCTGGTTTGCTAAGCATTTGTCTTTCAAAGTTGAGCTCCTCTGTGGATTCCCTCATGCCTAAAAGGCTGAGTTCGTGCCTTTCCTTTGACAGACAAGGTTTTAACAGCATCTCCTTTGCCTACAAAATGCTGCACATTTTCTTAATTGTGAAACCTCACCTGCCTGCAAATCCAATTTGCCTGAAATAAAAAAATAAGCATTACACACTGCTGAAGACAAGCAGGCTCGGAGGACAAGAGCACAAGAATGGGCTTGTGTATAGAATTTTAAGGTTTTTGATTCATGTCATTCCTGGATCAAAGACTGTGGGCACATGGGCAGGTAAGTTATTATAGACTTCTCCAGTACTTCCCCATCTGTCAGACAAGGATAGCATTGCCCCACTCCACAGTAATATAATGAAATTTGAGTATAATAATTATAAAGGCATCTGCAGACCATGCTATGTAATTTATGTTCAAATCAATTTTTAATGGTAGTAAATCATCTAATTTTATCCCCATTTAAGACTGAAGAAATATTCAGGGAAATGTGAGTCTTCTTAAGAAATTAAAGAAGTAAACAGCTCCACATGCTTAGTGAGCAAAAACTAGATAATGCCCAACTGCCCAAATCTGGAGCAGGTGACCAGTGGATTTGTTTGCCTTTCAATCACAGACTGACAAGTTACTCTACAGAAAAACTCTGACTGTAAATGCCCTTCTCACATCTTTCAGGGCCAAAGCATTGCCCTGTTCTTTCTCTGAAAGCAGCGACTCTGGTACCCCAGATGAAGTCTGCCTGCTGAGAAAAGCATGGTTGGGTGTTCCCCCAGGCATCCCATGTGAGAGGGATGGCTTTTCCAGGAGCTGTGAACAACTCCACAGGACAGCTGGGGAGAGGATTGGGCTGGAGAGAAAGGATGAACTGTTTTCCTGTGCTACTCCCTTAGTCTGAAACCAAGGGGAGTATCCACACATGGAGCTTCCCACCACTGAAATCTCTCTTGAAATTACTTCCATTTCACCCAGAAGTTTTGACATTCCCCATTCTCAACTCCTGCTCACACCATAACTGGGTTTTATTGTCATGGAAAAAAGGGTTCCGCAGTATTAGAAAGCAAGGAAATACTGAGCAGTTCCTGCCTTGCAGCTAAGCATGATCCAGGCTCCATCACAGTCAGAGCCAGGAGCCTGACATCAGTGGGGCAGGGATTTCAGTCCTGGAAGCTTAGTTTTTGTTTTGTTTGTGTTAAGAGCTTGGGAACCCGTGTCTGAAAAGGTCAAGCAAGCCTAGCAGGGGTGATACACTTCTCCCCTTTCAAATCTCAGGCACAGCCCAGACCACTTTGTGTGTGTCTGTGTCTGAATTATTTAACTGTCCAGCTGGTTAAAAATAGCACACCAGCAACTCCCTTTCCAGCCTTTGACTGTTAAATGGGCCATCAGAGCCCAGCCAAGCGCCGAGGTCATGGCCCAGGCTGCACATGTGGACAGGGCAAGCTGGATGCCAGAGGGAGGGAGAAGCATGTTACTGCAAAACCTAGTTCCAGCATGATGATATCAGCCTGTGAAAGAAAAGCAAGGCAAACTCAGAACACGATGAGGCTGCCAAAGAAAACACTGTCTTCACAATGAACAAAAGTCTGATTAATTATTAATTGCCTGCCAGCTAATTAGCATTCCCTTGGGCAGCTGTCTACAGAATGCCTTATATTTCCAACCCACCCCGGGGCCAACATCATCTATGCAAATGCCTTAGATCAGAGCTAGCAACTGATTTGTTGCCTGAAACAAGTTGTTCCCCTCCCCTTTCCCCTTCTCCTCCTGTCACCCTTCTTTTCCCCACCCAGGGACTTGAGCTCATTACAGTGCCAGCTAAGCAGAAAACATCCATCACTGACAAATCCCTTTCCCCTTCTGGTGCAGGTGGTGGTTTTGGAGGAAGTCAGACAGCCCCTGGCAGCCACCCCACACACAGCCCCCAGCCCGGGTACGGGGGGGACACGGCTGCGGGGCCCCAGCTCTGCTTGCCTGCTGCCTGGCCAAGAAAGAGGGGAGCAGCTCTGAGCAGTGAGGAGCTGATTATCTGCAAAGGCAAGGACCAAATCTTGGCTGTAGAACTGAAGGCAGCAGTCAGGGAATTCGGCGTCAGCTTAATGCTTGCGTTCAGCTCCTATTAACGTTAATGGGACTTACGCACACGCATCAAGGACAAGCAGACCCCTTACGAGAGCAGAAGCATTAATTACAGCTAAGTACAGGCAGAGCAAGCCTTCAACTTGCTGTTTTACCATGCTTAGAAAGATGCACTTGCCATTTTAAAAACGTAGCAGCTTTGATTTTGGTTTTTTTGTTTGTTTCAAATGGAACAAGTCAATCCAGTGGTGAAACACTGCAGCAGAACTGGGAAGTATCTCAGTTTACCATCACACTGCTCACTTAGCAACAACAATACACAAGCTTACACAAACTAGGATACTAATTTAGGATTACCTTCCTGGGAAAAAAGCGTGTATCCTGCTGTCCTGACAGGACAGGACAAATCCCAAAGAGGGTTTGCCTTTTTCTCCAAGTCCTTTACCCAGCCCCTGTATTTTACCCCTGACACTGAGTGTACTTGTCACATGTACTCACTAGACAAAATTATGCAGGCAAGCAGAGAAGGTTTTTAAGGAAAGACAGTGAAGGAAACAAGGGTTAACTACAGAGTTGTCTCAGGTGTCAAGTCTGGCCACCAGCACCCAGGTGTACCAGAGGGGTGAGCTGACCCAGAACCCAGTGGCAGTAATGGGCATCTCTCCAACATCATTCCCTGCGCTCAGACTGACACACCAGCTCCAGAGGTCTGAGGAAAGATCCCTTCCCCTTGCAAGATGGCCAGGGGATGAAAGCTGCCATGGTGGCCAGAGAAGCCCTCATTAACAGGAGCACAGGATCATCGGGCCAGAGAGAAGATTCTTGGTCTGTTTACATATTTTTTTAGAACGAGGAGTCTAAGACTATGTGTTCTGGCTGTTACTGCAATATAAACATCATAAATGGACTGTTTTCCTACCCCAAAGGCAAAAGATATGTGCTGATGCAGCAAGACAATTCAGATAAGAATAGTTTTTTTCAGAGACAAGGGACATAATTGGAGGAAAGTTCTTTTTTAGCCAAGGAATTTAATCTGCCATGTAAAAAATAAAAATTGCCCATTACAACCAATCAAATCCTTATCCTCATCCTACAGGTTCACCATCCCTGCTTGCCTAGCTCCAGCACTCCCCTGTGCCAAGAAGGCAGCACATTAGTCAAGTATGAGACTGTTAAGATACAACTCTATAGATATGGGATATAACCCCTTGAAATATATAGGCACTGCAGAGGAGCAGAGCATGGTTTTGTAGTACCCCTGTTACCAGTTCTTCAAAGAACCTGCAGCCATGATGCACAGCCAGGTATTTTATTAGACTACATTTTCCTCACGTACATGAGTCATATAAAGTACATAAACTCATGAGGTCCAACTAAGACTGGCATAAATCAGGGATAACACCACTGAAGCCAATAGAGCTGCACTAGGGTGAAAGTGGAATAAATCAGAAGCTGATCAGGTGCACATTCTCTTTAAGGTAGACAGACCATTAAGTGGCTTACAACGAGTCCTTATCACATTACAGTTCTGTAAATAACAGTCACCATGCACTGTATATAATGAATTGCATCCTGCACCATCCAGCAAATGGCCATTTTTCTCAGGGAATCTCTCAGCTCAGAGCTCTGGGACCAAAAATAATGGGCAATATTCTCCAGCATTCATGTGTGACATTCCCATTAGTATTAACAGGAGGTATGTGCCCAAAGTCAGGATGTATTCATTAGCAATCTGAATTGGGTATTACTGAGGCTCCCAATGAACGTTCCGGTTTCATCCCCAGCAATGATCCTCCTAGGGAGCAGCCACAGCTCCTTACTCACTTTTGCACAACACTTGCACAGGAAAATATTTACTCAGTGGCAAGCAGAGTTGGAATCAGAGGAAGCAGGGCAGTCTGGTATCACCAAACCCCAAAGCAGCCTTGGCTCAGCCCCGCACTGCTGGCCCTGCTCAGAGCTGGGCTCACTGGTGGGTGCCCCCAGCACCCCTTACAGGGGGGGCATCAGGACTCTGAAGCCTGAAGAAGGTAAGAGAAGGGAAGTGAAGTGACCACAGGCACAGGGCAGGTCAGCAAGTGAGCTAGTGAAGCCAAGTCTCTGACCTTATAGCCAAACACTCATTACAACCTCCCTGCATTTACCCTAAGAGTCTGTACTATGTCTCACTTTCCCATGAAGCTGAATTTAAGTTTGCACCAAGCTTACACTGGAGGATGTAAAAAAAAAAACAACCAACAAAATGCAACAGAAATATGGTTTAATAAATTTAATGATAAATTTTACAAGATAAATACCCAGCCTGCTTGTTTTCCTCCAGATTTCTGCCTATATCTATATTTGTGCTTTAGCATTTTCTGCCCAATTTTTGAATTACATTTAAAGACTACTTGGACACAAAGCTCAAGCCAGATTAACAGGTAACCAAACTGTAGATAACAGAGTCAGAGTATGCACATGTGCCCAGCCTTGTTAACAAGAATAAGTTGCTTCCTGCCCTGGACTGCACCTAAGAAGAGCCATAATTACACTGGTTCAAAACTAAATATATGCCACAGCAAATGTGCTTGCTAAGAAAGCCATTAGAACACAGAGCATGGGGAGAGTGTGGCAGGAGAAAATAAATACAAAAATAAGATGTGGCAGAATCTGTGCAGGAGAAAATAAGTGAAAGCCAGAGGAGGTCAGGAAGTACAGCTGACTGAAATAATTCTTTGGAAAAGAAGGAGTTCAACTGCATACTTTACCCTAAACCCTTACCTCTGAAAGTCTGAACCTTGGCAATGCTGTTCCTGCCCTATCCAAGGATAAGAACGTGGCACTATAGAGTAGCTGATGGAGAAGCAGAAGTGAGACCAGCCATCCAGCCTAAAGCATTAGGTCCCAAGATTTTGGAGGTGCTGGCTGTGCCATTTAAAAAAAACAAAAAAACAAAAAACCTGTGTTTTGCATAGACTTCCTTCACTGTGGTAATACAGGCTACATGCAGCTCTGAACACAAGGGCTTAATCCCAGAGTTACTGGCCTGCAGATAAAGTGTCCAAGAACACTGTCCATACCTTTGACAAGCTGCAATTAGTATAATGGAACAATGTAAACAGGACTCTAACCTGAAGATGACTGACAGTGATACAATAGAGGGGTCAGGGGGAGGCTAATCCAGAAATCCAGTGTGCACCCCCCCTTCAGCAAGGAATTTGAGTGCAACTAAAAATAGGTGAGCCTATCTGACAGCTAAATTGCCAGTGGTAGCTTAACATGGATTCAGTTACATTGCTCAGCGACCCTCAGTGAATTAAATAGATTGAAATGCTAATGATAGAGTGAATTCCCAGTACAGAGGTAGAATAAAGTAGTCAGATTAGGTTTCAGACAAGGTGAGTTCAATGGCAGTGGAGAGATCAGACTTTGTTTAGATCAAGGTACAAAGGTAATTTGTCTCGATCAGGGCAGAGAGATGCTTCTTTAAAGCTTAGGGGCTCCCCCATGTTAAATAACACACAAAACCAGCACAGACCTGACAAGCTATTTCAGAGCCTGTTATTTTATGTGATTGCTATCAACATTGGAACATTTTTCACTGGTCTCAATATACTTTTAACAGCACTGTCATTTATCTCCTAATTAGTTAAATGCTGCTCTGATGACAGGTGTGTGATGGTTCACCTGGGCTGTCACTCAGACTCTACTTGTTTCCTCTCATCAGATATTCTAACCAGTGTGCAGCTTTCACAAAACCATAACTGTGGAGTTTATTCTCTATTTTTTCAGGCTCACAGCTTCAAAAGCATGCATGAGTTCACCCTCAGTGCTCTTCCTAAAGCTCAGGAAATGTAGCCATAGCAAGGAGCCACCAGCCTGCCCAAGTGTCTTACCTGTCATTGCAGAGACCAAGCCCAGGCCACCTGCTCAACAAAATGTAAACCCTAGGCCAATGATGATGCAGAGTGATGCCCACAGAGCACATGTAAAAAAAAAAAACAGAGCCCGAAACTCCATCCAGGGTTCATCCATTTAAAACAGCCCTGGAGGCTTTCCAGAGTGGGTATATTACCACATAAATTCCAAGATCAATTTAGCCTTAAACAACTGATCCATCCCTTCTCATCCAAGGTCACACAGCAAGTCACTGCCATTGGATTTATAAAATCCTTGAAATAATGCACACTATCCTAGCATTAAGGGCAATTAAAGACCTCACTTGACAAGATACAGGGCTCACCATCACTTGGAGCTCTAAAAATTAGATTAGGCATCTTTCTAAAGGATGTGTTTCAATTCGCTACCCTTGTAATTTGGGATAGTTATTCTCATAAGAAAGTGACATTGGAACTTGTCATTTGACTATCAATCAGTGGTGTCATAATACTTCAGTGTCAGTTGTCTATTTCCACTACAATGGATAAAAAAGAATTATGTATTCTGGTGAAGAAAAAGCAATGCAAGCCTATGTAAGGTCAGGGGAG
This sequence comes from Florisuga fusca, assembly GCA_038090715.1. NCBI lineage: Eukaryota > Metazoa > Chordata > Aves > Apodiformes > Trochilidae > Florisuga > Florisuga fusca. Next base: position 6,188,000 of record JAAWXA010000024.1, read on the forward strand.
CCAAAACATTTGACGCCCATGGGAGTTTCTTGTTCTGTAGTGTTTATGAAGCTATGAGCAGGAAATCCAAGCTCTCTGACACTCATGATGTAGTTTTTAAGCACAAACCTCACCATCTGGTCATTGGGTTAATTACCATCTAGGAAAAAATATAAGAAATAAATTCTCCAGAGTGATAATCTGACTGTTGCAGTGCTGAGATACAAACAGGACCATTTTGAGATGGCAGAAGGACTCAGTCCCTCAGCCAGACAGGATGCATTTTGAGCAGTCAGCTTCTCAGACACTGCATATGGGATGGACTCACTTCTGCCTTCCTCTCCACTGAGGTCAGTTCTTGGTTTAGTCTCAGTATTACTACAGGGAAAAGACCATATGGCCAGTATTTGGGAACTGCACTAGACAGCTTTGATGACTATCCATGAACCATCATACTCAGCATTAAAGGTTAACAAAAGTCTGGGACCAATCCCCCCCTCCTAAACCAGTGAAAATCTGAGTAACTACAGTCCCCCAGGCACAGAAAGGCTGGCAGCAGAGGCTCATCCCTTGTGGTTCCAGGCCTAAATGAGATTCAGCAAGTGGAAATAATTCTTGAGAAGCAGAGCCCTGATGTGCTCTCTCTCCATTCATAGTAACAGCCCACTTTATGCCAAGTGACTCATTACCATGAGTGGAGGAAACGTGATTCAACCAGAAAAGTACATGTAATTTGCATAGATTACTTTCCCACTTTGTTTCCATGCTGTGGAGTAACAGAGACTGCCTTCAAGACAAAAAAAAAAAAAAAAAAACAAAACAAAAAAAGGATAGTCCCATGACTAATTCCTTGCTTAAGAGATAATAGATTGAAGAAAATACTGTGATGAAGGAAACCTTGTGTTCAGTTAATTCTGGTGCTGTGGAAGTGAAGTGAAATGAAACCTAGTGCTTGGAGGATACTTCAAACACCACTTGCAAAGCAAGGAATAAGTGTTTCTTTGCAGCCCATGGAAGTCAGTGCTGGAAGAAAGAGGGGGCAGCCTCAGGCTGGAGTTTCTTTCCTTCCCTGGCTGGGTGCAGTTTCTGATTTTGTTCAGAAGTGACACCACCCCTGTCAGCCCCTGTGGGAAGACATTGCAGAGCTGAGGGATCACTTCTGGAAGGGAAGTGGTCTCCTTCAGACTTGCACTTTGCTCTGGACACTGCAGCATTTTGCAAGATGAAACTCAAAGAGAGCTTTCAGCATCCATAAAGCAGATCATTAACCTAAAATGAGGATGTGATTTCACTTGCAACTCTGCACTGAAATGTAGTAGCTGCAGTGGGTAGTTTATCATCTCTTCTGCTGGCAGAATCACAATAGGACTAAGCAGCTGATTCCAGTAAAGTCACAAGGGCAAAGCCAAACTGCTTACTTTGGGCATAAATGGTTTAATGTGACAGGGCATGGGGGAAGCAGAAGATCTGTCGGAATAACTCATCCTAAGTAAATTGAACTTTCCAAAGAAGCAGCATGCAAACTACTGGGTTTCAAGAGTTTCATCCTGGCTGCAGGCAATGTGTAATGCTTCACTTGACAGCCAAGCCAAGCTCACAAAAAACAACTTTGCTAGATTAAGAGAGCAAGGGAGGATCAGGGAGAACTGACGTGACACACAGGTCACCAGATATGGAGCTTATTTTACTGTAAGAGAGCAGTCAGACTTTGAACGAGGCAGATAAGCAAAAAGACTTGAAACCCACAAAACCTTTCCCCACGCTTCAAACCAACTGCAAAGTTATTTTAAGCAAGTAGAAACAAAGCTGCACCTTCTTACAGCAGCACCAGGCAGACACGTAAATCAATGTCCAACTACCAACTCATGGTTTACATCTAAGGAAGTCAGCTCCCTTTGCTTGGCAGTTCTTATCCTTCTGACCCAGGGGCTCAGAGGTGGTTACCTACCTAAAATTGTGCTGCTGCTGCTGCTGCTGGAAGAAGTTCTCAGTTCTGCTCTCCTGCGTCACTGCAAGGGGGTGGGTGAAATTATCTCTACAAGGTACTCTCTGAGTCTTCCAAGTAATTTTTCTCAAAATGCATATGAGAAGCCATCTGGAAAATAAAGAGAAGACAGGTAATAGGAGGGCACTGCAAAATAAATAGAATTCAGCAATAATGGAGCAAAAATTAAGTCCCTGTGGAGTGCCATTTCGACCTGGTTCACAGCAGGGATGCGTTAAATTCATAGGGACTCAGGAGAGAACAACCACCACAGGACTGGTCCCAGTTCCCACAGTCCAAACAGTCCCAGAAATCCTATTATTACCCTTCCCATTCTTACCATGTAGTTCAAACTCCTTTGCTTTCCCACAGTCCTTTGGCTGTGCTCCCAGCCATGCTGGATGCTTTAGTGTGTAGACAGGGCCCTGTGAGTCCACTCTCAGCAAGAAAGATCACCCAGGACCTGAGCACACAACTAGGACACAGAAAAAGCCCCAGCTGCTTGAGAACTTCCCTTTAAATGGAAAAGTAACAACACCCATTCTGGGAGACCTTGCAACAGGAGGAACCTCTCAGGTGATGAACCCATTGCTTCCAGCTGACAAGCCAAAGGGGGTGGCCTCTCCTTAGGAGCTGGCAGAGGTTCAGCAACTGTTTGGGGACCAGCTTCATGCTCGGTGCAGGTAAATTTCAGCAGACCTGCTTCCAGAGTGTGTTTCATAGCACTCACTAAAACACATCAGACCAAACACTGGTGAACATGGATTGTTTTAATGCAAAATAAACAAAGCTGCAACTAGTTCCTGGTACAGGTAATATCTGCTGCAACCCCCTCTCCAGGATTTGGAAGCCAGCAATCTCATCCTGTGTCTTGACATCCCCCCAGTTTGTTCCATCTCCCACCAGTGCTCAGGACCCACATGGATGTTCTTGCCCTGGGAGTCCTTTTGTGGGAGGGGTTTGAATCAGCTCTGCATTATCTCTGTTGCAGACAGGCCCTACGAGGCACTCTTAAAAAGGCACATGGCATTTCTCACACTACCAGCTCCTCAGCTTTCCCTAAGGAAGAGGTTTGCTAGCTAATTTTTTTTTTTTTGTCCCTTTCAGAAGAGGGGAAGGAGGAGGGAAGCCAGCAACAAGCCCTTGTAGGCACTGATACAGCCCTAAGGGCTCCTCCACATTACAGCTGATACAGCAGTGTAACTCCTACAGGCTGCTGTTGTGGTTTGTGTTTGTACTCTCTACTCTTTAATTACAACTCTTGCTGACAACAGTTTACAAGACCACTTGCAGCTCTTGTCTTGGAAATCAATTCAGATGCCAACAGTTACACTGGGAACGGGCGTAAGGCAAATGGGTAAAGGCTATAAATTTGACACCAGAAAGTGGAAGTCTCAAAAAAAGGAAGAGTTGGGCTTCTCAAGGCATATGACATGGAGCTCTGTGACCAGAGAAGACTCTGGGGGACACCCACCTCTTGTCACCAAAGAGTCAGGACACCAGCCTCTGGTCACCAAAGTTGCTTTGTTTTCATCTGCAGAAATTACATGAACACATAACATTCATAATAACCTGCTTCACAAATAGTAGAAAACCCTCCAAAACATCAAAATTTTGGCTTCTCAGCACTTCCCAAGGTCTTTTGCAAGCAGGCCATGGATAAAGTGGCAGCAGCTGTAGAGGTCATCTCCAAGTGAGCCCTCCTTAGGCAGAGCTCCATGAGCAAAAGGGAGTCCACATGAACCAGGTGGGAGTTTACAAATGGGGAACTGAGGCACAGGAAGATTAATAATAATGATACTCAGCATTTCTTTATTGCTTTAAATGGTCCACACCCTTTACAGACGTTGACCCTCACAACACCCTGGGGAGAGCTGACTGGTTATTATTATCCTGTTTTTCACAGATGGGGACAAAGAGGCTGAAATGTGGCATTCCCCAGGCCAAATACTTGATAATTGGTGAACGTGATTCTGTGCTACAAGCCCAGCTCAAGCACTCCTCATCCCTTGTGAAGAAAAATACTGCAGAAATTCTCCTTCTGACCAGCCTTATCTCATTGCTCCCTATAGCTGCAGACATGCAGAGCATCCTTCCTCCCTTTACAGAAGCAGTTAATTCAAGGCCCAGGGTGTGGTGGCTCCAACCAGCAGGGACAGATGACTCCTTTCTGTTCCCCAGCCCTGCAGCCACCCCACTTTACATTCGTGCATCCTTGCTGGGCTCACTGCTTATACACATCTCACCATGCCATGGATTTTATTGCCCCAGTGCTTCCCATAACAACCTCTTTTTCCCCTGCTTTTTTCTAGCTGAAGGAAGACCACACAGGGCTGGGAATGGGGCTGAGCAATGATTTCTGGGAGGATAAATAGAAAGAAGGGAAACAGCTACCAGGCAATGTTGACATAAGGCTGAGTGGAAATTAAACAGTTTCTCACCAGCAGAGTGAGCTTCTGGAACAGACCTGGGGGAGCAGTAGCAGGGGGTGAAAAACAAGGATGAAAAACCTCTCAGCCAACCTATATAGTTTTAAGATGGAGCTTGATAAATCTCCAGGGGTGGCTGCCTGGGCCACATGGGATCAGACCTGCTGATGAAGGAAGTGTCTCCAGCCCTGTGCTCCCTCCATCTTCCTTGAACGCACTGAGCTATTCAGCTCCCAGCTGCCAAGCTTCATTTCTTTAAAATCTTACCTGCCAAACAAACAAAGCTGGGAACTAAAGTGGTGATCAAGAAAACTGCATTGCAACACTCAGCTCCAGCTCTGTTGCCAGCACTTAGGGAGCTGGTGTCTTTCTTCCCTGAAGGAATACTCCTTTCCTCCCTGTGGCAGGGGCTTGCATTAGGACAGTCCCACTGCACCAAGTCCCTGGGATGCTGTGCCATAGCCTGGGCAGTCCCCCAGGCTGGTGGCACTCAGCCTCTCTCTGTCACACCCAACTGCTCCAATTCATTCACCTCTGTTACTGAAATAAATTAATTGCCAGGGTTTCCTGTGCTCAGCCTGCTCTGCAGACACAGATCACAGCCTCGTTTTGCCAGGCTGGTGAAGAAGGTTTTAATGACAGAGATGGGAGTGGGTGTGATTAACTAAAACGTTGGGAGTTTCAGTTCAAGAAGGCAGACCCTCTGCTCCCCTCCCTGTTTCCCCATGGTGAAGACATTCCTCATCCCCCCAAAAAAACTGGTGATGCAGTGGGCACACTTCCAGCCAGGGGGGATCAAAGAGATGTGTCAGAGGCCAGGTCCTCCCTCCTGACCCATGGGGTGTCAGAGGCAACTAAAACCCATCCATCAGATGTAAGTGGTTGGTTATGGCAGGGGGAGTTCTCAGGGCTTTGTCTCCATGGGAAGGTTGCACTGGTATCGTTCAGGGTATGAACACAAATTGCTGCAACCCCTTGGGACCCTTCTTCACTAGAAAAATGTCAATCTGTAGTGCCCATTAATTAACTCAAAGTAAGCTTGACTGGAAATGTGTAGTTTTCACATGAATCAGTAGGTTATATTAAAGACCAGCTCTGCATAAATTATTTACCGTATGATTCAGCAAAGCTCAAACATGCACTTAAGTTTAAACATGTGCTTGGAGCTCAGTGAAGTCAATGGAAAGCTGCGAAAATGCTTCAGTGGATTGGAGCTTATTTAGAGGGTGTGTGATTTAGGGATGGGCATCAGCAATCAAGAATTTCCAGTGTTTCACTTCATACTGTAGAACCTGAACATGTCCTCTTTTCCTTGTGGTTGGAAAACCCCTGGCACTGCCAGAATAAATAAGACTCAAACCTATAGAAGATTCCAGTTTGGCTTGTTTAAAACTCAGTAGAGCTTTGTGGCCTCTGTACAGAGATGCATCTTATTTTCTGCAGGTCTAATGCAGCCCCTCTACAATAAGGACCAATACTCCAGTTTCCTGCTTTCCTGGAAGGTGTTGCACTAGCAGACTGGACTGCTTTGTGCCAAGAGGCTCCAAGGCACAGCCCAGATATGTTGGAGAGCTTGTGAAACTGCTGTGTGCTTTTGGAAAGCACTAGCAGCCTTGGAATGACAAGTTAGTGCTATAAAGTTGAGAAGAGCATCTCCTGATCACCTGTGCTTTTCTGCCTGGGATGTAGCAGGCATAAAGCATGAGCCACAAGAAGGCAATTTCCCATAGCTCTTTTCTCCTGCCATAAGAAGATGAGGTAGGAGGGTCCCAGAGGCAGTAAACAAACCATCTTTCAAGCTGGAGCTCTACTGCAGCTGGGGCAGCAGATGCAAGACTCAGGCTGTTCCTTGTTCTGTCCTGCCCCACTTTGCCTGTGAAGGGGCTCCTCTTCCTCCACCCAGTGTCAGCCCCCAGCACCTAATGACAGCTGAAAATGTGACAGCACTGTGCTGCACTTCTGTGATCCTGTAATCATATCTTCCTACAGACACCCTTTTCATGCAGCTTAAATATTTTACAAATACATGTCTAAGTACAAACCTGCCGCATTAACTCCTGTATAGAGGGTACTTATTTTCAGCTAGGTGGCTAGGATTCCTGTAATATAATTTACCCTGCAGTTTGACAGAGCTGGGCTAGAATGCACAGCTTTTACTAGCTAAAATACAATAAAATATGCTACAAGGTGTTTCACAGATGAATCACTTCTAAACCATGCCTTTAAGTATCGTCTGCCACTGCAGTTCCTTATTGTAATATTTTGTGAGAGCAAAAGAAAAAGAGAGAGAAATTGTCCTTTAAATCTCTGCAAAGCCTACCATTCAGAAGAAAACAGGGACATTTGTTCTTGGAGTCAGATGGGTTATGGACAAGAAAACCCTATACAGCAGGGTTTATCGGGGTGGAGGTGAGTGGAATGTGTTTGTGCTTATTTATATTATGTTTTATTCAAATAATGTTCAAGGGCCAGCTCACAAACTAAACAGCACCCAAATTCTGTGAAGAGCAGCCATGGTCCAGTGGGTGCAAACAATCATTTCATCTCAATTCAAGCTGCCAGGCCACCAGGGTGGAGATCTCAATAGAGTAGAACTTCCCCATACCTGCTTTGACTGATCTCCCAAGGGGTGAATCAGCTGCACGTGGACAAAGCAGTGAGAGAAATCATCAGCAGGTAGCAAGAAGTTCCCATATTCAGCAGATGCCAAATGCTCCATCCAGTCCTTGCTGCAAAGGAAGTCTGTGTTGGAAAGAACTACCAAGAGTGCAAACACAGGGGTCACAGGCTGAGGAGCAGACAGTTATTTGGGAGAGAGCCATAAAAAATCCATGCCAAAGACCTTTGAACACCTCCCAGTGCCTTAAATCAAATTTAAGTATAAAACCCAAAAAAAGTTACAGAAAAAGCAGCAGTGATGATCTCCAATGAGACATCTAGAGTCTAGCCAAAAGTTTTATATCCCTTACATTTCTGCTATTTCTTCCCTCACCAGCCCCTCAGCATTCCCTGACCTGCCTGCCAGTGCCCTGCACCAAGTGTCAGGCTATCCCCTGGGCTGCTGAAGTCCTTCACAGACCCCAGGCTCTTTCTGTAGATTGCAGCAGGTTGTTTCTAAGCCAGACTCCCCATGGGCTCTTCTCTCTTCTTTAAAGCATTATAGCTTTAAAGCTATAATGTAGTAAAGGCAAAGCTGGAACAGAGCTGTCACAGCTGGTGGCCACAGCTGTGAGTTTGGGCCAGAACACATTGTTCTTCCTTCTGCAGATGCTTTCTGGTAATAAGATGCTTACTACTGAAATGTTTTCTCCTTTGACGATCTACAGCATGAACCAAAACCAAGGTCAAAGTCCATTTTTTTCCTTTATCATTTTGGCAGAATAAACAAGAAATCAGGAATGCTTCACTCCCCTCTGACATGAATAATTAATGCCCCTGCTATTCACTGCCTGTCAAAAGTTTCATCAAGACACAAGTTCAGGTTTAGAAAGATACCCAGAGGCCATTAAAATGCCGCATGATAGAAGAAAACCTAACCTTCAGGGCAGAGCAGCTTGGGACAGGCACAGGAGTTCTGTATGCCTGGTGCAAGGGTGTGCATGCCCCAGTGGCCTTGTCCCTGCAGGTGCCAGCTCCACAGTCACTTGTACACTGAAGATAGAATCCAGCATGGATTTGATTCCAGCAAGTCTCTCCACTTACCTTCACTGCCCAGTGCCTGCACAATCCCTGCAAAAAAGCTGTGAGCCTTTGGGGTCATGCAACCTTCTGCCCTGTAAACTCTGCTCAGCCTCTCTTTTAGCCCCAGAGATTTAAGTCTCCCCACCATTTCAAGTAAACCCTCTTCCAAGAGCATGGCTGTAAAGGTAAGTTCAGGCATAAACCTGCCTGAAATACAGTTTGATCTCCCTGGTGATCAGCAGGGTTTCTGCAGACTCTCTGCTCCCAAAGCTCCCCAGCAGACTCCATGATAATTTCCAGCTTCCTTCATGCTCCCTGACTCAGGGCTATAGCTCAGACTGTCACCCTCTGTGCTCAAGAGGCCTCTTTGGCAGCTCCTTAGCTTGCCTGAGGACCAGCCTTCCCAGAGAGCTCCCCAAACCCAGGGAGGGATGAGGTGTGGGTGCCCCACAGGGTGGCTCAGTGCAGCAGTGCCATTCGAGGTGCCAGGACAAGAACTCTGCACACAGGACCCTCAGACAGAAACCAGGAGATGGAGGTCAACACAACCCTGAGGAGCCCCTCCTCAGCCAGGGCTTGCAGCAGGAGCAGAGGGGAATGCTGCAGAAAACCTCCCTGCCATTGGGCAGCTTAAGAGGAAAACCTTGTCCTGGGTTGTTATGTACCTTGCACTGGAAAGCATGTGTCTGTTTATTTAGGGAGAGTCAGCTGTTGGCTCGGGAGGCTTGTGTGTATTTTTAAGACCATCTATTTTACATCTGCCTTTTGGGACTGAGAAAATTTGCCCTTGCAGCAATGACTTCTGTAAGGATCAGAAATGGACCTTGCCTGTTGCCTATTGATTCCATGAATGAAGAATGTGCATGTGGCACAAGAACTGAGCGTTTGCACTACAAACACTTGTATAATTATGGGAGAAATACACATTAATGAGGGACTGACTGTATTTTCCTTAAGTGCAAAGTATATTTAAAAGGAGAAGAAGGCTCCTAGAGCTTTTGAAGTCAGAAGCTGTTAAACAGCCAGAGGCTGGAAATTTAAAATTCCTTCACATCAGGGCTCTCGGATCTGTGATCAATAGGGATTAAGTCTGACAGGACTTTTCAAAGCCTCTAGCTTTATTAACAAATAGGAAACTGAAATAGTGAGGCCCTGATGGAGGCACCTGGGAGCTCTGGATGCCAGGAGAGGGGTAGAGGGAGAGAGAATCACCTCTCCAGTGCCATACCAGCCTGACTCAAGTCCAGCCACAGAAATGAAACCCAGGTGCTAATTTCCCTTCCTTTCATTCTTGCCTTACTCCTGAGGCAGAGGAGGTTTCCTGCCAAATTTCTAGACACCCTGCTCCTAAGTGTGCTACTGTGGCACCCAGTTCCCACCAGGAGCTCTCCATTGCAGCAGTGTGCTGGTTGGTATATGGGGTTTTTCTTCTTTGGTGATGACAGGATTTTTCCCCTTTGTGGGGCAGGGGCCAGCTGGGAAGGTGATCACTGCTGCCCTGGGGACAATTTTCTGTTTGACTCCAGGCAAGGGAGGCAGAGAGCCTTGCCTGAGATGGAGGGAAGCTCCCTGGCAGTCTGCTGCAGCTCAGGTAGGCACTGAGTTCAAACCAGTTCTGGAAGCAAAGACACAGCTGTGGGGCACAGGGCAGAGAGGGCAGAGACAGCTACTTGGCATTTCCTCCATTTGCAAAGGTCAATGTCCCTGGTTTTATTCTAATAAAAACTGGTCCAATTGTTTCTTTTTTTTTTTTTTTTTTCTTTAAGCAAAAAGCTTCCCAATTGTCTTTGGGGACCTCAGCTGAAGATGAAGCAGGTCCTCTTCAAAACTCTGCCTGAGTCTGGGGGTGCCACCACAGGGAACTTCTACAGGTCCTTCCAGAGCCTTTTGCAGAACTTGTTTCTGCTGCTATTGAAAGCCTCAAGTTATAAAGCCTTTGAGTTATAAATGAATGATACACATTTGTATCACAAAGCAAATGGTCTGATTTGTAAGAAAAACTCTATACATCACATGAAGGTCAGCTGCTCAATTTCTGCACATCTGGACCCACCTGAGTGCTTGCAGATCTGCTTTCCCACATCTTTGGGTCTCTACATCACTATGCAAAACGGCTCATCAGGTTGCACAAGGCATCAGTTTGCCTGGCTACTTCAGCTCAGCATGAGGGACAGCATCTGCATTCAGTATGCTTCATTTCTTGTAGCAGCACCACTTAACACAGTGGGCTCATCTGTGCCTGCTGGCAGCAATCTCCAGAACATCAGCCAACAGCTGGAGCCTGCTTAGGTGAATGCCCCTGTTCCCCCTCCATAAAACATCACAGCCCACCTTACTGTGCCCAGAGCAGGGACAGGTGTGGGGATGCCACCTCTCTGCTCTCTGAAGGCTCTTGTAAAGAGATAAGATCATCTGCACTTACTCCTGTCACTCGAGGAGCACAAAACCTAAAGCAGAATAATTGATCTGAGTCTCTCCTTTCTTTTTTTCTTTTTAATCAAAGAAAGAGAAATTAAGATTCTTTCCCTTTTCTTGCAATTTTCCATTTGAGTGTGGACTGAATAAAGCAATAGGTCTGAGGCCCACAGAGGCAGAGTCCAGGCAGCAATTCTATAAAAGAAGAGCAAAGATTAAGAGCTTTGCTTTGATCAGATCCAGAAATAAATTTCTTCTTCTCCTAGTGTTCTTTTTATTTACCAATTTTTGCAGTTTTACTAGAGTTATAAACATGCTGCCTTTTGAGGAAAAAAATAGACTCCTGAAAAATTAAGAAATCCAGTCCCTTTCTTTTTATCTCCAGCAGGTGAAGGATATCAAAGAGATTTCCTTCTCAGCAGACACTGTATCCAGCACCGTGGTTTCATTTACAATATTCCTGAATGAATAACCTAAGCCCTGTTGTTGCCACGGCCTTGGGATTTACAATGTGGTCAAAAGTTTGTTATTTTCTTCTCTGCCTTCCAATTGCCTTTGCCTGGCTGGGGTGAGGAGTGCGGCTGAAGGGAGTCATCTGCCTGGTGGAAACTGCATCTTAACTGAGTGGCAGCTTGAACCTCCAGGAACCCCAGTAGCATATCTCAGCCAGAGATGCATTCTAATGACAAATGGCTGAGATGAACCCAGCTCAGAGCCCGAGCCTGCTGTCCTCGACACAACATCACCGCGCTGACTGGCGGAGCAAAATGTTTTATGTTGCTGTGAAAGGAACCGACACGGCTGGAGATTTAATCATTTTGGATTCATCTTGGCATGACGCCACCAGTGCGTATAAATGGAGCGTTTAATGTTTAATGTGCTGCTCTGACTGAGCTGTGACCTTCTTGTGCAACTGCATGTTGGGGATTTCCGATGCCGTGTCACTACAAGCGGCTCTGCCACCGACACCGCTTGAAGTGGGTGAAAACCACCCGGGGGCTGACAACACAGCCACCTTCTCCTGGGACCACAGGGCCCCACCTCGGGCTTCTCAACTCAGTAGCACACGGTCACAGTGCACATTGTGACACTTCAGGGTGTCATTTCACGTTGGTCTGTGCCTGTTAAATAATTGCAGAAGTTCAGAAAAGACACCCTTCTGATAACACAGCGTTTGGCTCAGGGAAATACAACAACCTGGGAAAGAAGGAAGCACCAACTTTAGGAGATTCCCCTTCCCCTGCTCTCCACTCCAGGTAAGATTTCCACAGCTGGAGACCACAGTAAGGTGAGACTGGAAGTCCTGTGTCCCTGTCAAAGCATCAGAAGACCTGGAGGAGGAGACCTGGATCTCTGCCTCCCGCTGTACAAAAGTAGAACAGGTACTAATATATTGTAGAAATCAAATCAAAAGGGAAAATGCTTATTTTGCACATATATTTTCTTCCATTCCTTCCCCCAGCCCAGCATGATGCCAGACTTCTACAACATGCAAACTTCCTGAGGATTCCTTTATCAACCAAAACACTGACTGTTTGCATTGCTCCCCACTTTTCCTCTTCCACACCATTTTTCCTGGCTTGCTTGGTTTCCACAGCATGTGCTTCTCACTTCTCCAATAGAAGAAATGGGCAACACACAAGGTAGGTGTGAGAATGATATTCAAGAGAAAGACTTGAAAAGCACTTAATGCAAATTAACCTGGGATCAGATTGTGCCTGGCCACGGCTCCCTGTCGACTGTCATTATTGGTTTTCAAGAACTGTCTAAACTCTAGGAGAAAATTTCAAGTATTGATGGTTATACTTTGCTCCAGCATGGGTCAGAAAGAGCACAAAGCAACCCACCCCTCACACCCTAACCTCTGCCCCTAGGAGGTTGCACTCTGCTTTGCTCCTGTCCTGAGTGTGGACACCATTAGATGAACAAAGAGAGCATTTGCTCATTATTACTATGGGTTGGGTTTGAATCTACAAGATGGAAGGGAAAACACCTCTGAGTCATCCCAGCTCTGCTGTCAGCAAGGAGTGCTGAGAAGGGAGCAGCCTCCTGCCAGAGAGCCATACATAACTGAGTGATACTTTGCAGAGCAACCAGAAAAGCTGGCTGCTGTGGCAAGGAGTTTCCTAATGGGAAAAGGTTGAGAGCAGAGTGAGGCTTGCTGTGGTTTAGGTTTGCATGTTCCATCAGCTTTTCTCTCCAGGAAGTTCTTGTGTATGCCTGGTTCTCAGGAATTTAATGTTTTATGATACATCATTTAGCATCCCTGGTAGGACGTTCAGCTGGGTTCCTCTCCCAGGCCCTCAGCTGAACTGCTCAGAAACATTGCTGTGGCTCATTCAGTGGCTTCCAGCCCCAGCTGTCTCCCAAGCTGAGGAAACCTGTTGCTATCCAACAATCTTCCTTGTCCCTCAGGTCTCCCAGGAAGAGGATCATTTCTTCTTCCCAAGCTCTTTGCACAGCCCATGATCTGGTGCCACATCCCTCAGCACCTCTGGATATAAGGAGCTGAATCTCACAAAGGTCAGAGCTGGACACACAGATCCAGAGCCAGATCTAATCAACTAAATGCAAAGACCCATTGCTCAAAGTGCCACGGAGGAGGAAAAGCCCTTGGTCACATCAGTGTTCCTCCACAAGGATGCAGCTTGCTTGCATTAGAAAATATACCCAGGTTCCAGTATGGTTTGCAGAAGAAAAAAACCCCAGATTATTATTTTTTTAATAAACTACTATTTGAGAAAAGACTAAAGTTGGGATTTTGCTCAGGCCAGAGGACCTAGATAACACTTCTGAGAAATGAAACAGGTCTCAGACAACTGACTAATGAGCTTATCTGGATTGTCTGTGGGTTTTCTTTTGTCTCCTAGCCAAAACTTGAGAAAACACCTGAAGCAAAAATCTTATCTGCAGTCTTCAGTTTTCTTTCCTTCCCTCCCTCAACTCCTGTACTCTGTGCTGTGAGAATAATTTCTTTCCCTCCTCCCACTCTCCCATTTATCAGCACAGCACTGGTTTTGTTAAAATAATATTACATTTCTAGGACTGGGCCCCAAACCTACTTGGGAGGATTAACAAACCTTTCAAATGTAGTTTGTTCAGCAAACAGCAATAAGATAGGAAGAAATCTGTGAAGGAGCTTCAGGCTAAGACCCCTGACCTCCCAGCTGAGTCCAGGTACCAACACACACCAGTTATGGCAAGTGCCAGTGCCCACCCTAGCAGACACAATAGAGATGGAAAAAAACAATAACCAAAGCCCAGGCAGGAAGTCCAGCTGCTTACCAGAGGTTTTAGGAAATTCTGAGCAAATTGGAGCAGGTTGTGCTGGTCCAGGGAACACAAGGACACCTGAAATGTTTGCAGATGGCTCAAGTGGAAGGGCAAGGCATTGGAGGTAGCTGCCTGCAGGGGAGAAGACCCTGGCAGTGTTTCACTGGAAGGAGAAGAGGGGGGATGCACAAGAGGGTAAAGCAGAGCCCCAGGCCCAGCCATGAGTTTGGAATAAAGGTGACTCCAGTCTGATGACACTGAGATAAGGCCAAAGGCAGGTGCTTGGGACTCATCATCGGTGTAATGGGAGCAGTAGTTATAGGGACAAAATGGCATCTAATTTCCAGGTTGATTCGTAATGGGAAGAGCAAGAAGTGGAGAGAGGATGTCAGAAAGATGTGAAAACAGAAGAGCAGCTGACTATGCACACCCAGAAACATATCTGATATGGGATGTACTCCATGTACTTTAGAGACATCCCTCTGCTCCCCCCAAGCCTGATGACTCTGGATGCCCTTTATAGTCACAGGAGAGAAAGAAGGCCATTTGCAGCATGATTCATCTGACCTATTTTAGACATTTACTCCAGCATACAGTGACTCATGTCCTTGGGGTGCCCATTTCTTTCCTATAAACAGGAGTCGAGACAAGTAACTCAGATGTAGACATCCACAATTAGATGTGAATTTGGACAGATGAATTGTGCCTCAAATGTTCAACCAGAAAGCAGCCTACAAGCTACGCCAAAGACAGCTCTGGTTAATAACCACAATAGGGAAGAGAAACAGGGTCATTCAGTCTTTTTGATGGTGCATAGCTCCCTGCAAAAAATGCTCAAAGCACTAGCTAAAAAGCACTAGCTAAAAGATTAACCACCCTGTGGATGGCTGGAAGAGTACTACTGGAACAGCAGCAGAGATGAGTAAAAGGAGATTCATTATTGCAACTATTTTTCTAACCTGCGCCTGTGTCTAATTAATTGGTGTCAGATCCCTTTTCAATCAAAAGCATTTGGCAAAAAGCAGCACAAATCAAACAAGTTTGTCATGCCATCTGCTCTCAGGGTGGGCTGGTAAAGGCACGGATGTGCATCTGGCCGTGGGCTTCTACTCTCCCAGACTTGAGAGGCCACACAAAAAGCTGGTGCCAAGTCTCCTGCTAATCCCAGAGGTCCCTCATGCTGTCAGCACAGCTGGTGCTGTGGTCTGTGACATGGGGCTCTTGGGGCTGCAGTAGCTGGCAAGATCTTGGGAGGTTTTAGGAACCAATAATTTGGACAAGTCAGGTCAGACCACTGGGAAGGCTTTTTGTTTTGACAAGTTTAAAGTGTTTCTCATTTCAGCCTGTCAGTCTGATTTCCTATGGCTCATACATTCACACTGTCTGTATCTCCCTCAACAACTTTGAACTCATTGAGCAATTTCAGCCAAATCTGACAGAGAGATAACAGCCTCAGAGACGATTCAGTTCCTCAAAGGTTTGCAAAAATAGACATCCATGTAAAGGAGAGAGATGTTATGAGTAACCTCAACTGAACAAAAGGCTGCAGCGTGTGCTCAGCTTTGACTGGACACCAGAGAATCCACATGGGGAAGAGCCACTGCAGACCCCTCAGAGCCCAGCCCTGGGGACACTTTTGCTGAATACCCTCCAGCAACACAAGAGCAAACCAGGCCCAGTTTAACCCAGCAGCGTTGGAGCTCCTGGGATATTCTTGAATTATTCTTTAAGGTCTTTTGCTGACAATTAACTGATGTTTCAATACATAAAGTTATCTCAAATTTTAACAAGTGTAATGTTTTAATGTTGCAGTGGCAGTTTCAAATGTGTTAATTCAGGAGTTTTACATCACTGAGCTGAATTTTGGAAGGGAAATGTAAGGATTTTCTGATTTGAAGCACTTGATGGGAAGGTTCCCACGTTGCAACCTCAGGGCAGCAGCTTCTGGGGCAGAATTTCCCAGGAAGCACCATCCCAGAATGAGCCTGGGCAGGGAGCACCCACTGGCACTGACCCACGTCCCTGACCTGGGAGGGGATGCAGAAGTCTCTGGCTGTCCTTCCCACACCCCACAGAGCAGAGAACTTTGTGGGGCTGTCAGTTGGCTCCTGGTGCCACTTTGGGTCCCTGATGTCTCTCTGGGTGCTCTGCTAACCCTTTGCAGGAACCAGAGCAGATGCCTGCAGCTGGGCAGAGGCCCTGGGGGAGCCTCTTTCTTCCCTCTGACAAGGGGTGAGCAGAGAGGAGGCTGCCAGCCCCACAGGCTCAAGCCAGGCTCAGGGAATCCTCCAGTGAGAAGTGGGAAGGAAGATGCAGCTCTCAGTGAGGCTGGCACCACAGGAGGCAGGGTAGTCAGGCTCACAGGGATGCCAGGGCTGTGGATGAAAAGGACAAGCTCCATATCAGCCAGGAATTTGGCACATTCTGGGCCAAACCCTCCCTGGCTCACTCCCCAGGGAGAGCTGGGTGTCTGCTGCCAGAGCAGAGTGGCTCCAAGAGCCCAGGGCTGGAGGCAGCCAGCACTGGGTTACAGCTGGATGCTCCTCATGCAGGCTGGCTGGGTGCCATGCCCTGTGCCTGCCAAAAGGACTTGCCTGCAGAAAAAGGGCAGCTGAAGAGTGAGTAAAAAAAAAAAAATGAATCCTTCCCCCAGCACCAAACAAAGCCACAGGCACTCCCAAGGCAAGGCTGGAAGGCAGAAAAATCCACAGCTCTATGTCTGCACCTCCTGGTCCAGGTGGTGGGAGCAGCACCCAATCTGTCAGGCCAGTGTCAGGATTTCATTATGGGGAAACAATTTCATCAGCCTACACAAAACCTTGCAAAATCTGGGCATGGGAGAGGCAAGAGCTGTGAAAATGATGAGAGCATCATCATCTGATTTTTGTTGTCATCTCTCAACTCTCCCCTTTCCCTTCCCTTCCCACCCTAATCTGTAACACCTGCAAAAGGCCCTGACCAGCTCTGCTGTCCCAGAGGAAGTAGCTGCTATAAAATGGCAAAAACTGGCTTCCTCAGTTGCTGCTCCTCACTGTAGCTCAGCATTCAGCCCTGCCTGTACAGCCACTGCCTGGGAAATTCCTCCAGGCTGCCCCTTCAATGAACCCTTAGCCATGCTTTTTTATTCCTCGATCTTATCACTTCCAAAAGTGTCAGAAGCCAGGAAAGGCCAGAAATATGTGCTTGCAGTGGGCTGCCCCAGTCTTAGGACAAAAAAAAAAAAAAAAAAAAAAAAAGGCAAGAGAAGTAGGGGACTGACTCCAAGGGAAGAAGTACATAAAAAGTTCCAGACATCCTGAAGTGCTCAGACAACATGAAGGCAGCTGTCGGCCACCCTGAGAAAACACAGATAAGCCAGAAACCCCCCATCTCCTGCTTGCCAGAGATCTGGGAGCTGGAGGAGAGCTGAGCAGCAATGCAGCCAGAGCTGGCTGGTTACCAGAAACTCCTAACCAGCAGCCAGGGGAGCAGCAGGTGAAGGGGTGATACTTTCTAGGCCCTGCCTGTGTCATTTAGACACACACCAACCACACAGACATCAACCTTTTTTCAATACAATTTTTCCCCCCAGCACAGCTATTCCTGCAGTTCATGTAGCATGAGTGGTGCATTTTGCTACTTCAGTTATAAATGAGCTCTATGCTGGTATTACAGCATATTAGATTAATTATATTATAGTCTCCTTGTCTGGAGATATTCAAAACCCTCCTGGATGCTCTCCTACGTGACCTCCTGTAAATGACCCTGCTCTGGCAGGGGGGTTGACCTCAATGATCTTTCAACTCCTAACTTTCTGTGATACAGAAACAAAACTCTCTCCCCTCCACAGCCATAATTGTCAGGACCAAAACCCCCCAAGAATACCAGGCTGTCCCACCATTTCTACAGCAATGCTGTCCACAGTGACGGGTACCACAGGTCATGCCACATCCAGCCAAGCTCTCCCAGATGGCCACCCTCAGCCCAGGGCTCCCTGCTACCCTGCGTTCCCAGACAGCTTCACCATCTCTGATGACACCTCAGGATTACAGAGGCTCCTCTAAAAACAACAAGAAGTGGGCACAAGACGTGGGCTTTGCTCAACCAGGGGAGCAGTGATGGAAGAACCTGCTGGGGGGGTAGGTGCAGAGCTCACAGAGATGCACTCGTGCTGGTGGGAGATTGAGTTTACAACAGTGGCTTTTAATGGTTTCTTACACACTGTTCTGCTGATTGATAGCTTACCACGGAGCTGTTAACACAGCAATATCCCAGCCCTATTTACAGACATCTCTGCACATTTACTTTGTCACAAGTAAACTCTGCACACCGCAATAAAGCTTAAGGTAATGACTTCTTCAGCACAAAGCCAGCAATTTCCTGTCAACTTGGTTTACAAATGGCTAACTCTGGGGTTAATTTTCTACTCTGGCTCCAAAGATTGCTATGCAAAGTGAGGATGAGGGGAAGGAGGAGAAACTCCAGGCTGCCACTCTGAGCTGTGGCATCCCTGCTCTGAGTGATGAACACGATTGGGCAAATGCATCCCAGGCTCCTGTGCCCTTGCCCACAGGCACACACTATTTCATCCTCTGTCCACCAGCAGGAAAGCAAGTGAATGTCAACCTGAAGTCTCAGAATAATTCCACACATTAATGTCTTTATGCATCCTTCTGAAAACCAACATTGCTGTTACACAGCTGAGAAGATGGTGCCATGCCATGAGGGGAGACCACAGTGGGTTTCTCCAGGAGCCTTACTGGGGCAGATGCACAGAGCCAGGCATCTCCACTCTGGCAGGATGCAGCAGTGGCAGTGTGAGCAGGCAGGCACTGCAAAACACACACATCCACTGCCAAAGGCAGCTCCACCAGCCCCAAAGCCACGGACAGGGCTCCTATCCTGACAGCAGTGGAGCAGAGCAGCCTGACCTGGGCTGTGAGCACCTGCATGGGCTCCAAACCCTTTCTCTGGAGCACACAGAAACAGTTCAGTGAAGGTGTAAAGCAGGCAGCTGGGCTGTGGATAATCAGACACTCCCAGCCATCTCACTCCCTTCATCAAGGAAAACAAAGAGGGTATTATAGCTCTCTCCTCTGTGGGTCAACCTTCATGTGCTGAAACTAGAAGCTTGACATCTCCAGCTTCCATCTATAATTAGTGCAGAGAGGATGTCTGAGAAAAGGAGTCTATTTTAGGTGTTCAGAGTCACCTTCCTGAGACACCTATCTTTTTTTTGCACTGACCATATAGAAAGATCTGAAAATAGATGGTATAAATATGCATTGGAAGCCTGGAGTACACTGCCCTTTAACTGGGTTATGATGTTCTTCCTTCAGAAGGGTGTGAAAACACTTTGTCCCACTGAAATCTAAAACACTGCACCAAGGAGAGTGATGCAGCAGCTGATGCAGGCACAGAGACAAGATGCTGGCAGAGATTTTGCAAACCATCTCAGGCCAGCATCCTAACCCCACTGGAAAACACTGAACTGCTCTGCCCTTGCCTTGGTGTAGGGCCTGTCTTCCTTTCTGTCAGGGACACTGAATGATGAGAAAATGGCTTTGGTATTGATGAAAAGGGAAGAAAATGAATAAAAAAAAAAAAAAAAAAAAAAAAAAAAAAAAAAAGGGCCAAAGGATCAGGAATTCCTTTTGGCTTGGTCTCAAAAGGTTGGTCTGTGCATAACATTTTCATTTTTGGCCATGGCTGAAAGGAGAAGAAACTGAAGGGCATCCCCCCAAAGCAGCTCTGCCTATTTGTGGAGGGAAGAGCATTACAGGAAAATCTGCTGTTAAGCTTCAGAGTTTTTCCACTACTGCAGTCCAAGGTTTGGGGCTTCTCTTGGGCTTCTCTTTTCCCCCTCATTTCTCTAGTTTTTCTTATTTTTCACACTGCTCTTTCACAACCATCTCAAACTAAATTTCGATTGTTTAGAAGAATCCCTTCTGTTGGTAAGAGCCCTCTTAACCTTTTTTACTTGGTTCCCATTTTTTTATTTCTGTCTAGAAACCCCTTGGTCTCCTTTTCAATTATGAGCTGCTGTATTTCTTCCCTCCCCCCTTTCCTTATTTATCCTAAAGAAAGATTCCCCTTGAACTTCTCAGCTTCCATGAAGATTTCTTCAGCCCCTTCTGTAAATACTTCAAAGCTTCAGAGAATGAACTGCACTTTGGTTCTGCCTCCTCTTAAAAAGCTCGCTGAATATGCTTCTTGTTATTTTTAAGAATCTGTTAGAATTAAACCCTGGTAAGATATCTGCCACCATTGTGGGGGACTGCACATTAATCACACAGTCCTCTCCCCAGCTGCCTGGGCAGGGCCCAGCCTGGGATTGATAAATTGCACCTGGAGGTAAGAAATAAATCTGAGGAGTCATTTGCTTTTTATGCACAGGAGTGGTGGGGGATCCAGCTGCCAATGGAATCTGGGTGGAAAGAGAGCTGTGGCTGGAGCTCCTGGCACAATTCCCTTCCCATTCTCTGCTCCCTGTTGCACCTGATGTCCACCCACAGAGCAGGTCCTGCCAGGCTTGGAGGGGAAATACTGAAAGGAGTCCCTGGGGTGACCACAAGAGTGTGATCCTGCCTGCCTGGGGCTTTCTCCATCCAATGCCTGCCTGTGCTGAAGGAGGAATTTCACTGCTTTCAGTCCTAGCACAGCAGAAAAGCTCTTTGCAACGGGCAAGGCTGGACCCAGATGTGGTGTCCTGGTGACTCCCCAACTCCTATCACCCAAATATCACTGTCCTCCCCCCAGCCAGGGTGCTAAGCACGGGCTCCAGAAGACAGAGCCATCCCTCATGCTACAGCTTGTATACCCAGCATAAATTATTAATTATGCATCTGCTCCTAGAAAATGCTGCAACTGATTCTGTTCAAAAGTATGAGGTCAAGAAAAACCCATCTGCTGTAGTACTGCCCAAAATACCATTTCCTGTTTACTCCAGATCACAAAGTTCCCATGCTAAGCAGCCTTTCATACCTCTGCATTTCCCAAAGCCAATGTTCATTGCTAGCAAACACACCCCAACCACCTACACTTCAGATATCCTGAAGGGAGGATCAGAGACAGTATGTGATCACAGGAGAGATCAGCAGAACACAGGTTAACATGTTTCCTCCCTCCCCTTCCTTTTCATATGAATGTGATTAGAGCAGCCTGGAAGGGTTTTCCTGACATGAGCAGCAGTTTCTCCAGAAAACCAGGATCAATGCACAGGCAGTAGGGCTCAGATCCCGGGTGCAGGAGGAGCAATCTGCTGGTATCCACTTGATCCACCAGGGGAAAAGCTTTTCCCTCGTGGGTGATCTACTAAACATCAGAGAACCATTTAGATATTGGACTTAAATCACAAAGTGCATTAAAACTTGTGCTGTGTTTGGGGTTAAGCACTCCACATCAAGAAAGACACACTTGTTATTGTCTCTGTTGGTCTCTCCTGAGGCTCTGATTCTTTGGGTGCCAAAATGGCTCTCTGCTATCTAAATCTCCCTTTTTTTTCAACGCCAATCTCTCACTGGGCAAGGAGGAAGAAAGAAGAGTCTCTTCTGAGCCTGTCAGTGCCACACTTGAGAGATAAACCTGTCCCCTCCCCTGGAGCATAACATACAGATGTGGTTTAGGTGATGTGACCCTGACATACAGAGCATTCAGGCTAAAGCACCCACAGGGGACACTGACTGTGGTGGTGTCTCACAGACACCAGTGACACAGAGAGTTTTAATCATACTCTGGCCTGGCTTGGGGCAGTGGCAGCAAAAGCAGTGCCAGGAGAAGTGCAGAAGCAGGGCCTCCTGCTCTGACCAGCAAAGGAAAACACCCTTCCCCCTGGGGGAAGCATCATCACAAAGCCAGGACATCCCCATCCTCTCCCTTGCAGAAGAAACCACAGTGGTGCTACAGTGCCAGCCCCCAGCCTGCTGCTCTGAGGATGGCCATGGCACAGAGCCATTCACCTTGCACAGAGCAGCACACAGATCCAGCAGATAGAAATGCCACATCCAGTGAGAGGTCTCCTAACACTCCGGGCCTGCCTGTGGTGTTCACAGCATGTTCATCATGAGGGAACATCAACCCAAAAACCCCCACCTTGGCCATAATCAGCAGCTAGGACTTTCTTTTTTTCTCCTTTCATAAACTGGGTTGCTCTGATATTTGTTCACAACACAGCCTGTGTATAGCATCAGAGGGTGATTACTTTGCTGCCAATTACTCCATTAAAGTTCAAGTGGAATGATGTACTAATTGCCTTGTTATAGTTATTAAAGCTGTTATGCAAGCAAGGCACTCCTAAGAGTATCTACTGCATGGTAATATTGGAGGATATAACATCACCTCCTAAGATGACCAGCTGGTCAGATTTCTACTGTTTTGCTGGGGGATTGCTTGGGAAGAGGCAGCAGACAAAACTGGGATTCAGAAAACAATAATTGTTTTCTTTTTGACTATTGGAAACTGCAACTTTGTTTTTATCAGGAACAGCCTGGTACAACAGTGGCACCAGGTAGCACTGTGCTACTGCTGAAGTGCAATCCTTTCAGTTTTTACAACCTCGTGACTCATTTTGCTGTTATCTTTCTCATGACATCTGAGAAAAAGTGAGAGAAGAAAGTCGCATTTTACAGAGACAGCAATGAGAGATTCAATAATATTCAGATCTAAATATGATATAAGCTTTCTAATCTATTCAAGTTAAGCTCCAGTCTGGGTATGTTCTACTGAGACCATGCATTATGCTAGGCATAAATCACATCTATAAATAGGCAAATTTTAGAAAGGAAATAGCACTGCAAGCTAACAAAAAAAAAAAAAAAAAAAAAAAAAAAAAAAAGTCTTCCACAAAACTTCAATTCCAGCTTTCCCTCTCTTGTTAACCCAGGCCCAAGACTTCCCTAGGTCTCCTGACACCACATGGAGACCTCCCATGGCAGCAGGATTGGTGCACAGAAGCCCGTGCCTGTGGGGCCATCTGTAGGGCTGAAGCTGACTCTCCCAGGCCCCCGTGAAGCTCTGGATCTGGAGCAGGTGTTGCTGTGTGCTCTCAGCAAGGCAACAAATCCAGCCAGAGTCATGCTGGTACCTCTGCAGTTCAAGAGATGAAAGCAATCTGCCAGCAGGTCCTTTACAAGGCAGCCGGGTGTGGTTTAAAGCCCCACAGGGCCGCGCTAACTCAATTACCACGCAATGTGGACTCCTCACCAACCCATCCCCTAATAATGAACAGACCTGCAGGTTCCAAATCTTTAAGGGGAAGGAAAACACCACCAAATAGATTAGCTCCACAGTTGTGCTGTTAATTATGGGTCATTTAGTTCAGTTAATCAATAGGCAGACTTCTTTAACCGGCTAATTATACCGAACTGCTTTCACAATGAGCAGGTTTGCTGCTAGTTGTTAACCATGAAGGGATAATATTTCACTGTAAAGATAAGCATGGTCCTAGTCCTCAGACAAATGTTTTGTACTGCCTGGGTTTGCCTTGTCATTGCCTGTAATTTAACCCATTTCACAGCAAATAAAAAGTTAAAGCTGGGACAAAAAAGGTACCAGTATCATTGGCTTCTCAGTGCTAAACCATCAGGGTAAATACCTGGCCATTTCCTTGAGTCAATCATTTGGATCATTTAGTCTCCAAATCCCTCCTTACCCGTGTTAAAAAGGAACTAAAAATTATCTGTACAAACAAATCAGCTGAATTTCTTGGCAGTAGCCCAGGAAAAAACTTGCTTTTCAGGATGGGTACATAGTTCCCACCTCTGCTTTACCAGGCAGTGACAGGAGACAATCTCTCAGCCAAGGCAGGAGTCTGGAGAGCCAAGCAGCATCCTCCTTTCAGGCCCTCAAAGAGCAGATCAGCATGTGGAGGAGGAGGCCTAGGCTCTCAGTTTGTCCTAACAGATAAAAGGTCAAGACAACCTCTTGTTACTTGTAGCTGTTTAGAAAAAAGAATGGATTTTGTTGCACATTTGAAGAACTGATTACTGGATCCAAGGCCCCTGCTGAGGTCATCAAACAGCTACTGCAATAGAGCAAGATAAGAGCTGAGTGATAGCAAAAGTTTGTAGCTGAGTTTCCTGGATATTTGTTTTAACAGAACAAAGCAATCTGTGCTGGGGGCTTGCTAGCAAATTGCTTTAGCTGAGGAGTAACAGCTTGCTGAGTGGGCATCCTCAGCAGAGCACCCTCAGGGAGGCTTCCTCTGGCAAGTCAGGGTCTCCACTCCCACCCCAGTGGGTGATAACAGCACAGGCACATCAGCTCAGGGACACATGCTTGTCCTCAGCACTTCCACTGACTGTGAAATGGCTGCAATGGAAGTCACAGCTCCTGTTCTACTTGTATCCCCTATTTTTATTTCTGCATCTTATTTCCACTTCTAAACCCCATCTGTTGGCAAATTAGACCTTGGCTTTTGCTGCTTGACAAAGTCCATCAAGAGGGCATTATTGTAATAAAGAAATGCAAATGCAAGCCTTGGCAATGAGCATTTGCTAAAAATTTATCTCCATGTACAAGTCACAGTGCTGTAACTACACCAGGATGACTAACACAGTTTGATGCTGTCATGAAAACACAGCTGAAGACAACAAATAAGATAAACCAGCAGTATTAGCCATTGAGAGGAGAGTTCGATGTGTCCACATAAGTATGTGGAATAACTTCAGATGAAATCAATATCTGTCTAATTCAGCCCTTTACATCAGTGCAAAACCTGCATTTCTGCAAGTCTAAATGACAGAGGAAGCTGTGCCTTGGCTGCCACGGCCATGGGTGACCACAAGCTGCCTCTGCCACCTCTGTTCACATCTCTGGTGACCTTTTTGTGACAACTTCCCTGCATTCTCAACCACAACAGACATAAATAGCTACAAGCAAGAAATTTGATGCAGGTGAAATTTTTACTTTTGCTCCCCATCACCTTCTTTTTGGCACATGGAGCTGTATTGTTTTAGAAAGAAGCAAGACAATTTCAACACTTGTCTGCAATCAGCTGTTTCTAAAATATATTGTTGAAGCACAAGCTCTGAGTAAGGTTTTGAGTTTTAGATGTTTCTAACCTCCCCACAAGTTGTTTAAAGCACTAAAAAGATTGCAGTGTTGATTAGGAAAAAAAAAAATTAATAACACAGACTTACAGAAAAAAGGACTTTGCTGAATTACAAAATCTAAAAGAAGTACTGGTGTGTTTGTATCCTGAGGGGGCTTGTTAAGCATCTGCATTTTCTTGTTGGAAAACAAGGTGTTATGAGGAAGGGCTGCATTCAGATTCCAGGGGAGCTTGGGGAGAATGGCAGGATTAGATTCCAAGCTAATTCCAGGTTTACTCTGAAAAAAAAAAAAAAAAAGACAGTACTGAGATTTAAAACAACTCCTTGATAGTGCTATAAAACATCATACATTCCCACATGCAACTGATTTACCAAACATCAATGCATCTGCCAGGGCCTGGAATTTCAACCTAGAAATTGGGAAATAGAAGTGTAACAGTTTGTGTAAAAAGCCCAGGCAGACTGTCTTTGCTTAGTTCACTAGAAAACAATGGGATAAGGAGTATTCCTCTGGGACATGTGGTGCTAGATTGCAGATGTGATTCACAGAGACATTCAATCAGATGGCACATCAAAAGCAATGGTAAATTACATGTCTTCAATAAAAAACCCCATTAAATCATAGATACTTGGCCATGGAGGAAGGCAATTAAACTTCAGCATTATTTGTTAAACAACAGGCACAAGATGATGCATAGTGAATTTTTTGCAATAATAGCCATTCCTGGTCATTCGTTTTGATGAGAATAAATCTGTCACTTGAGTGAAAACAATTGACAGCACCATTTATTACCTTGCATGCTTGAGAATAGCAGCACAATTTACATGTTGCCCTTTGGCATGGGGACTCTCAGCTTGCTTAGAAACAAAGCAAAAATATCTACAGACCTGGTAGCAAGGATTTAAGCAGCAGCTGACCTTATGTGGCTTATTTAAACTTCTATAACCGTGCACTCTTGTTCAGCCCCTGGTTATAAGAGAAATGTGGATTCTCCAGGAGAACTGGAGACTCTGAAACACAAAGGGTCATGCAGAGGTCTCTGGATCTGATAGTTCAGACAGTAACATCTTAGCTCTGATTCTCCAAGCTGTCTCCTGGGAATTAAACATATTTGGTTTCCTTTCAGAGGTTTTAAAGGGCTGGGTCCATCAGAAAGAAAAAAATCTTCCCCTAGCTCATGGAAGTAAATCTTGACTTTCTTTTCCATACAGAGATGGATAAATCCCCAGTACATCTAAGCCATTTAGCACACTGAAAAACAAGCCAAAAAACTCTATGGGAAATACTGTGTTACTAGAGTAGAAAATATTTAGCAAAACAAATACTCTAAAAGTCCTAAAATGCTGCCTTGTACAGAAACATCTTTGCAGTATTAGCTGTTGCCTAGCTTCTTTTTTAAAATGTTAACAGGTTTCCTATAGCACCCGTTATAAATGCATGAGAGACACTCAGATGTAGGATCAAGTACAATGGAGGAGAAGTCTCCAGACAATTTTGGAACTGTATTTCAAAGAGATATTTGGCTTCTTGAATCCAACAGAAATATTTAGGCTGAGAGCTATTACAAACCTCTATCAAGCACTTCTATATACTTCAGTGGATAAAAGCCAGCCAGAATGGATTGACTGGAAAATATCTTACACTCATCCTTATGGGATTAAACTGGGATTTTAGGGCTATAAATGGATGCTCATGGCAGCCAGGTGCTGGAGAGGCTTTCTCCCTGTGCAGGAAGGTCTCCACAACTCCAGCACACTGATGCAAGAACAAAAACATACAGCTTTTCCCAACACAGAACCTCTCAAGTTAGTGTTGCCCATTCCATCTCCTGAAAGCTCACGCTGCTCTTTCTTTTGGTTCCCCAAGTCCACAGAAAGGGCAGACCAACACCTTGTTACTATCTATTAAATATTTAGAGTGGGCTGCTACATTTATTTTAGTTTTTCCCCTACTGTTTGATAGCACACAGCAAGTTGGAGAGACTGACCACTCACCAAGAAGCTCTATTATTCCCTAACACTATTCTACACCTTGTAAAATCCTACAGAGATGAACACAGCTGGTGGTAGCCCTTACACTCTTCGTACATACCTTCTGCCTTTGTGCCTCCTCCCACAGCACCCTGGGTTTTGTAAAGCTACAAGGAACCTGTCATTCTGAAGTGTCCTATTCTCAGCATTGGGACACAGATATGAGACAGAAAATGAGATCTTGGGTTTCAGGTATCTTAGTAGAAGACTTTAGCCCTTTGCTGTTACAGCACATTTGGAAAGATCCTGGCTGAACCTGGTTTCTTAGCCTTTTTTCCACCCCCTCTCTTAGTTCTTAGAGATGCTAACATATAATCAAACTGTCTTTTTTCTTTTTTTTTTTTCACCTTTTTTTTCTTTATAGTTGTCACTGATCTGTAGTTATGTTGTCAAATAAACTGCTGATACAGGTATACCATTTACTGCCATTTCTAGCAATGCTGAGGATGGAGTTTCGCTTCTTTTTTTCCTCTAAACACTGCAGCATAAAATTCCACCTGACTCACACGTCAGTTCCGAGCTCAGAAATACCGTAATCTAAAACCTCATCTTGAATAAACTGAATGACCAAGAAACACATCAAAGGGACCTGGAGAGCCCAGAGCTATGAAACCCCCTGTCCATAGCAGCACACCAGAAACCACTGATGAGCCACAACCCCTTGTTACAAACAGCAAATACGTGGGGGGTTAAATTTCCTCTTCTCCAGTGAAGTTGAGAAATGAATCCTCTACCTAGGGATTAATAAATCACTCATTCCAATATTCAGAGGATACAGCCTCTTATCAGAAGAGCCAGGGTAAGATACTGTAGATAATAATTTTTACCCCACTTTTTGCAAAGTTAAATGTGCAGATGTTTGGGACCTCCATGCAAGTCCTATGCAATGGGATTTTTTTGTTTTCTTTGTTTCCTTCAGGCCAAAAGCATTTGCTGTCTGACACAAAGGTCCTGAAGAGGAACTGTGCCTAGTCTGGGCATAATTTTATAATTCAGAAATTCAGTTTATAATTAATTTTATAATTCAGCTGCATCTCACAATAGAGTTTTCTTAATCAGGCCTAAAATTCTTTATCCTGTTCCCTTGTCTCTTGCTCCACATCTGTTGCCTTCTAAAAACAAACAAAATTTGGCAATGGATGAAGAAGCACAGTACCAGGTTTGTGGGGCAAACAGAGGTCACATCTCTGTCTATGGAGTCTAAAAGCAGAGTGCTTAGTGTTATTAGCTTTTCTGCATGAGTGATCAATCCCAAATTGGACATATGGGTGCTGCGGACAGACTGATAAAAGTAACATTTATTTTTTCTGAATGGGCTATTTACTACTTATTTGTGATGACAATAGCAGACTGCAAGCCATACTTCAGTGATATGCTGCTATCATGCACTGTGATAAGGCTGAAGTCATTAGGAAGACAATAAATAAAAAATAAATAAATAAATAAATAAGGGGAAAGTGCTCATGTAAATGCTAGGGGAATACTTTACAGCAAGCTGTACACCCGTTCAGAGATGTGGCACTAAGCTGCATCCTTGCTCCCAGGCTACTCCTCTGCCCAGGGAGATCTGAAGATACAAAATACTTTAGGTAGGTATCATAGGATGCAGCTCTACCCACTGACTTCACCCAAAAATCTTTGCAACAGAGGCACCAAAAGCTGCTTCTCTGCTTCAAACACACTCAGAAATAAGAAAATGTTCAGCTTTCACAGAGCTTTCCATCACAGACTTCAGTGAAGAACATTACCCTCTAGTTTACAAATGGAGAGACCAAGTCTCAGCTGCAGAGCCCAAGTTTCCCTTGGTACAATTGTGGGGCTTTGCTCACCAGAAGAATTAAAAAACCCACCAGATGAGTCACATTAAAGCTCAGATGACCTTCAATGTAGTCTGAAAAACTGACTCTGACACTAACACCCACACACCCTAAGGGAATGGGAAATTATTGCCTGGCTTTGACATATTGTCTTGGGGTTTTTTCTGCGAGGATTACCTTTCTCTGATTTTGAAAAGTTTCTGCTTTCTGGGGAGCAGGGCAGGTGCACACAACTAGAGACTTCTTACCAGCTCAGGGCCAAGCAGTTCTTCCTGGATGTGACCGCTAAGCCCACTGCAGCCCTTATTCAGCCTTCCTTGTTCTCAAATGTCTATGAGGAACCGAAAAAGTCACGTTCTGGGATTGGAGGAATCAGAGCAGGACACTGCCTTGAGTCCGGTCATGGCCTCTTGCAGCATGAGAGCCCCCCATTTCTTCAAAATACTCCCTCAGCTTCCTCTTTTCTTGTTTCACTTCCCTTCTCTGTCCTATTCTTTGGTACTGTGGACCTCATAGCAAGACTTTAAAACCCAGGAGCCTGACAAGCTGGGGTCACTTCTCCCACCCACAACCCAGAAGTGCAGCCACCCTCAGGCAGCTGCCTGGCCCCAGGGCTTTTGAAGGAGCATCTGCTCCACCACAGCAGGAGAAGCAGAGAACACCCTAAGTGGGCTGAAATTCACTGCTTTGCTTCTCCTCACATAATTCCTTTATAATCACCAATCATTTCATGTGGCAAACCAGGGGACGTACACCAACATGTCCAAGTTACTTTGCTCCAGAAAGGTCTTTCCCTCACCTCCACCAGAAGAGCGCCCTACAGAGACTGAGGGTCAGTGTCCTGTCTGGGAACACTGGACACTGAAGGAGCAGCACAAGAGGAAGACAGTGTATAAAATAGGGCACAGGATTTCCCTTCACCAGGAGCCTCCAGTTAGATAATTTTAAGCCCACTGTGAAATCCAAGCCCAATACAGCCCCTTTTAGCAAAAGGAGTTTGTTGGGTTTTTTTTCATTTGCGGATTAACTTGAAAAAAACCCACCATTCAAAATGAGGAAAAATATTTCCATTTTGGATGGCTTTGCAAGTTGCTCCAAGTCATTTACAGCCCAGCAATTTGAAATGTCTGCTCTTGCAAAGCTGTCTGCATTTTTTGGCACAGCTTAGTTTTCCGCTGCAAATCCCACGCCATTAATCTGCTCTTCAGAAAGTGAAAGGCAAACGAGCAAGTCCAGTTGCAACAGAAACCTATGGGAATCTTTTCATGAGTTCTAATAGGAACTGAACTAAATCCTGGGTTTACTTGAGATGCTGGAAAAATCCCTGGCTAGAGACAGACATAGTAAATGCTTGGGATGCCAGACATGAGGAAGGGACCGTAATGATCGACCTCCTGCATCCCCAGACAGTGATACTCCCGGCACAGGCCTGGGTCTGGGGGGTTTGTGACAGTCAATTATTGTGCCTGCCCCACAAGGTTGATCAATAAACAAATACAAACAGGGCATGCAAGCACTGTCCATGTTTGCAATGAATCTTTTATGGGAGCCACAGGGAACAGTGTGCCAGGGTCTGTCTGTCTGCTGAAGGCTCCCCTGTGCTGCAGCCCTCGGCCTCCAGCATGCCAGCGGAGGGCAGATAACTGGGAAATATCCTCATCTTCCTCTCTGCTTCATCCCCAGCCACAGAGACAGTGTAAACTACAGGAAACAACACCAAGGGAGAAAGTCTACCCAGGTCTGGGACAAACCACAGGAACAAGACACTCCATGGGTCACCTTCCTCAGCAGCTGCATCCTCTGCTGCCATGAGGCTTTTGCCTCACAGTGTGGCCGCCTCCGGCAGCGATTCCATGGGATCTCCTTCACAAAACAGCCCACGAGCACCTCCCTTCTCCAAACCACTTCAATCCTGAGACCACAAACAGGACTGATCAGATCGGAACCAACTCGTGTGGCAGCTTTCCCTGCGTGCTCACCTTTTGTCTTGGCACAGTGGGGAGGAATGGGGCCTTGGAGCCAAAACAGGAAGGCCCCAAAACATCGTCCCAGCCTCAGAGGCATTGCTGGGGTCACTGGGCAGCTCGTGTGCTGGTCGTGTGTAAAACAACACGAACCAAGAAACAACACGAACCAAGAAACAACACGAACCAAGCTGGCTGCATGTCCTGCATCCCCCAGCACTGCAGCGTGGGAGGGATGAGGAGGGATGAGCACAGCCCCGTGCTGGGGTGTGTGGGAATGATGGGGAAAGTGTACTTTTTGCCTATAACCAGAACATAGAATCACAGAATGTTTGAGGTTGGAAGAGACCTCCAAGATCATCCATCCCAACCTTTGACCAACACCATGCTAAACCATGTCCTTAAGGGCCAGGCCCAAAAGCCTTTTAAATACATCCAGGGACAGTGACTCCGTCACTGTCCTGGGCCATTCCAATGCCTGACAATCCTCTCAGTGAAAAAATGTTTTCTAACATTTACTCTAAATCTCCCCTGGCACAGCTTCCATCCATTCCCTCTGGTCCTATCACAGTTGACTAAGGAGAAGAGGCTGTTTTCCTCATGACTCCGACCTCCCTTGAGGTAGTTGACACTTTGCAAGAAGAAAAAAAAACAAACCAAAAAAACCCCCCAAAAAACCAAAGCAAAACAAAACAAAAAAACAAAAAAACCCCTACCCCATTGATTTAGGTATTCATTTAATGTTAAATGTGGATTCATCAATAGGAAAAATCAAGAAAACAATCTATTTTATGTCAAGCATTTTAGAACCTAGCTCAAAATTAATTTGGGGTTGGGATTTGTTTAATTTGTTTAATTTGTTTAATTAACAAAACCCTTCTGGAAAGTAGAGGTTTCAGCTGCCCTGACCTGATACAACCCAATTTACACATACAGGCATTGAGACAGAAATTCTGCACTCACATTAAAGAAAAGTGGGGGAAGATAAACAAACTTGAAAGAGTGGCATTTAGTGAGGCCCAAGGAACAGGCTGGGAGAGGGAGTGAGATGTACAGGACTGAACAGTACAGATCACAGCAGAGAATATGCTAAGCAAAGAAAATGATGTGGAAGAGCATAGATGCCACAGGAAGGGGACAGAGGATTTGGGATTATAGGGGGATGCAGAAGACAACAAGGGGCTTTGAAAACATGGCTTTATCTCCCACGCACCCTCAGGCTAAGCCCAGCTTCAGAAGATATAAGTGCTTAAATAAACATGAGTCAATTTATTATTCCTCTGTGTTTCAGCTCTTCCTCACCTTGTGCCTGGCTCATTTACTGCAATTAAATGCTTGTAAACAGATTATACCCTGAAAGCTACATTTTCCTGGTAAGTGGTCACCTTAACCTCTTCTGCTTTGACTGTGGCTAATGTTCCCCAGGTCACAAACTAATCAGTGAATAATGGGACCAAAGTGAATTTCTAGGTCACTTGGTTCAACAAAACTATCTCCAGCATCTGAGCCACATCTGTGACACTGCTTTGCTGGTTGCTGTGACAAGCAGTGCTCGCACAGGCAGGAAAAAATTAGTAATGTCATAATTCTTTAAAATCTTAAGAAAACTTGCCCTGAACTCAGGACACATGCTGCTGTGTTAAACTAATAAGGGCAATAAAGAACTCCACACTCATCTACTTTTGGTTTTGTGTCACTGATGGCATTGTGCACATTGTGAAACCAGTGAAGTGGAGCCTACTGTGAAATGCTGCAATTTGCTGGAAACCTAGGTAAGTTTCTCCAAGCTATTCTAAGAACTGGGGTTCAGTTGCTTTGTTTTTAACTCAGTCCAAAATAAGCTTAATCAAAACTTTTACAGGCAGGGGGGAACAAGCAGTGGAACTTTCAACAAGGCTGACTTTGTTAATGTTTTGTTTGGGTTTAGTGGCAAGGTCAGAGCTGAAATATTACTAACAGGGGTAAGGTTTATTACAGCTTCTCAAATGGGAAGCAGGTTTTGCAGTGGTGTAGACAAGTAACTCCACTGGGTTACCAGTTTACAGTAATTGGTAGTCTCAGTCTGTATTTTCTGTCCTCCTTGGCACTGACTCTGTCAAGCTGCATTGATTGTCCCTACCAGCAAAAATATAGAGAGAAGAGAATAAACACTGGTTTCACACTCAGGTTAGAAGACTCTGCTCTCTCATAAACCGGATTAAGCAGATCCTTTCTCTCCTATATTTGTATACCACTCCTTCTCATCACTCTTCAAAAGTTACTAAGAAATGTGAAGCTATCATGAAAAAGGAATGCCTTGTCCAAACTGAGCTTGTAGCAGGAGCGTCACAGCTAAGTTGTGTGCTCTCATGGGCTGATCTTGCTCCATCTCTCTGGAGAAGCAATCAGAAAAAGACCTGTGCTCTCCCCAAGCAAACACACTGTGCTTTCCTTGACTGCCTAAACCCTAGCAGCACAGAGGAAAGGAGGCTACTGCACACAGGTCACTGCAGGAAGCCAGCTCTTTGGTTTTACATAATCACCTCTCTTCTGAGCTTTATGTGAAATTCATAACAGGGAAGGAACAGAAAGTCAGTGACGGTGCAACCAAAACACAGAGATGCAGAGGGGTACTTAGCAGTGTTTACCTGCTCCAATAATTTTCATCCCAGGGCAGAGTGCTGAAGATTAGCTCCAGACCTCATTAGGCAGGATAGAATTATGTGGGTTAACAAAGTTATACTCTTGGCTTTGTTTTGCATTTTAAAAGTGGATTGAGACCTATAAAATCCCCTTGAATTTTATTAAAAGTCTTCTGCAATCATTTTTCATCCTGCAGCCCAGTTGAGCCGAAGTAATAAATTAGCATGTTATCTGTGTGGATATCCATTAGAGCTTCACATGAAGATTAGAAGCAAAAACTTAACAATGCTGCTTACCACTGAGGAGGAAGCAAGATGGTCCACTGAGCAATGGCCACCAGGGATAATGAAGGAGGAACACATCTACCCCATGAGCAGCACGAAGCATCTCCAGGTGCCAAAAGGGCAGGGTGTGGACACTGTGAACAGGCACTGAAAGCCAGACAGGAGCCCACTAGACCTGGGAATGCATGAAAGCCTCAGTGAAGGCTGCCTGGACTTATCCTGACTGCAGAGTCCAGGTGAGTTTTTGCTCATATTGAACCAGTACCCATTGCCCATGTCCAAATCCTGGTCATAGGTAAACTCTGCTTTTCAATTGAGTTTTCTGCTCAGCTCAAACCCTGCTAAATGCAAGAAGGACACAACATTAATATAAATCACACAACTTTCTAGTTGCTACAGCTCCAGGCAGTGTACTGCCAGACACAGTTTGAAGCTGAAGTGATGTATTCATGCTTGGCATCATCTTCCCTCAAGTCTTTTGCTTTTCTTACTCGCACACTTTGGGAATTCTGACCAAAATGTCAGTATAAGTAGAGTGTCATACTCTTTTTTTTGCTGTCTTGCAAAGCTTACAAACAGGCAAACTTGAAAAAAGAAGCCAGGGTGTGAAAAACAGGTGTAACACGGAAAGAAGATGCTGGGAGGTTGTCTCTTCAATAAACTGCAGCAGCAGTGCTCTTGGCCCCAGTGCTGTTTGCTCAGTGAAACTGGCAGGATGCTGCCTACAACTCTTGCTGCCCTGAGCAGATGAGGGCAGTGAGTGCCTGGATCTGAGACCCATCAGGGAAATTGAAGGTCATTACAAGGACAGAGCCCCAAACACAGCCAGGACTGCAAGCCCAGTCACAAGGCTCTGGGGAGCTGCTTCCCACTGCCTGAGTCCTCTTCAACAAACAAAGGGATCTGGAGGGGTTACAGTGAAAAGAAGTTAAAAGGGTTTTACACAAACACACACTGAGCCTTCAACAGACCTGGTCAAACAGAACCAAACCTCTTCTCCAAAGAGAAAGCCATCATGATTCTATCTTGTCCATGTCCATGTCCCTCCCACTGCAGAACTCAGATTTCTCCCTGTGTGCCTCCCTTGCCAACCTCCTCCTTTTTCTTTCTCCTTCTCCCTACTGAATTATTTCTGTCCCCTCTTGTAGGACTGTTTGGGTGGTCAGTCATACATGTGAACAGGAGCCTGAGGGCTAAGGCACCAAAACTGTCCAAGTACGTGCAGGCAGGGGAGCACAAAGGTGGGTCCATTTATTTTCTCTTCAAAGTATTTTCCAAGGATTATTTTCAACCTCCCAACAGTTCTGACTCCCCTGATCCTGTCTGCAACAGGCCAGGCAGCCCAGGTGCATCCTGCAGGGTCCTGTGCAGCAGCCACTGCTAGGGTATGAGCTGTAGGCATTTTGGCTTCCTTCCAAGCAAACTAATCACAAGGCAAGGATTTAAGGGAAATGTCATCACACACTGCCTGGTTCATTGAACCACAGAGGCTTGGTCGTGCTTCTCTGGACTCTTTTCCTTCACCTTAAACAAGAGCCAGCTCCCTCTTCCTGGGCTCCAGCCACACATTCACTTCTGCAGCCCCCATCCACTTCCACACCACCCCAATGTTAATGCAGACAGAGGTTGTCCTTCCACAAAAGAAAAAAATCTCCTGCCTGATCTGAGCCTCATGATGTGCTACACAAAGTGAATTACAAGATATATCTCCAAGCTACTGCTCTTCCCTTGGGGTCATACAGACATCATTCTAGTATGTCTTTATCTCCAGCCTTCATCTAATTCTCTTTCACCTTCCACTCCTATCCTTTATTAGTCTTCTTTTATTCTTTTCTCAGAGGAAGATGTTTCTTTTTACTCTCAGTCTCTGCTCCTTTCCTCCTGTCATTCCCTTCATCTCCCATCCATGATGCTTTTGTTCCTGCAATAACTAGTTTGCTCTCTCTCCTCTTCCCACTGGGCTACTTTGATCTACTGTTCCCATGTATGTTTTACACATTCTTTTTCCTCCCTCCAAAGACACATCAACCTATTTCCTGTCCCCTCCTCCTTACTCATCACTCTTTTCCTGCTCTTTTCCTGCTTTGATCTATTCTTGCTGCACCAAACTTGTTTCATGTGTAGACAGTTTTAAAACCTGCTCTGCTGCCCTGGTAAGAATTTCAGTAATTTCTGGAGAATACAGTCTGTCAATCCTGTCACCCTAAACAGTAGCAGGATGCCACTTTAACACCTTGCCCTGGCCATACTTTATTAAGAAGAACACCTGACTCCCAAAGGAAAACCTAACCCAGGGAGCAGTAAGGATGATAATCCCTCGGCCACCAAGTTCAGCAGCAGATCACATTACAGCACAAACCTGGAAAAGCCTTTGGGGAACTGTCCCATTCACTGCCCAGATCTTTGGCAGAAAGGGTGCCAGCCACCAGGAATGGACTTCTTATTGTCCATAACCAGGAAAAGAAAACACCATGAAAATGAATAAAACTCACTTTGAAGGAATAAAACTCTTTGGACTGTGAAGAGGAACTTCTTGAGTCGTGGACTCTTACAGTAAATCACAGCAAGATTCAGTGTCAAGCAGCAGGCAGCCTGCTGATCCCACACAACAGGAGATGTGAGGGTGAAAATTAGTCTTTCCCTCCACATGACAGCCATTACTAACCTGTCCTTTTCCCTGAGAACCCGTAAGCAAGGAAAAATAAGAAAAGTCTTTGAATCCTGCCTTTCTACCCTGTGCCAAACAACACATCAGCTTTCTGTCTCCTCCTGATGAAAACTCACTTCTAAGTGACCTGGCCACTTCTGGAGGAAAGGGGTGAGCAGGAGGAACAGGCAGCATAGGAGCTGCTGTAGCATCTCTTCCCGAGATCAAATAATACTTTTTGGGGGCAGGGTCAGCAAAAGAGGGTCTTCCACAGCTCAAGTGTTTGGACACTGAGCACAAATGCCACTTGGTGCCTGGGATTGCTTCCTTTTACTCTATGAAGCCACATGAGTCAGTCATTCCCAAGATACTAACCACAAGAGCAATACTAAGGCTAGGATTTCCTCCCTCATCTCCAGCCCTGAATCCTTCAGGCTCACTTAATGACAGCAACCTGCAAGAGCTCTGTGTGCACTCAAGCACCCATGAAATAAGACAGCAGCCACAGCAATCTTTATGTCATTGCAAAGGTTAGGTGCAGGCTGCCCTTTGCACGCCCCAAATCTAAAGCTGGTTTGTGGTTGAATGAAAAAATAAATAAATAAAGAGAAGCTTTAAAAAAAAAAAAAAATCAAGATGAAGCAAATCTCAGCAATTGCTTCACGTGTACACACACACACACACACAGGGTGTTGTTAAATAGTAATGGTCTGAAACATTATACTTCCACAATGCTATAACAGCACCACTTAGAATCATTACATGAGCATAATGAGATTCAATTTGGAAGCATGCATTTGCCTTGGTCTTTTTAGTACAGAAAGGAAGAGCTAGAAGCCTCCTGAACTTTTGTGAGCCCATCCTAAATAATTTCACTGAAATGTAAATTACCATGCCTAAAGTCCACTCAGCCTCCAGGAAATTAAATTAGCCCATTTATTGAATAAATATCATTATTTCTATAAGCAAGGGAACAGTTTGAGTACCTGACAAGTATCTATTGCCATTTTGGCATCCAGCTGCGCTTCCTGCAAGTGGGCATGGGTCTCCTGTGTCCTGGATGTGTCCAGGTCTATCTCTGTGTCTCAGATGCTCTAGGGCAACTAAAATGTCACAAGACATGTAACATCTGGGCAGCTGAGTCCCTCCCCCAACACCCCACAATAGCAGGTGATGTAACATGATAAATCTCAGAGCAGAAAATCTCTCCTGCGAAGAATTCCCAGCCTGCCTGACCAGGAGCTCACCAAGGCCTTGGAAAATTATCTCTTGGTATCAAAACAGTTGATTTAACTAGAAAAGCATAAGAAATATTAAGCTGTGTATGTGTAGCATACATTTGTGCCTCCCCTTGAAGGTTATGATTACCCATAGTGACCAACTCCTGTCCTTGGAGGTTTAGTGAAAACTTGCAGACTCAGATCAGACCACAGTCAAGGGCAGAATTTGTTCATAAAATAAAGTGAGACAGGTTAATGGAGGAGAAAGATAATTTCATTATCTGAATCTGAACAGATCTCATCACATAAGGCAAAAACCAAACATCTCATTGCACTGCTGGTGGCAAATATAAGTAGATGCCTTAACAGATATGTAACTGACTGAACCATACAAACACCTAACAATTGCTGTGCTACAAAACAGCTTTTAACCCACCAGTAACATTTCATTTTGAACTCAACATTAGCCACAAAACCCAAATTTGTCCATTTGAAAGCACACCTGTGTATTTTAGTTTTTCATTAGAGCACTGCTGAATTTGTCCTAAGTAGTCAAGAATATTGTAAAGTGACACATCAGTTGGACCAAGACAAAGTAGAACACTCCCAGAAGACCATGCTTTGCCTATGAAACAGAAGTCTAAATGCTGCTGGTTCAAATTTGTTCCTGACCAGAGGGTAGCAAAGCAGAATTAAACTACAAAAATACTGGGGTTTTTCTTAGGGGAAAAAAAAAAACAAACAAAAAAAACAAACCACAAACCTCAAAACCATCTCTCCCCAGTCACTTACAAAACAAACAAACATTGTTAGGAGGAACAGCACAAATATTTCAGATTTATCTGTGAAGTTCAGCAACAAACATTGGACCAGACCACTCAGCAGAGATGCCCATTTGCCTTCCCATTCCCTCCTCCCCACCACCTTCTCCAAGCAGAGCATATCCAACATCCTACGCCTGGGGAATTAATTTCAGTTGCCCGGGTCTGATTTCTAATTATGATGCAGGATACACGGTGATAAATTTCCTGTGGGATACTCATTATATGGAGCATATGAATGTGCTGTAATCAGGCGTATTTGTTGCTATGGAAAAACACAGCAAGCATGCAGAGCCTTCTGTGTGGCATCTTTAGTGTCCCTGCACTCAGAGTACTCAGATTCCTTGGCAGCACACAGCATAGCAACATGCTATCTGGCACAAAACCCAAGGACGTTCCAAGTTTCAACCAAAAAACTGTGGGGCTCATTAACCCATTGCATCTGCATGGGGCATTAGACTTCATGATTTTGTGTTACTCCCTTTTAAAGCAAAGGAATGAAAGGAAAGTATCACAAGCAGCATGAAGCTGAGAGTGTGACCTTTCCCTCCTGTTGTCCTCCTCACGTGTATACCAGCCACAGCCATTTTAGGAGGGGAAATGGGATTGTTGGACCATGTATTCACACCTTCCCATGCCATGGTTAAACAGGGCTTTCCCTGTGCCCAGGCAAGGAGGTGTAAACCTCAACACTATACAGGGCAGCGTCCAGGTAGGAAACGTTGTGCTAAAAGAAGGAAAAAGGGAAGAAGGGAAAAAAAAAAAAAAAAAAAAAAAAAAAAAAAAAAAAGGAAGAAAGTCACCCTGCTTATTAATTAAATCCCCTGCTAATCCCTTCTGCCAGCAGCTGGTGGAGGTGGGGAGGGTGCCAAAGTGCAGTCCTCTCTACACGGCCAAATTAATGGATCTCAGTGGCGCATGGAAACACTCAGCCTGTTTGTTTTATTCTTCCCTTATTTTAAAACACTTAACCCATGGCCCAGGCCCACAGTGCCCAAGTGCATTCCTCAGGGGCTCACGCAGTCTCCATAGAGAGGCAGGGAGGGCAGCAAAGCCATCTCCCTCCACAGCCTGCTCCAGCAGAGAGGAGAGACAAGGAGATGATAACTCAGTGGCATCACCTCTGAATAACACCCAGTTCTGTGTTTCTGGAGACTTTGGCCCAGAGGTGGCTTCTCCTGACACTGTGCCTGAGGTGAGAAGAGAGATGGTGGAGCTGTGAAGAACTGCCAGCTGCATACTGATGCTGGAGCATCAGCCACATGAAAAGCCATCAGAGGTACTGAGCATCACAGCTGGCAGAGTCTGGGTGGCAAAGGAGGAACTGCCAGCCCTGTGCTCCTTATTCCTGTGAGAAAAGTCATCTGCAACTCTGGGAAATCCCTACCCTCAAAGCAGGTAAAGTGTTTTGCTTGAGCTACTGTAATAACCACCTCTGTTTAAACATGTAAATGTTAAAAGCAGATATAATGAAGAATGGATTAGGGTTTTTTTTCTCCAAAACATGAATTTAACTATATATTATTACAGCAGCACCCACATTTCTGTTCACCTCACACTGAAGAAGTCTGCTTTGCACTTGTGGGATCAATCTGACTCCTCTGGAACAACTAAAGGTAGAATGAACTAATCTATTTTATTTTTTAAAGTGGCCCAAAGTCTGTTGGGTTGCATGGCTCCAGAGAGGAACATGCAGCTGATGAGTGATGCACCCATTCAAGGAACTTTGTGGCATCACTGCCTTCCTTGTGCTCATACTCATCCAAGAATCTCATACATATATATACATACACACACACCCATGTATCTGTTCATCCCTTCACACAATTACATCCCCACACCCTAAATGGTACAAACCACAAACCTACTAACTTCATAAACATTTGCCAACATCTCAAGCTCATCACAGAACAAGTGTACTGATGAAAATTGATGTCTGTATAAGACTTCCCAAGCCCCAATCAGGCAGGCTAAAGGTGCAGTGTTTTTCATCAAACTTGAAGGAAAACCATTCAAAAAATTCTTGGTTTTGTTTGTGTAACTTTTCACAATAGTTACAAATGAGAAACTTGAGAATTGTGAATACAAAATTTCTCAAACAAAACACACACAGAAGAGTGAAATTCCCCTCCTGCTTCAAGGGAAAAGTGTCTCATTCACTGATGCCAAATACTGATTTCAAACACTGACAGATACAGACCACTAAAACTTCCCGTAATGAAGTGTGGTTTTCAGTGTTGGTAAGAAACCTCAAAACACAACAGGAAATGAGGCAAAGGTTTTGTTTTGTTCCCCTACTGCTGCTTCTATAAAAGAGAAATCAATTTCATTTATTGCTAAATCTATAACTCAGAGAAAGGTCCTGCCATCCCTCCTGCCCCAGCACATGCCCCTCCACACTCCTGCACACGTGTATCCAGAGGAGCAGCACTGAGAGCAGGCCAGGTGTAAAGAAAAGCAGAATTTCAATTGCTAATTTAAGAAGAAAACCAAAAAGTAAAAACATTTTTCCTCTGGGTCAGCTGTATCTTGCCAGCAGCTCTGCCATGGTCGCCACTGGGGGCTTTGGGTTTAGCACCTTGGGGGAGGGCAGAAGGTGTTTGCTTTTTGACTCACTACTAAGTTTATTTCCCTGTTGAAATGTTTGATAATACTATCTGGGCTTTTATCCCTCAAGCAGAGGAAATTTTCACCTAAAAAGCTTTGGAAAAGTGTTTTTTTTTTTGTCTTGCTTTTTTCTTCAGCCTCCTCACACATCTCATCACCTCCTTTCCAGCCCAAGCTTGCTGATGAAATGGGGCATAAAACCAACGTGATGAAGTGTACCGAGGTAAGAACTTCTTAAAATTGTGCATTCACTGAAGGGAGAGCTGAAGATTGAGGCAGGTTGCTGTATTACTGCACCCATTTCATGTGCTGGAAAACTGAACATCAATTCCCAGAAGTGAAGAACTACTGTGAGTTCTCTTATTTCTTGTCTGAGTGTGTGGAACAGTACCAGTAAGTAACTACTGAAAAAAAATATGCCGAAAGATGACCATGGTTTCTGCTTTTAACTTACGGACCATGCATCAAAACACCCCTGACTTCAGCACTTAAAATCAGGGATAATTTCATGATTCTTACCAATTTCTGCTACTCCAAATCAAGCGGGTAGACAAATATTTGAGGTTGCACCCCCAGTCATGGGAATCGATCACTTCTGGGCTAAGTTTACAGTCTACTTTGTGTGAAAATTTGTGCCTAGAAACTACAGGCAGATCTATTTTAAGAAAGCCATGGAAATATTGCAGACAATGTTTTCCCAGCTGCATTCAAATTAGCTATGAATCCAAGCTATTAACTAAGGCAATATTAGCATACATGTAGCAGAGCATCTATTGGCATTCTTAGTCTGCCTGTGCCAGGCT
Organism: Florisuga fusca; assembly: GCA_038090715.1. Taxonomy (NCBI): domain Eukaryota; kingdom Metazoa; phylum Chordata; class Aves; order Apodiformes; family Trochilidae; genus Florisuga; species Florisuga fusca. Next base: position 6,229,607 of record JAAWXA010000024.1, read on the forward strand.
GCACATTTTCTGAAAGGACAGCAAATACACAGGACCAGCTCTCTGAAGCTACTGGGAGTGTTGCTATCCCATGAACAGAATTAAGCATAAGCAGTTGTAGACAGGGAAGGAGGGGGAGGAAAAAAAGACCTTGTTTTTGAGGGCTGAGACCAAAGAAAGAGCAGTAAAGGTCTCAGCACTGCGTCACTTTGGTAATTCAGCCAGAAGGTGCCATAAATAAGGTCCACAGGCCAGGATACATTAAGGAGGCATGAAGACAGTTTTCCCAGGGATAGAGATGGCAATCTCTGCTCAGCTGCAAAGTGCTGCAGCTGCTGAATAATTGCTTCAATACCAGTGGTTTCAGCAACTGCTTATCAGCCTGCCCTGTCCTGCCCTTGGAGTGGGAGGTTAAGGTCCAGGCACAGAAACAAATTTAGACAGACAAAGAAATGCCAAGTAGAAGGAAGAGGAAGGCCACTGTTTGCTTCCCATTACATTTCTAGTTTGAGATAAGGATCCTTTTCTTTTTCTAAGAGCAATAAAAGGGAAGTGGATGAGCTGTGGTATCCAGGATTTTCCTTGTGGACCTCAGAGCAGTAGGAAGCAGTGAGCTGGGGTAGCCTGACTCCATCACCACGTCCAAGTACTGCAGTGATATTAAGGATATCAGCTGTCCTAGAGAGCAGCAAAGCCACTTCCAAATGGGTGAAAGAATTTCTACCACTTATGCTGGATAGGATGGGAATTCTTTAAGCAAAACATAGCATAGATTCATTAACTGGAGCACAGGAGTGTGCTGATGCCACTCTGCAGCTTCCAGGTAGCAATCAATAAACACCCAGCAGTTCAGCACACCAGAGCTGAACTCCATCTGTTCCAGCCTGAGAGAAGACACCGTAGGAGCATTACAAGTAAGTAAAAATCCACCTTCTAAACCTGCACCCAGCAGCAGAGGGGAGGTAGGTGGGAAGATGGAACCCAAACCTCCTTTTATTACCAAAAATCTGTATCAGTGTCCTGTGCTACAACTGAAGTGATGAGAGCCTCTTGTCTGCAGTACAGGGGAACAGGCAGCCCTGTGCCCTCCTAGCTTCACCCCTGGAAAGAGCCCCACAGAAGGGCATAGCAGATACCTTAGAATAACATTTTTTTAGTGGTTATTCATGGTTATATTCATTTTGTTAGACAATACAGCACAGTGGTGATGTCACTTCTTAAAGCACAACTTAGCATAGTTCTCAGGTGCCTTGATATAAGTCTTATTGAACTCACAGGAAATTAAGCAGATGATTATCTAATCAAGAGCACAAACAGCAATAATTTTCCCTTGTCTCCCCATCAGCCTAGGATCTAAAAGCAATTTACAGAATTAATAAGTCAAGCCACAGAACTAATCTCCAGAGACAGTACTGTGCCCATTTTAAAGGTAGGGAAACTGAGGCACACGGTTTCCAGGCAAAGATAAACATGTTTTGCCCACTACACTATCAACAGACTCATTGGAACCAAGGGGATGACACTTGAAATAGAAGGATTTCTCATTAGTGAAGGAAACAGAGATGGCCTCAAAGGTCTACATCAAGCTACAGATAAAAGCACAGATTGGACCCAAAGAGCATCAGCTTTTTGGTGCAACAACAGGTCTGCCTCTTACAAGCACATGCAGAAACTCTGTCTCTCTTTATGAATAAGTACATATAGATGTACCTCTTTGAAATTCATTCTTACATTGCACTGTTGACTTACCAGCCCTCTGCAGCAAGAGAGGGGGATGGAATCACATTAATGTGCATCCCGGGAAGCAAGAGCATCCCCAGGGGAGCAGCATGATTCATTTTTAATGATACTTCCCTGAGTCTGTAGGCCCCATAAGCCAAGAATTACAAGCCTTGAAAGTCATCATCACTGATTGAGCTGCCATTGGTGAAGGAGGGTTTCCAGACCAAGTGGGAGTCGTTACAGCAGAGGGATCATTTTAAACTAAGTGACAAGAATATATTAGGGGAAGGAAAATTACACTTTTCAACAACAGAAGAAAAAAAAAAAACAAAAAAACAACAAACCACTTCCTGCCAGAAATTCTGATTCAGAAATAAGACAAGAGGGCAAATTGCTTCCCCCTGTCTACACTGCATAGAGCAAACCTACACACATAGGTCAGAGGCCTAGCAAGAGCCTGAGGCTAAACTAATTATTGTGATTTGCTCGTCTTTTGTAATTAATCTAGGAAAGGCTTAAGGCTGTTAGCAGCTTTAAAGAAGTAAATCTGAAGGACCAATTAATTAAAAACAGCAGTGCTTAATGAGGACCTTTTGGTTCTCTCATGTTGATTGTTATATTTGTTGAAAGTTAAGTTTCCGCTGTCTGTCAGATCTTGTCTGGTCTTGTAAAATGGATCTTCTTACTTGGTGCTTAACCACTTGACACTGGAACAAAAGCTTTCGATTACAAAGCAATTTGCAGGGATTATAATGGAATGAGCTACACCCACACTCCCTGATTTAACAATCAATTTTAAGCACTGTTCAGTTCAACCACGAAGCCTTAAGGACCCGGAACTTCAGTTTGGATCTTCTGGTTCCTTTCCTCCAGACCAGACCCCAGAGGTGTTATTCAGGAAGTTGGGTTGAAGCACACACCTCAAATCTTTTTTGGAAATAAAAATATGGATGCCCTTCTCCTTCCTCAGTCTGGTCTGAAATTAGCACTTAAGCATCCGCCTCGCTCCACATTTTCCATGTGTAAATCTAGCACAGACCAGGAGAATCATGCCTTGTTTTAACCCAGCTGGGAAATTCAGCTGAGCACAACAGAGATACTTTATCTCCTTACATCTGACATCTCACAGCCAACAGTGAAATCATCTCCTTGCACCCCTGGATCTGCTGTTACTCCCAGAGTCCTTCCTCTGCTGTAAATGCAGTTGCATGCCAGAGAAACAAGGTAGATGTTATGGTAGAAATGGTCAGCAGCTGGCAAAAATGGTTAATTCTGTTTCTGCTACACTCTTGGGTCTGCAATATTTAGGAAATCTTATAAAGTTGCCTTATACTTGTGGAAAAACATTGATGCTTTAGTTTCTTTAATCGGAGGAACAAGTAATTCACCCCCAAAACTGGGTCTATGAACAAAAATGTCCTAAAAGCAAAGCTCTGCAATGAGGGAAACCTGGTCCAACATGTTACCTAAAGACCATGAGCATCTCAAAGACAGCAATATTATTTGCCAATTGGGTGAGGTATCTCCCTTTGACAGACAAGGCCACCAATTTGCTGTCCTTTTTTTTTTTTTTTTCCTGGAATAAAAAAGTATGAAAAAAGATAAATTATGAAAGGAAGAAAGGCCACGCTGTGGACTTAGCCACAGAAACAACCCCTTGTGAACAAAATTGGACTATTTTACTTGGCAACACAGAGGAAAACTATCCATGCTATTCTCTTTCAGACACCTTCTCTGTCAGCTGCCCCCACAGCCAGCATTTTTCACATACAGCAAATTAATTTTACATTCTCAGCAGGCATCCCTTTTAGAGACTAGCCAGCTTCCTGATATTTTGTGTTCAGTTTTATATCAGCAGATCTATTTTAAATAAAAAGCTATGTGTTTTACAAAACATGAGTGCCAGTAACACAGAGGAAGAATGTGACATTTTTCTCCCCAGGATATTTTGACTGACACATGAAAAAGTCTATAATCTTACATAGGCTCAAGCTGCTCATGTTGACATCCAAATGTTTGGTGAAAAAGAGCTTGATTGCCTTCCATGAAAGGTGTAGGCTTCTGATTTAGTCTCTTCACCCCAGGAAAAACCTGACCCTTGACTCTTTTTCAAGGTATTTTATTTTGTTCCCCTGTCAGAAATGCAGCAGGCAAGTTGTGAGTGAGCACGTGTGTGTCTTTCCACTGCTTAACCAAGCATCCCCACACTAGCTTGTTTATTTTCATCACATTCTCACACTGCCAGCTGCTCTGCTGAGCCTGCCCCAAAAGTCATCTCAACTCATTGCTTAGCTTGATGGAAACACTCCCCAGCTTTTAAAACTTGATCCATAGCTCCATAGCCTCCATAAAAGCTTCAAAGCTGTGATCCCTCACCATCCACAGAGAGCTACCATCCTTCTGGATAACCAATCCCCTCTTGCAGGAAAGGAGAATCTGACTCAGCCATTGAAGTGAGAAATCCTTCCCCATCCCACACAACCACCATGCTACCTCATCTGAACATTATTTAACTACAGAATCCTCTCAGGTAACAGCACACAAATACAGTTGTCTTAGAATCTGCTGTAAAATTAGTCAAGGTCCTGCTTCTTGCACAGCTTCTGGTTTGGGAAACAAAATATTTACAGGAGCTTTACCCTGCACAGATTGATTCCATGCCCCCCCAGCTCTGACCCATCTGGGCACCCAGGAGCCCACACACACCACAGCCATCCTACAGAAGGGTCCCCACAGCCACCTTGCTCCAAAATCCCCTGGTTTTCTCATCTCTTCCAGACAAGAAGAACAGACAAAACCTGCCAGAGAGCAGATAAACACACCGAGGTGATAAACAATTTTCACGAGGTGAGATTAAATCATGAAGCAGACTAAATGCCACAAGACAAACAGGAGCCCTGCCCCACATCTTAGCTTCACTTTCGAAGGAAGATCTGGGGGTTTTTGCCCAGAGAGGCATGAGAGTATGTATGAACCATTTAGCTGAGCACTAAAAATTGAAGTCACTTTAAGGCACTTTTCCTCTTGGTATAAGGTTTCTCCGATTCCCGTTTCCAGCAGATCTCAGCTTGATGCTGTCAGCAGCTTTGGACACACACACACACTCAAGAGCCTCAAAGGGCCTGGGGAGAAGCATCTGAGACACCCAGGCCTGCTGAAGCCTGTTGTGAGGGCAAGAGAGCCTGGCACAGCATCCCATCCCACATGGCTGCCCACAGCCACGACCACCATCATCCTGGGCATGGCTGTAGACCTCCCCAGAACGTTTCAAGAAGAGGCTGAAGCACCATGACAGCAACTAGATAAAAATCATCACAGCAACTGGCTGCATTTAAAGAGAGGTCTGAACTGCATATCTGATGCTACTGGTCCTCAGTAAGTCTTCAGGATAGAGATAAATATTGCATATTCAACTCAGAGTTGGGAATTCCCCTACTGGGAATGAAGGAATCCAGTGGTCACTGGAAACATTGACCTCCGACTCCCTACAAATCACAAAGCAGACCAAAAAAAGTGTCTAATATTTGTTCTTCTCATAATTCAAAGTATATAAAAACATAGTAAGACATTCAGTAAAGGACCATCTAAATGTTGTGTCTTATGCAGGACAAGAATATGTACTGAAAGCAATCAGAAGATGCTTGATAACAGGTTTGCAGCTATGTCACTAGTGACCTATCAGTCTTCTAAAACGTAAAGATAGATGTCAAGGCTGAGCCGTTGTGTATTCTTGAGATACAAAGGAGAATACTTTGAAAAGTAGTCCCAGAGCACTCCAGTCATCACCATGAGACGAAGCACAATAAGACATCTGAAAAGCTGTGGCAGTTGTTTTATGTCTGATATGTGTTTTTGTGAATAGCAGCTTCAGTAATTTATGTTCCTGATTGAAAAGCTTTTTGTAGCCTGAATACACACAGTGGTTAACCCTTCTGCTCCTCACCTCAGGAATCTGTACAACTCAGTCAAGACAAATAGCACTATCATTGGCTCCATCTCCAGTACCTTTTTCACATCTACAAACAAACATCCTTTCTTTTCCATGCATGCCGATGAGCTGTATCCCTGAAGCACAAAAAATAGCCCTAAAGTATTTTGCAGCTGATTCGATCTCAACAGAACTACGTGCAAATAATTTTGCATGTGCACACACAAAACACAGGAGATGATTAAAAGAAAAATATCATACAAAACAAGAACAGAGAGAATAATTCACTACCACAGTAATATCAGCAGAACAAGAATTTTTAGTCTTTATGTGTTGCAAAGCAGGAAAAACATCCTTGCCTTGTGAAGGATCCTGTCTTGTTTTGCCTAAGTGCTTCTCTTCACACCCTATACCTGACCTCTGCCCATCTCTGCAGGCCTGAGTCCATCAACAAAACCCTCACAGGTGGCTAATGAAGATGGCAATGAAGGTGACAAAAGATGCTCTGGGAAGCTCTGAGGCATTCCCGTGTTGGTGAACAACAGTGCCAGAGGAAGGAGTTCGCAGAGTGTCTGCAGCTGCCTCTGTTGCATCATGCTGCCACTGCATGTCACTGTTAAGACAGAATGGCAATGGCAATGAATGACAGGGATTTTAGGGAAGACAATAAAACTCCAGTGGAGGTGGACCCTGCAATCCCAAAGAACTGTCCCTGAGTGTACCCTGAGTCAGCCCCACTGTAAGTGCACATCCCAGACCATTTTGTGGTTGGCTTTATGTGTTGTCCTCATTTCTGGTTTGTGAGATCTGGGAGACTCATTTGAGACTAACCAAAGGGCTAAAGATAAGGTGTCTAATTTAGTACTTCCCTTGCCTGCTTTATGTTTAGAGGCTTTTGGCAGAGAAAAGGACCAGCAGCAGCCAAGATGGGCTCTTCCTGTGAATCCCCACAACCTAACCAGAAACTTGAGTGTGTCACTTGACTCTAGTTAGCAAGCCAAACTTTTATCCAGGGTCCTCTTCCAAACACTACACTTGCAAGCATTTTGCCATCAAGCCATGTGGTTGTTTAAACAGACTCATGGAAAACACATTAAAAAATAAACCATAGAGCGGATCCAGATGTTTTTAAATGTTAGACCGAGTGCCTCACACTCTTCCCTTCTCATCCAGCTTTAAAAAAATTCCTGAAAAACTCAAAAGCATTCCTGAGCTGGTTTGTAATGAGCCATTACTTCATACTAAAAAACATATCCTAACAAAGACTCAACTAATCAATCTTTTAGCCATAAACACAATTACCAAAACACTTTGAAGGTTTGGATCAACTCCATAAAAGGATAAAAAGTCTTTGCTCTCTTATTTAAAATAAGACTGGTTTCCAGTAAAAGTTAGTTTTCACACTGAAAATATACACCAGAGGCAATAGCCTTGAGTACCAGTCTCAAGATGATGCAGTAGGCAAGGCAGGCTTGCAGGAGAGGAGGCAAAGTCACTTTGCTCCTGATTTTCTAAGTGTTATGCACAAGGCAGGAGAAACCAAGCTCAACAGCACTGCCTTGTTCAAACCATGCAATAAGCATAAGGACACTTATTCCTCACCAACTTAACTAGGATTCCTCATCATCCATACTACTTTTGGCACAGTTCAGAGTTAGAGGGCTGTAGGGTACCACTAGCACTGCTGTTTTCTTAGCTGAAAACCCTGAAGACCTTTACTTTGAATGTAAATCTCCATTTCTCAAAACCTGTTTTTTGAGAGCCTTCCAGTTTCAGAAAGTCAGTGCCTCCACTCCATCAGACAGCCCTCACTCCTTTTAAATAAGGAATATTTTAAATAAAATAAAATTCCACAGCCCAAAAAAGAGCCAAGAAGCTGCTGATTGAGCCATCTGCCCTGCCAGGCAGCTGCACAGCTGACATGCACCACAAACATGAATGATTTCCCCATGACTTCTTGCAGAAATGTTCACATGCTTCTGTTCCTTGAAAGAGAAGATGCAAAGAGCTTAACTACCAGCAGGGCCAAGCCTTGCTGTAATACCATGAAAATGATAAGGAATAAAACAAAGCTTTGCTAATTCTACTCAGTTCTGGAGTCAGCTGCTATTTGCACATTACTCCATCCTCCCACTCCTGTGTTTTATTTTCAATACAGAGATTTTTAACCTGATCTTGTTCCCTTGGACTGGCCAAAAACCTCCTTAATACCCTCTCCATACCACAAGTCAGACTCATAGTGAAATATCTGCCAGGCCAGAATCAGTTACATCATTTCCCCTCTACTTTTCCAGGTATTCTCTAATAGTTCTAAACTTTTCCCCCATTTTACAGCTTCCTATAGCTTTCAGGCAGTCTGAGAAACAACAGAGATCATGATTTATTTTTTATAATCCTAGATGCAGTAACTGAAGCCTTACATCCCTGAAAAGTAGTTGAGGGTTACTCACTGGATGAACATGTCAAGTGCATTAATACATCCAGCCTCACATTCAGCCATGAGAAGCTTTACTGGGAAAGACATTAAGACTGGATCAGCAGGATGAGACAGCTGAGGTGATGGCCATTCCCTGTGTGTCCCCAGCCCAGTTTTCAATCTTATTTATGCACAAATACCAAGAATGAGCCAGTGAGTTAGCATGCCTGGGTGCTTTTGAGAATCCCCTTAAGGAACTCATCACCAGCTCTAAGTGCTCTGCTACCTCTGAAGCTTTGACCCACAAGCTCTTCTTCACATATGGAGCACAGAGACCCCATAAGCCACCTACACTTCCTAGATGGGAAGGTGTTTCTAATCAATGAATGGCCTTGCTTCAAAATCATCCACCAAGATACATTAAGATCTAAATTAACAGTAATTTTATGCTTTAAAAGGGGAAAAAATATTTTTTAGTAAGGCTTGCAACAAAAGAGTCTTGAAAATGTTCTTTATACAATAAATTCACTCATGTCCATTTATCCTCTGCATCTCCTCTCCCTCCAGAACCCATTCAGAGATGGAATTTTTTCCAGAGCCGTTTCTGGACAGTGTAAAATTAATATGCATCAGTGAAGATTTCCCCAATAGGTTTTATTTTACACAAAAAAGAAGTGTCCCAACCCACCAGCAAAAGCATTTCTTTAGGATCTGGGTCTGAGACTTATCTTAACTACATGTTGCTGATCAGCTTTAAAATCAGCTCCATAACATTTGGAAGTTATTACAGTCCACTAGCTCTGTAATTATAAAAAGCTGATATTACTTTGAAGCTTCAGCTAGAGAATACTAATGCTGCAATTACTCAACAGAGCCATTTGCAATCTGATTATCAATGAAGGTCATATGTTCATATCTATACATAAACCTCAGCCACTGAAGGGCTGGACACTACAAACCACATACCTCCAGGCATCTCTTGTTAATATGCAGCCCCATAAAAACATCTATAAACTAAGAAAATAATATATTACATGCTGGTTTAATTGTTGGTTACAGCTTCCTTGTAAAGCAGGCTGTACAAGAGGGCACTGTGAAAAGCTGGTGTGTTTTAGGGAGGAGGGCAGCAAATCACAGCTCAGCTGTATGGGAATGATTAGCACCTGCATATTGGTATAAAGCAGGAAAGTTTAGAAACCATGATGTCAGCTTTTGGCAGAATGAAGAGCCTGAAAGGGCTTAACTTTTCCTGGGCAATAAATCCAGTTATTATCGAGATTATATTAACTGAACTTCCATCATTTTGTTGTAGCAGCATAAACAGTCCTGCTCAGATCTTGCCCAGTCAGGCATAAGTCTTCAAGGTATTGCCTCAAGGTGGACAGGAAAGAGGAGTCAGTCACAGAGTAAGACCTGACCCCACAGCCCATACTCACAAATACACTGTAATATACATGTGGGGTGATCAAAACCAATCACATTTTAGGAGTGATTCTGAAAAGAATTTCTATGGTAAGGATCTATTTCTCATTAAACACAGCAACTTTTCTCCAGATGTTTTGGGGTTCTTTAAATATTTATACACAAAAGTAATTTCACCCTGCCAGTGGAGAAAAATCATTCAGCAATTTACTGACAAGCAAATATTTTTGCCAGACATTCTAGCAAAATGAAATTACAGTTCACAATAATTCCTCTTCCTGTAAAAACAGCAGTTAGTTTTTAGGGGCTTTTAGTTTTGAGGTTTGGGGTTGGTGGGGCTTTTGTATTCTTATTTTCTTGGACCCATTTTTATTATTCTTATTTACACAACAGTGAAGATTGCAGAATTAAGGTCTCGAGTGATTCAGTCCCTTTCAGCAGAACAATCTGTGCTCACAGGAATATTCTCCCCAGGAGGAAGGTGCTGTGCAAGGACCACCATGAGCCCCTTTGGCAAGGGCTGTTGCAGAACCATCGGGGTTGTGCCCAGCCCACACACCACCCAGGAGGACTGTTCTCTGGGAAACCTGCTAGTTCACAGCCTTCATTTATCCTCCTTTCATATGTGCTGTAATTCAGAAAAACCTGTTGCTGCTGTGGTAAAATGCTGGTTGGAAGCAGACAGGCCCATGGGCTGCAAAAACAGGCAGACCCACCAGTCTGGGGGAGTGGAAAATGTCATTCTTCTGCCTATCAGTGCCAGGCAGATGCTGAGCTTAGTAGGAAGCAGAAGGAAACAGTAGCAAAATACACAACTTTATCTCCCACTGCCTGCAGGGAGCTGGAGGAAGAGCCGCTACCAGAAGTGCCACCAGCCTTGATGCTGCTGAGTCCCCTCTCAGCACCAGCAAGCTGTTTGACCCCAAAACCACAGCCACCCCGAGCTCACACAGCACCAGGGGTTCAGCACCCAACCAGCCTCCAACCTAAGGCCATTCTGCAGCAGAGCAGAGCCCCAGCCCTGGCACAGCCCCAGCTTCCCCAAGTTGGGAACTCCCAGATCCGGGAGGAGCACTCGGCAGTGCCTTCCACCAGCCAGCTCTTAAGAGAAGCAAAGACAGTACTTTCTCCCTGGGTAATACTGCCACTTTCACTTAATTAAAATCTTTTAATAGGCATTTTCTTCCCTCACACCTCCCTGATAGCAGACGTCTTATTCAGAGTAGGAAGATTAACAGCGTTTTTGTTGCTTTGATGTTACCCAGAACAAATTAAAAATCAAATGAATCTGGTTAGTCACTTCTAGAGTAAAATGTCTTCTGTGTTACTAGTGGGGTTTTTGGTTTGTTTGTTTTGTTTTTCTTGGAGTCTGACACCCAAGCTAGAAAGCAACTGGTGAGTTGTATGTTTTACAGCATTCCAGTTTGCCTTAGTGTAACTCTGTCTTAAATAAAAAAAAATTAAGTGCCAGGTATTTAAGGAGGGGTAAAAAAATATCTCCCTATTCTACATTGTTATGCAAAGTTGTTGAGTTCACCTGTTTACAGTTCTGTATCTCAGAGGCTGATTTCAAAGCCATGTCTTGTTGTTTGGTAGCTTGACATTGAACCAGAACCCATCCATCACAGCAAAGGCAAAATCAACCCATCATTAGAAGAACAACTCAGATGTGTCACTAAAACACACTGCCAGATTTACAAATGCTTGAAAAGTTAACATTTTTTAGAAGATCTTTTGTGTGGTAAGTGAAGAAAAGGATGGGGACATGAGAAGATACAAAAATAAGCAAAAAAACACACCAAAAAACACAAAAAAACCTTGTTCTTCCTGCTTTGCTAGCCTTTAAGAAAAAGCCACACCAAAAAAACTTGGACAGGTTTTTTTGTGTCTTCTAGTAAGGCCAGAGATGTTTCTGTCTGAGGAACATGTTTCATACTGTCTGAGCATTTCACCATCAGTCACAAAACAACTGCACACCAAGAAAGTTCATCTAACCTCATTTTACACTTAAAAGGACTCTGTGGGCTTCATCCATTTAAAGTGCGTTGTCATCAAAGGTTACTACCTGCAACCAGACCTCACCCTTGCCCTGACTTGCCCTGGCTCAGAGGAACTTATTTACTGTCAGGTTAAATCAAATCCCCACATCCATCGAATCGCGGATCCCATTCCTGACCTGAGGACGTGCCTGAGAGGAAGAGCAGAGGGAGAGACAGCTGCCCTGCTGAGACTGCAGATCCAAAAATCATTCAGGCTTCTCCAGATTTGAATAGCTTAAAATGCAAAGCCAGAGCACAGCACTGAAAGGACCAGCTGGAGGTCCCTGGTCCAACCCCTTCCTCAGTGCAGCTCCAGGTAGATCAGATTGCACAGGACCATCCCCAGTTAGGTTCTGAGCTTCCCCCAGGGTGCAGATCCCACATTCTCTCTAGGCCATGGCTGCTTCCAGTGTTTGACCACCCTCATGGGAAAAAAAATTAAAATAGCATCAGCTCTGACAGCATAAAGTAAATAAAGGGATTTGATTGTTCATTTTTTATCAAATGTACAGCCTAAAGAAGAAGTGGTGTAACTTACTGCCTGAACCCTCTGACCTCTCCTGAGCAGGGCTGCCCAGAGCGCGTGCATGAGAGGGGAAGAGAAACTATTTGAAGAAAATCTTTGCAGGGTGGCCATTTAGTTGTTGAGGTTGTTCCCATAGAAGCAAACTGTTGTTTCACTCCTCAATAAAGCTGTCAGTATGGTAGACCCAGCACCAAGACAGTTCAGCAGTGCTGCAGCTCACGGGGTGAGGTGTGAAGCATGCCCCTCACCAGGGACATCTGCACAGAGGTCACTGCTTAACCCATTTCAATTAAAAATATTCACAAGAGCCATTCTGCTCCCTGTGGGCACTGAGGTGCTGCTCTCCACCCCACAGAACTGTTCTCCCCACAGAGAATAAAACTTGTGAGGAGGGAACTGCAGCCACTGCTGTTAACAGGCTTCTTACTGTAAGTCAAACCACATTGTTCCTCTCCACATATGTCTGGTTCCAACAGCTGCAGAAAGTGTCTCCTTCCTATTGTCCTCCCATTTGGAAGTAAAAATGAAGCAGCAGAAGGAGGTACTACCCCAGCAGCAGAACAGCCACAGCACCTTGAACCAAGCCCCCAGGTTTAAGCCCGGTTTTTAAATCAGACTTAGGAGCTCAGCAGGCACATGTGTCCTATGTCTGTGCCTCTCTGCATAGCAGACCCTTACCCAGGGCATGAACCTGCACCTCTACCACCACATTTTCTCATCTCTGTATAAAAGCACTCTCTCTCCCTTCCAAAGGGAATCGCGAGACTATGGTAATGCTTGAAAATTTAGAAGTCTGTAAAAGTTACAATAATTAAAATTCCATTTTAATTCTTCTGTGTGTGGGGGGGGGGGAAGAAGAGGTCCCTGGCTCATGTTTTCCTACTGCCACAACAGTTCATCCATTGTGTTATAAAATTTTTCAGTGCCATTTATTTTTATTTGTACTGTGAAATACTTTGGGGAAGGCCTCCTCATAAATGGTCCATAAAGTTTGACAGGAACTCAACCTCCCACTGTTTTTGTGACTGATATAAAAAAGAACCAACTTAGTTGGCACCCTTAATGCATGTTTTATGGGAAAAGGAAGACTGTCCCTTCTGTGCAAGCTGCCAATTCCTCAGCAGACCAGGTTCAGTCCTGTAAGCATCTTTTGTGGCCTTTTACGAGGTAAAGCTTTCCTTATAAAGTTCTGTCCTTGCCACAAATCCACTTCCCTCTGGGCTCATCCATTAATAAGCACTTTCATTAGAATTCCACCTTTCATAGAGAAATAGCCAAGCTAATTTAACAGGAAATTGACTTTCTCCCTCACCCTCCTGTCTCTGACTGCAGAAGCTCAAGCCTTGCCTTGGCCAGAGACCTCCTGCCCATTAGGTCTCCTTCATGCCTCTATTTGCAAAAGTCACCCAGTTCCTTGCACTGTTTGGGGGAAGAGCAAGTGAGAAGATCTCAAGACAGCCACTTCAAAGATTCCCTTCTTTCAGAGAAACACCCAGAACACATTATACCTTCTGACCTCACCAACCCACAAGGGAGTATGGTGTGGCATTGGAAAAGCACAGGAATAGTGACAGGGCTCAAAAGCACCAGGAACAAACAGCAATGGCACTGGTCTGAGGGTTACTGACCTGGTCAAACCCACAGAAGATAAAACAGCAAGAGGAGATCAGATTAAGAGAGATTGAGTTACAGGATCATAGACTGTGCCAGAGATCTGGCTCTCAGTCCACCACACAGTCCTCATGATCCTCCTGCAAGTGTTAATCCATCACTAGGAAAAGACCAAGCCTACAGAAATAAAAAAAAAAACCCAACCTCATGACACACACTATCTTCCAGAAAATAAATTTCATCTGCATGCCAATACTTGATGAACAGAGAAGGAGTGTGAGTTCATCAAATACATTATCTGCATCCTGTATATTGGCAAACTTGTAAGAATTGCAAACTTCTTTGGCTTTATTGTAAAAATCCATTTTATTCTCTTTTGGCTTGCAAGACGAGCTTTCAGGTGGAAGGCTGTACATAACACCACTGTATTTAGAAATAAGAACCCAGAAACGACAGTGACTCCATCTGTCCACAAAAAAACATAGCATAAAAAATTCCATATGAATTTATTTTGCATTCTGGTGACGTATCTCTCTGCATTTCACAAGAAAATGTCCAGGGAAAATGACAAGTTTATTTTTAGCCTTTCTTTAATCTTTGCAGAGTGTGGCAGCAGATTGCAACCCATCATGAGTGTCCCAAACGAGGCTGAGACACACTGCTGAGAAAGAATGGCTTTGGATTGACTGCCATCCTGCAAAGATATGGAGATGTTCTTAACAACCAGCCCCACTCCAGCTATAAGAAATTTGATCATATGCATTTCATTCTCAGTGTCACATATAAGTGGGAGATACATTTGTCACTGGATAATACATGCAGAATTAACAAGAAGAACTTGTCAGGTTTTGGCTGCAACCACTGAAGCTAAAGCCTAGAGCGAAATAAACTGTCAGATCAGAGCTTTGTTAAAAGGATTAAACCCATTCTTAAGGGTGGAGCTGTGGAAAAGCTTTTAAGCTTTATATTTACACCTGAAAGGTTTTAAACTGGGATGCTAACAAAGACTGACACGAAACAAATATTTTAAAAAACAACAGCTAATCTGACCTCCCACACAGGTCCATGTCCAGAACCAGCTGTGTTGTGAACCACGCACTGAGCCAGTGCTGCTGAGAAGCCCTGGACCCATCAGGCTGCCACTAATTATTGGTCACATTTTTTGGCATCTGCTCAAGTTGCTGTAGAATCAGTGACTGTTTTCTAAGTTAGTCTCGTTAGAGACCTACTACAGTAATTGATGTGCACGGTGGCCATGTGGCAACCCATAAAACTTTGCAAATCTGCAAATATTTCCTCCTGCACTTGTGGGGAACAAAGCACCCTCTGGAAGCAGAGGTCAGCCACTCCCACGGCCTGCAAGCAAGCAGTAGGAGGATGAGGCCATTGCACTGCAGCCCTTATACAAGAGAAAAATTTGTTTTCCTACATTCAATTAATTACAAGCTTGCACCACATGGCACCCTCGTGAATGCAGTAGGTGTTAGTGCACTGCTCGTTTTGCAGTTGGGGAAGCAGAGCTGTGACTCAGAGGTGCAGTGAGCTGCTCAGGGTCACACAGTAGCTCAGCCATAAATAGCACCCAGGTGCCCTGCTCTTGCCCAACTCTGAGCTTTCTCCCACTGCTTCAACAGTGTTTGGGGACTTTGACTTCAGCTTCGAAGAGCTTTTGAACCCACTCAGTGGCCGGTCTGACCTGCATCATCTTCACCCAGCCTGCTGTGAACTGTAGTGCCCCAGGGCTCATCACCCTCCTGCCACCTTTTGGTCCTCAGCTGGCCGAGCTGGGCACAGCCACCTCCTTACTGGCACCGGGATGAAATAGTTACAGGCACCAGACATGCTTCAACAAGCAGAATAGCAACAAAAACATGGCAATGCATAGCGACTAACAGACACCGTGCAGCACGGAGACTGACAGACACCAAAGCAACCCACACTCGGGGATGGCTCTTGCTTGCTGAGAAGAAACTGTCACAGTCCTCAGACGTGGGTCCAAAAAAGGTGCATCAGGAAGCAAATAAGTTGAGGACGTACCTGCAAGTCAAAGCATCCTTTTGCAGCTCTAATAAACAAATCATCAGATGAAAGACTCCACTATCCTATGCAACCTGGGGGCAAAATCTCCGTAGTATTTTGATAATCTACAAGCCTTTCACATCTGTACCATCCATCAATAAAAAGCTAGGCCATTAAAATGCCTTGCAAAGCCCAAGCACTCAAGGATTTTCATCTAGGGGAGGGTCAGCTTTTCCTCATCTATTTGGGGTCAAGATTTTTGGGCTCTGCAGCTGCAGGAGTTGAGCTTTGCCAGGACTGGACCCCAAGGAAGAAGAAAGCACCAGCTGCAAATCCTCTGGCTTCACACAGGCTACAATCCAAGGGCAAAGCAGAGTTGGAATGAATCTGCATCACACAAATCAGCTGTTTTCCTAAACATGCCATAAAATAAATCCTGATGAGATTTAAGTTCAGTGATTCTGAGAAGCATCATCTCCTACAGCATCAAAAGTTGGGGATCATAAGAGCTGAAGTCTTAGAGTGAGATTTCTACAGTCATCTAGGAACATGAGCAAAAACTCTCCTGGTCTCTCTGCCACATGATGGAACATGACTCTATTGACTTCATCAGTCCAGGTTATCAAGTTATCAGAGCACAGTCTGTTCCTCACCAGTGCAACACCAGCCACACAGCCCATAATAGATGGCCTCTGACAACCATCCCATACTCAGTGCTGGCCCTTTTGTAGCGTGGATATTACTAAATCTTAAGAAATATGTTTTGGGTGGTTTTTTTGGTTTGTGTTTTTGGTTTTGGGGGGGGGGTTTGGTTGGTTTTGGTTTCGTTTATTTGGTTTTGATTTTTTTTATTTTTTTTTAATCAAGGAATTCTCATTTCATATATTTGAAAACAATTTTGCTCCAAAAAGAGGCTTATTTGCCCCACATGGGAGGAAAGACACTGTGTCATCAAACCTTTTCTGGTGACCAGACCAGGCTACAAGGAATCCAGCCTCCCACACCTTTTATAACGATGTGCCACAACTGTGCAGCATCACTCCTCATGTAAAGCTGTGCTCTTACCCCTCCTGCTTTTTACACCAACCTGCTTGAAGGCTAGGGGGATGGGGTGCCTTTTTTAATATTTGAACTCTATTGTGGTAAGTACTGTACACTCACTGAAATATCAATATACCCCCGGTGACCATCCCTGCCAGGTAATTAGGTTTGTTGCTTTCACAAAAATGAAAGCAAATAAAATTTAAAAAGCGTAATTATGGTTTGGAGAGCACTGGTCTCAATTTTCCTGTTCTCAAAAGTCCTCTGGGGAAACAAAGAATGAGAGCTGCTTATTGATTTCATCCTCCTGATGCTCACACAGAAGACTTGCTGGAAAAAAAAGGACCCGGTGCTAGAAATCACTGCTGTCCTCAGCTCCCCCAGGGAAGCAGGGAGGGGGAAGCAGAAGCAAAGGCATTCGAGTTTAAAAGGGAAAAAAAAAATAGAAAAGGGGAAAAAAAAAAAGAAAGAGGGCAACAGTTTTGGCTTTCATTATAAGCACTGCTGTACCAACAATGGCTGGGGAACAAAGGAAGCCATTTTCACTAGTTCCTGCTTCAATTAGTTATTTGAACTAGTGAAGATTGTGCCACTTTATCTCCCCCTTGTAACATAATCATTGTATTTTACATCTCATGAGAAAAAAGGCCTGCCAGAGGACATTATCTGGCTCTGGGTCATACATCACAGGAGATAACATCGTTATTCATGTCAAAAGGGATGATCAAGGTCTTCCTGTTTTATCAGCGATTAGCCAGGAAAGAAAAGCTGCTGCTGCTGCTCTTGGCAGGTAGCCAGGCGCTGCAGGAGCCTTTGCCACCGCCGCAGCGCTCCCCCCGGCACCGCGCCGGGCCGCGCCGAACCGGCTCCCGCAAAGCCGGGAAGGTGCGGGGCACCGGCTCCGGCAGCAGCTCCGCAGCGGGGGCTCAGCCCCTGCGGGTGGGGAGGAGGAGGGGAGCTGGCAGCGGGGCGCTGGCCGCTTGGTTTGACCTGGGAGGCACCCAAGTCCCCAGGGCTCCAGCCAGACTGCGCTTTTCACCCCCAGTTCCCTCCCCTTGCTGCCGCCGTCTCCCAGCCCTCCCATCCGCTGCCTGGACCGCGGGTTTATTCCCCTGCCTCGAAGCCGGGGCACAGCTCAGCCCCTGGCTTTTGCCTCTCGCTGAATTTATTCCACTTCCCAAACGCCTCCCCTATTCCCAATTTAAACATCTCGAGCAATTTACCTGCTGTCTGAGAGCAACAGTAAAACCTACCCACCTTATCTCAGCTACAAGCCCAAAGGGAGTTGGAATCCGGTGTCTTATGCCTCGAATGCTAACAAAAAGAAGGGAAATTCTGCTGTTTGGAAAAAGCCCAAAGCAACCATGTGCTGAATTGGAGGTACAGTCTACAGTGTCTTCCTGAAGTGACTTAGCTTTCCATGTCAGGCACAGGTTTATTGAACCAAGTAAATGTTCCTACTCGCTCACCATGCTCTGGCACTGTGTCCTTTGGCACTAACACAGGGGTCATGAAAATACAGAGCCCCCAAGCACCAGGTAAAACTCACCTGAACAGGCTTTTACTGTCTTCTCCCACCCAACTGCCAGCAGAGAAGTCCATTCACCATTAGTATTGTTGTAAATCAAAACACACAAGATCCTACACGTGAGCTGGAGAATTCATTTAAGGCCAAATCTGTCTCCAAGTTTGGGGTGTTAAAATGCAAAAAGCAGCAGTGAGATTAACAAGCACAAAAGCACATAAGGGATACAGAACCTCCTACTTTGGGGAAAAAAACTTCCCTCAAGTGCACTTTTTTGACAGAGCCATTGTGTGGTTTTATACCTCTCCCCAGATCATATGTCACCGGCCAGAGATGAGGAAAGACAGACAGGAATTGCTAGAGCAAATCACTCTCATGGTTACACCAACCATTTCAACAACAGTTGCTCCAGCTCAGAGCCTGACACACAATTATGCTGGTGCAGCAACCAGCCTGAAACTCAAAGAGTGTTAATAACAAAAATCAAGTGTGAACCAAAACTTACTAAACCTTGCAATACATTTAAAATAATAACAAGAGAAATCTGAAACCAAATACCATTTCCCTTCAAAGAGAGATAAAATTAAAAATGACTCAGCATCTATGAGTCAGGGCAGGAAACTTGTCATGGAGCCAGTGATTGTAGCTCCAGTGGAAATGGGCATGAGGGCTCCCAACAGCCGTCGCTGGGGTGTTCATCATCACTAAAGCTGCCAAACCCGATGTGTGACCTGTCTGCAGAGCCTCAGAGGACAAGCTCACCATGAAAAGCTTGAGGAAGTCAATTGTTCCTCCAGATGAGCTATGAAAAAGAAACAGAACTGCTCAAACAGACCACAAAAAATAAGCTAGGTTAAGCCAGCACAGCTGTGGCTCTTGCAGGTCACACAGTTAAACAGAAAACCAGCAAGAGTTTGGGGGCAGAGTTTTCAGATGGAGCTGCACTGAAAGACTGGGCAATGACTTGTTCCTGTCTCAGATGATGATGTCCTCCTGCCCACCCACAAGGTTAAGGAAATAACAGACACCAACTGTCCCCAAATAAATAGCAAAGCGTACCCTGAGCCTTCCAGTCCTTTTGAGTCTGGACACAAAAGGGTGTTACCTGCAGGACATCTTACCTGACCAGCTGACAGCTGAGTTATCCCAGCTCTCTTCCAACAAATTCATAGGTTGTGACTGCCACAAAACTCACAAAACCAGCATTGGGAGCAACAACCTAGCATCCACTGGAGCTCAGGCATCCACCTAGCATCCACTAGCATCCACCCAGAGCAGATCAAGCCCAGACCCTCCTCCAATGCCTCCTCATGCTCTCCATATGGCCAAGTGCAGGAGGTCCTCACTACTTCCACATTCTGGGGCCACTCCTTGCAATCTCTATTGGAGTTTTCCTCAGCCCTCAACTGATGTCCAAGCTGCTCATCAGGCAAATAATGGAAAGATGAGCTGTACAGACAGAAGCCACCTCCAACATCCATGCCAATCATCAGGACTAAGTCAAGCTGACAGTTGGGCATCCACCCACAGACAACCTCAGCAAAATATTCAGTCCGCATGATCTCCATATATTCTCGAAGTCATGGGATCCAAGCTGGGAAAGGCTGGCAAGTCAACTCATGAGTGGTTAGCAAACCCTGCACTGATCTTTTGGAAAAAGAGCCAGGAGATCACTATCTAGATAGAAGAATTCATAAGGTTTTCCTACAGAAATCATATAAGCCCTGCAACCTTTAATAAAGCAATGGTAATTACAGAGAATCATTTTTTTTTTTTTAAATCAAATGTACCAAGTATATAAAAACACAGTTGCACAAGCTGCCAAAAAGGAATCAAGCAATATATGGAACTCTCCCAGTAATTAACATTAATTAGGGGCAATTTGCGTGTGATCACTCATCAGATCTAGAAACGCCGTCCCTGAAGAACTGCCCAGTTTGTCCTCTGTCATACCAGCCTTGCTCATATCATGTCAAACCTTATACCCAAAGACCTCAAAACACCAGCAGACAGGGAAGGTGCCTGCTGCCACAGGAGGATTCTTATCACGCATGTAGCAGCCTCCTGAGGTCACAGTGGCAGGAGCTACAAAGCAAAACCCATACCTGAGCTCTATTAATTACCCAATAGGTCACAGGTATATTCTGATCTTTCTTTTCTCTTCACATGTGGTCCAAATCACCCCTCTGTTAGAGTCCTTCCAGGAAGCCAAGCCCCTCTTGCAGGATTACCCCACTGCTTCTCAAGTGGTTTCCCATGGTCTTTGGCCCTGTAGGTCCCATTAGGACCATCACCACCCACAGAGCCCCAGCCCCTAGATGGGGCCCACAGCCCCCACTTAACTGGTTGTACATCACTGCTGGGGTCCCTCCAGGATCACAGCCAGAAGACCTGGGCTGGATCCAACCTGGCAGGGCCAGCCTGAGCACAGCCCAAGCCCTGATCCAAGCTGGAAAGCTCTGTCACAGTTAACAACTTCTACAACTGCCCTAGAAAAGCTTTTTGGGGTTGTGTAATGGATATTCAAATTCCAGGGAGATGAAATCCATCTGCAAGTGTTTCTCATGGAAGAACTGTGCACTATAGAAAGTGTACATACTGCTCCCAGCCAAAAGTGTTATTTTGCATGGGCTGCACCACATGGATGTTTTTATTACTACACTTCATAAAATATTTCTGAAGTTTCCTGGAAGATACAGTTTCATATGCCACCAACAAACACAAAGCTTGCTTCAAGCAATTCCTGACACATGCAGAGGAGACAAGAAATTCACCTAAAGCCTGTTCAAGTAGCCATATCTTCCACACACTGCAGAGATAAGAGCCATGACTTGTGATGGATGGAGCCATCACCAGAGCCCCACTCAGGCAGAGCTTTCCCAGGAAACCACACACAGTCCATTGGAGCATTGTCTTGGATCTCTGAAATTGCATAGGACAGTTTCCCACACAAGCTTCCAGATACACCCTGCCAACAATGTGGTCTCCTCTGCCACCCTACAGCCCCCCCCTTCATAGCCATTCTGTCACTGTGGTAGCCAAAGTGCAACCAGAGGGGGCCCACCAGGTTGGAAACCCCTATCTCAGTCTGCTGGCCAAAGTCCTCATGGGTAATCAACCTTTTTGGCTCACACTCCTCCTCACCCTGTGATTCCCACTTCAAGTCCCACAACAGTTGTACATCCACAGACAACATCCCCATTTGCTGAGCTCCCACCCCTTCGGTTCAGCCCAGACTGCCCCCATGGACACTGCTCACCAACATGGACCACAGCATCCCCCTTCTACTGCTGCCTGCATCCCAGCAAGGGTCAGCAGGGACAGGGTGAGCCCAGCACCTTCAGCTGAGGAAATGCACCTTAAAAAAAATCCCAGAGAATATTTTAAATAAATGCACGAGGATCTTTCTGCTCAGAAGTGCTGCTGTTAGGCGGCAGCTTGAAGAAAAACAGTGTCTGGTGACAAAACATTAAGTGGTGCTTGTTTATTCTCTGATTTCTTAGGTGATTATCAGCTTGGCAAGGGTTAGCAAGGAGGATCAGAGCTCTGAAAAATGGCTTTTAAGTCTCACACTGTTACAAAATAATAGCTGTCATTGCTAATAATGCAATGACTTTTAAACCACACTTATCAGGGGATATTAATGAAGATATTCCTCAGCTTCTAAATTACTGATATTGATTATCTCTGTGTAACGAGGATGGATAGGATTTCAATCAGAGTTAACAAAACTGGTGAAAGAATTGATTTGAGATGAAAACACTTCCCTAAGTCACTTACCTTTTTTAGGGTCTTTAGAAACAGTGACTTTGAAGCACTTGTACAGATTACCAAAATCTTAAAAGACCACCCCAGATTCCTCATTTGTGTTTCAGTGTAGTGAATATTTCCTCAATTTCTTGGTAAATTTATTATAAGTTTCTCACACATAAGATTATGGGTCACATATCTATATCTGAGATTCTGTTAATTTTGTGAACCTTAATTGAAATTTTTACCACTAAAAATCTGAGGGGCTTCAGGCAAGATCTAACTATGGGAAAAAATAAACTACAATTACCAGATTTCCTTAGGAGCCACAGGAAGACTAGAAGAGATCCATGCAAAAAGAAATTATCATAAACACAGTCATGCAAAATTTCTTTAGTCTGTTATTAAATGATTATTTTATTTGAATTTTTATAATGTCACAAAACAAGTTCCTTGGACAGGGTCATTGTCCCATTGTTGGTGGATAGTGCTGCCAGCTCAGCTAACAACACAGATACTGTAAGAGACTTGGCTTTGAAGCTGTACAAATGGAGAGGAACAAAAAAAGTGCTTATCCATGTCTGTGAAATAAAAGCACAGATTTATCAAGCCTTTCTAAGAATGCATTTCCCAGAGAGCCATAATGCCTTGAGATTAATTATTCTGAATAGAAATTACAGAGGATGACACTAAGCAGTATTGATTCCCTGCTCAGTTGCTGTCCTAGCCTTATCTGTTGCTCCTGCCTCAGACCCATTGTTTTTCCCTTTGCTCCACTTTCACCTGGAGTTCAGCCACAATATAAAAGAGCCCACAAATACTTTGTTTCTCCCTCCCTATTTTCTCCAAGTCACCTAAAATAAAGCACTGGAAAACAGCAGGCACCAACACTTACATCACTTCCTTCTCTTCCTCTCCTGGTCTGACATGGGTGGTACAAACCTCCAAAACTTTAACATTTGGGAAAGGAAGGCCTGGAGTGAAGGGAGACACCGTGGTAACCCCAGGCAGCCCCAAAGACAGCAAGGCTTTTTTGATTTTTTTATTTTTTTTTTTTAAGTAGGCCTCCCCCAGTGTCCTGCCAATTGCTAGGGGAGGAGGGGATGTATCTTGGGGTGGGAGGTGTTTAAGATAAGAGCTGAGATTTGTGGGGCTTTCTTTGCTCAAGACTTCACCTATGCAATCAGTAGCCAGGGGATAATTTATTGACAAAATTTGTGGCAGATCAGACAAGGTGTTTGTGAGATATGGGACTTTGAAAAATGAGGTGCAATTCAGCCTTTGAAATATTCCTCTAACAATTTATCGTAGAGCCATATCTCAAAACCTACTTGGCCTAGAAACTTCAGGCTTGTTTTATTCAAGAGTCCTTGGCTAGATTCAATGCACAGGAATACTTCAGGTAAGGTCACAGTCTTATTTACTCTAAGCTTCCAGCCCCACTTTTCATTTTTTTTTTTTTCTTTCTTTAAGCTTTCAAACACTCCTTCAATCTGAAAAGAGACTAAGACAGGCTGTGCCAGGATTTTGGCAGGGGTTAGTTGCTGTGTGGGGACATGGGCACAGCCCCCAGAAGATTGATACTTGCTCTGCAATTAGCAGCTGGGGCTTCACACACTGGAGTTTGTTTCACTCTTCCTGCAACACCACAGACACCAGTACAGCCCCATACCAGTTCAGACCCATTTTGCAGACTACAAAATTCCGAAGCAATCACATTCAGAGATCACATCCATCAGCCCAAGCAGCAGCCTCCCTGCACAATGACATCAGAGGGGCTCTCCAGGAGCAGAATGCAAGATTTCCAGGCAAATCTCATGTTCATGTAAGGGAAACAAGAAGAAAAGCTTTGGAAGCAACATTTGTTACCAAGGTTCTCTATACACATGGCTCAACTCCAGCCTCATCCAGCTCTACACAGCACTAGGTTTGCTGGTGTCAGTGGTCAGAGACCTTTGCTAACTTTGATCATCAGGTTATATTCAGGGGGGCATACAGGGAGGAAAATTTGTCAGCATAAACATGGACAATCACTTCAGTTTTAGGATTACACAGCGGGACAGGTTTCACCCAGAGCAGGAAAGGAAGATGGGAGTAAAGCTTTTAGAGTTTCATTTCACTGCAGCTATTTTTTTTTTTTTAGAACAAAACTACAATACCTACAGGTTCACAAAAGTCAGTTTAGTTCATAACAACCTTAAAAAAAATAAAATAGAGAGCTCAGAGTTCTACAGATATTCCTCATGGCAGGACATCTCCACTTAGCTTTAGACACCTTAGCTCACCTCTGGTATAAGGTTTCTGGCAGATAAAAGGCTCCAGGAGTCCAGCAAAAGGAGTGGGACAACAGCCAGCCCCTTCTCAGGGCAGGAGAGGACATCACCCAGCTTCCCTAACCAGTTCTTTGGCTCAGAACCAAGGCTTCAGGCTCCTCACTGGCACCCAGATGGGCACCAGAACCTTCTCCCTGACCCCCTTTACCACCTCCTGCTTTATCACTCCCCTAAGCAGTTCTCTGCCTGCCTCACCTGCCCCTCATCTGTATTTGCCCAGGACCAGCCTTGCCTGCATATTGCCATCCCTGGCAGATGGATTCAGTTTCTTTTGACCTTACAGTTTCAATAATCAGGTAGGCTTTTCACCTGTCAGCTGCCTTGACAAGCAAATTGATGTTGCAAATAGGGAAAAAAAACCAGCAAGGAGGAGGAGGGGAAGAGAGTGGAAAGGGAGAGGAATGACAAGCCTTTTCCTATCTTGCCCCAGGTGAGTGTTGCAAATTGGCAGCATCAGTAAGAGAGTCACCCAGGGTTACCATGCCATGATTTGAGTATTAACAAGCATCCTGGCCTTGTTTTCATCCATAATGTATAATTAACCCCTTGGAGCCAACGAGTCTGGCAGTGGCATTGTTAGGGCTGCAGTAAAAGGTGGTGTGGCACGTTGCACTGGGAATTCTTAACAGCCCACCATCAAAGGTTTAATCATATGCAATTTATGCCTTCACAGTTTATTATATATTGGAGCTTGCTGGAACCTCTCCTGTTATCATGCACCAACATGCACCAAATCTGTGTAATCTCCAGTTGTGTGCATTGTCTCACAAGTGCCCTTTCCCCATAGTAAAACCAAAAAAAAAAAAAAAAAAACAAGATATTTTTAAACAGTCTAGACTGTAAATTGAATAGGAGAAGGTGGAGGCTGAGAATGAAAGATATGAATGTTGTTCCTTTAATATAGGAGAGCACATATACATAATTTTAACTCTTGTGGTTGTTCTGTTAAATATGTATAGATTACCTTTCCCAGATGCTGTTTCTAATACCCAATATATGTGTTGTGCCAGCAGGTAAACAGATCAGGTAACAACAGAGAAACATTAAGATACATGCTCCACAGTGCAGAGGAAACTTCTGGGACTCAGTTTTTATGCTGATGGTGTCAGGTTCAAGAGCTTCTGAGCTCTGAGTCCCCCAGCTCTGACCACTTCCCCTCTGTCCTGGGTGCATCCCTCAGTGCTTCCTCCCAGCCTGGTGGCATTTGGAGCTTTTGGCAGGACTTTGCTTTCCTTGGTTGGTTCATTACACACAAGGTGTGTAAAATAGAGCTTCGCTGCAAAACGTAGCAGGGTGTTTTTCACATTATCACCTTTCAAAGGTAAGGTCTCAGCACAGGCAGGGATGCTTCCAAATAGAGAGAGTTTACTGAGAGTTGTTCTGCAGCAAACACTGAGTTTATCTCTGCTGCAGTGATGCAACTGGAAGGATGGGACCCTCTTATCTTTGCTCAGGCCTTGGAGTGACACAGTAGCTCCTCCAGCAACGTCTGCAAGAGATAGCAGGATCACATGGCATCACATCTGCTGTGGGAAATGTCTTCTCAGGGGGTGACTCAGCTCTTCTGCTTTCCAGTCTGCAGAGGGAAAAGGAAGATATTTCAGATTAGACCTTCTGTGGTTAGTACGGGGAGAAACCACTGATTTCCAAGGAGCACTTCCTACCATGTGCTCCTTCCGGGCAGGTTGAGGGGAATGCTCCTCTCTGGGTGCCCTTTAGTGTGGGTTGGACAAATGGGAATCAGAAAAGGTCTGGGTATAAAATTACTCCTCTGTCAAAAGAGTGGAACAGGCTAAAGGACCCCCCCAGGCATCCTCCAACCTCTCTGTTCATCAAAGGGACCTTAATACAAAGCTGTGAGAACAAGCCCATCACAGCCATGCTGAAAAAAGACAGCAAGAGACTGTCCTGGGGACCTGGGTACAAGCCCTGATGATGGTTCATATGGGATGGATGCTTTCTTCTTGAAGTCTGTTCTTATTTAAAAATGGAAGAAAAAGAGCTGAGCTGGCCCAAATATAAGCATCCCAAAGGTGAGGATTTGCAGAGTACTTCTCCAAACACTGTCCCATCCCATCTGCAAGGCTGACAGTGACTGCCCCAGTGTAGGATCACTGAATGGAACATCCCTCAGATAAATCCCAAGGAGAGAGAGCTTCTGTGCCCTGCAGCCCCAGTGGGTTTTTGGCAGCCAGGATAAAGGTGTCTTGAAATTATGCAAAACCATCAATGGTATTGAATGCTTGTGGTTAAAAAAAAAAAAAAGTTACAAAGAATCCAGTCCAACAGGCATATTGCTCAGTTCCCACTCCAAATCCAGTTCTCACATCTCTCTCATAGGACTGCCCATCGTATCTTTAAATCTTGTATAACCACCTCCTTTCTTCCTGTTCCTGCAATAGAGCTGCAAAGGTCTGTGCTGTGCTACCCAGGGCATTTTCCCTGATGGGTGGGAATGAATAATGTATTCATTGCTCCACAATGCAAACTCTCATGGCAGAGGAAGCAGAGGTCCTGGAGACAGCATTTGCTGCAGCTAACTTCAGCTTATGCTTTCACTTTGGAAGGTGAGGTTCAAGCAAGTCTCACTTTGCATCCCAACACTGGATTTACATCAAGAAGCAAATGCAAGAGGCTGAAGCACTGGGTGTAATCAGGCAACAGCTGTAAGAGGAGAAGCACCAGTGGGCTGCTGGCAAGTGCTGAAATGCTCTTCTGGGGCTTGTCTGGGGCTGTAAGCAAAGCCAGCTGCTGCTTAGAGGTAGCCTAGGGGGGGTTTGTGGGTACCAGCTCACCTCTCCAGCATTTTATCCACCACAAGTTTGAGTCCAGCCTCAGCTTTCATCTTGTGCTTCACAGCCAAGCGTTGAATTCCTTTGTACCCTTCCTAGGGATGGTCAGCAAATGGGGAGCTGCCAGGGGGTGGTGAGGAGCTTGGAAATGCAGCCGTGCCCCCTCCTCCTGCACCCTCATCCACAAAGCAGCAATGGGCTGTTCTCTCCACCTCACTGAGAGCACCATGGTTTATCCCCAGGGTGATGGGAAACAGCAAGGTGTAGAAAACCCAGGTTTGGTACCAGAAGGACTGCCTGGCAAGGAGTTTTTCAATGATGGGTGAGTTTTCACCAGAGCCTTATTGGTATCAATAAAGGCAATTAAAGAACATGGCAATTGCTTCAGGCAACAAGCAGTTATTCCTTCAGTGGGGTGTCCACTTGCTTTCCCTGTGATGTTAGGAATGGACTAAACATCTGGTCCAACATCTCCCTCAACCTTTGGGCTTCAATTCTCTTGCTGAACCTGGTAATTTTTCCAAAAAAGATTGGACCAGATGATCCTTGAGATCCCTTCTAGACTGGTATGCTATCTATGATTCAATGATATTCCAGCAAAAGAAGTAAAGGAGAAACCTCAGCTCCCCCCTGTCCTAGATGTAGTTAATTGCCTCTGAGAAGAGACAACTCCACCAAGAGAGAAAAAAAGAGTCTACAAGCTAAAAGCCCTTATTCTGATTTTTGCAGACTTCTCACACATCCTTTTTCACTCCTTTGAACAGTTACTGTCACATCAAAGTTCATAACATCAAAGTTCATAACAGAGCTATCCACCCAGGAGCTCATAATTCACAAATCTCACAACCAGGAAGTCATTTGGGCTTTAACCTCTCAACTCTGGGAGCTGTGTTCACAGACCACTCTTCCTGGATTATTCCTTGCTTTCCCTAGCTGTCGTCCTTTGCTGCAAAAAAGACCAGGGTTAGTTAGAGGCACTAAGGGGAAATGAGTCATTAAACTCAAAACACCAAAAAACACACTCAATTTAGGATAGTCAGAACTGTTGTAATCTCACTTGCTTTGATTTCCCTTGCCAACCCTGCAGACACACACACCCAGAAATCAAATATTCCTCTGCACTTCAGAGGAGGAATTGTGACAGAGCAAAAGTGGGACTTGTGGGTGTGTTTCACTATTTTCCCTTAAGCCTATTCTGCTGGCATCTATTAAGAAATCACTGCACTTTATTAAGATTTCTCTTAATTAGCATTATGTACATTATGCTCCATTTTTTTCATAGCAAAACAGATTTCTTTACAGTTGTGTAAAATCAGCAAGTTCTCCAGGAGATGAACCTCCACATATTCAGTGTAGAATGAAGTGAAGCTTGAATTTTGAAGTGCCTGTAGTGCAGAAGGAGACCTGATGCAGAGATTGTATTTTTCCATCATCTTCTGGCTGCTCCCTAAATGTGAGTGCAATGTCCAGACCTTCAGCTGAGCAGAGCTCCTCCTCAGCAATGGTATGGAAGCTATTAAAGTTTAAAATGCAATCATGTACATGAAAGTGAGGTCAGTCCTTCACAGTGCTTTGAGTTCAAGCAAAAGATGAAAAAGGGAAAATATCTCAGCTGATTATAAAAAGGTCAGTGGAAAAGGAATAGAAAACCATGGAGGTGGGGGAGACATCCCAAAATAACTTAGACTGCAATGAGCATCCCTTGGTGTCCATGCAGTGCCCAGCACGAGGAACCAGGCAACCCAGTCATGACCCAGTGACCACTGGCACATCACTTGCCCTCTCCTGGCCTCAGCTTACCCAGAGAAGCTGGGGGAAGGCAGGGCACAGGGTTGCACACCAGTGTTGCACTGGGATAAGGTTTGCTTCAGGACCATTAGCATTCCAAGGTGAACTATGCAAGGTGAGAGGCAGCTCAGGTGCAAAGCAAGGGGCAGGGATGCACAGGGAAGGGAGCAGAGAGTGGGAATCTCCTCTCCTTTCTGCCACCTTTCCCACAGCCCATCCCTGCTGCCCCCTCCCTGAGCTGTGCTGGGCAGGGCCCTGCGGGAGGCAGGGGACAGAGGTGACACTGGAGGGATAGTGTTGGGTTTTAATTCATGCACTCAGCTGGATTCTGTGTGTCAGTTACCAAAGGGGATGAAAGGCAGAGGAGCAGAAGGGTGAAATCCACCTCACAGCTGTCCCACAGGAGCAGCTCAGACAGATGTCAGGAGAGACAGCTTGCTGTATAAATACAGGCAGGGTAAATAGGGACAGAGATGAGGGACAGCCTCACTGGAGCCCTATCACTCCCTTCCTCGCCCTCCAGCTCCACAAAACTTTTCCACATAGACAGGAATGTTAATTTTTAACAGCAAAACTCCAGAGAAATGGGGGGAAATGGTAAACTGTGGCTCTCCAGCAGCATAAAAATCTAGATGTATTTTCATAAAATACTTCATTCTTAACTGAGGTCTCTATCAAGCTCCAGTGTTAGTTGAGACTTGTAGAAGCAATAAATTCTGAATTATAAACAGTAGCAAACAAACAGCTTTTTCAGCATCTGCCATTGCTTGTGAAAGAAATACATGCAAAGCCCTGGGAACCTCAAGGTGTCAACTGAAGAAACTTGCTAGCACGAGTTTCCCCATCAATCAGAGGGACCAGCACCTCTAGCCACAGCTCAGAGTAACAGAAAACAAATGCTCCAACAAGCTGCTCTCTATTTGCTCTAGTGACTAACAGCTCAGGGGGAAAAAAAGTTTGAAAGCAATTTATGAGTGGGGAAAAAAAAAAAAAAAAAAAGGTAAGACTTTAATATTATTCATTGCAAATCATTCATGCTCTTTTTCATGCAAGTAGTCCATCCATTCATCAAAATTTTTGCTCCATCCGCAGCTGGGAAACAAGCTGTTACTCATTTTTATTTTCTCATATTGCACTCAAGGTATAAAATACAAGGAAAAATCACATTCTGCTGGTGCACGGGCAAGGGCCAGAATTACAGGGAAGCAAAACTGCAGGCAGCAGAGCCTCAGGGCTGCAGGCTGCTCTCCAGGGGCAAATTCCCTGGGGAAGGGCTGTTGCCCCAAAGCACTGAGGCTTCAGATCACATCCCCCTTCTTCAAAGACCACACTGCCCAGTTGTGGTCAGTGGAGAGCTGGGGACAGCAGCAGCCTTGGGCTGCAGCCCTCCCAGTACCCCAGGAACCTCCTCATCCCCCACCCCAGGGCTCAAAGCTGAAAGGCACAATGCTCTCCAACTCCAGGGCATTCAGCCTTGGCTTTGGGGAGGCCAGACATGGTAAAAACAACTGAATTTTCCCCTGGGGTGGTCAAGAGTGCCTCAGCCCTTCTGTGCGGGAGCAGCGTCTGGCAGCACCTGCACCTGCACTGCCATGGAGTCACTGCGTGTGGCAGGTACCAGACAGGTCTCTGCAGGCATAATTATTCAATCTCTATTTATGATAATTGCCTGGGTGAATCCAGCATGCAGGCAGGTCTTATAGGTCTTCTCCTTGGCTTTCTAGGCTGATGATATATCTATACTACTTTATATATATATATATAAAGTAGTCAGGCTTGCTTATGCATTCCTGTTTTGTTGTTTTTCCATTTCATTGATTAAAATGTGAGAGTGAATTTAGGCTAATGAATGTCAAGGACTCTCTGGCTGGAAGTAAAACTAGTTCAGGCAGTGCTCCCCAAGCTCTCCACACGGGCTGTGCCAAGGCAGTGCCCTGACTTGCCACACCGGTGAGGAGGATGCTGGCTCCTGGCTGGGCATCCCAGTCCGGTTCATCCCAGTACCAGTGCCTGGGCTGCTCACTGTTGCTGTGAATCCAGGCAGCCTGACAGGAATAACTCCAGGCTTGCATGGAGGAATCTCAGAGAAATGCTGTCACTGTCAGCCTGCTCCCCATCGCAGACCCAGTGCAACCCCAGGCAGCTCCCGCTCTGCTCTTGCAGAGGGAAATGTTTACCTGTAGCCTTTCTGCAGCAGCTGGAAAGTAGGCTGAAATACAAGAAACATGACATCATTTGCCTCCTCCCAGCAGAAGATAGATAAGCTCCTTTGTAAGGGGAAGCAGTGGTGAGAAACGCATACCCCCAGCAGTAAATTCCACTCTTATAGAGACACATTTATAGGAAGATAACAAAAGAAAGCTGCTTCTACAGTGGCTTTTTGGATAGAGAAAAGGAGACATCTATTTTATCTTTCTGAAGTAGATACTGTGTAGGAAATGGCTATCTTTTTACAGCTGGCTGTGTCTTCAGCTTTAGACAATAGCTGAAAGACAATATATATATTTTCTTTCCCAAAACCTGCTGCCGAAGCTATGTGCTGTGTGAGTCACCCCATCAAATAAAAATCAATAATAAGTTATTGTGAGCACCAGGCTTTTAGATTTCTCAGTCTCTTCATCTGAAGAATAAAAATTACCCCTCTTCTGGCTTCTTAACTTTTTTGGCCAAACTTTAAAGCTGTGGCTGAAAACCAAGCAGAAGCACCAAGAGTGCTACTGTAGTGCAACTGGTTTTGTACAGTTCAAAGTCAACATTCCTGGGATTCATTTCCCAGCTCTACCATGGCCTTTTCTTTTCCTTTTTTTTTTTTTTTTTTTTTTAAAACAAGCCTATCCTGAATGACATCAGAACATGCAGAAATTGATATGAGCAAATTGCTTTAAATTATTTTTGTATCTAAACCCCAATAAATTATTAATTAACTAGTAACTAATTCCTGAAGATATCACAGTTTAAGGTAAATGAAACCCACCTTCCACGGCCCTTACATCCCACATTTTTGTAAGGATAGATAGGGAAGCTGGTCAGATTGGAGCCTTGGAGTGCTCAGGTTGACCACTCCAAGATGTTTTGGTCAGCCTGGGTTACCTGTCATGAGTTCACCAGAGGAAGATTTAACAGGTTTTCTTCATTCAGGGTCCTTCTGAATGCAAGTGTCTGCATTTTCCTGTTTCCTATACCAAGATCTCCCTTGTATCACCCATCTCCATCCCTGCACCTCCACTCCTCACTGGCTTGGATGGCTGGGGTCAGGATTCTATGTCCTATCAGTGCCCCTGCAGAAATGACAGGTCATTTTGGCTCTGCTTTGAGTGGTGAAGGCAACCTTGTTTGTCTGAAACAGCTGATAGAGCTCCAAGACTTGTGCTTCACACCTGCAAAGAGAAAGGAAACCACCTCTCCTGGTGCCCCTTGCACACCCTGCTAATTCCCACAGCTGGGGAGCTTGCCAGGAAGGAGGTTTTTTCAAGCAAGCAGATCCTAGGGAGGTCTGATTTCTAGCTAGGAAATGCATTATGCATCTGCTACCTCGGGGAATCTGTGGAGCAGGCTAAGAGAGGCTGGCAGTGGGTAGCTATTAAATATATTGCAGCTATTATTATTATTATTACTGTTGAGAAGGCAGGCACTAGGATATCATTGAGGGAGGCTGAAGAGAAGACATATAAGCAAAATACAAGCATCACATGTGAAATTAAGCCATCTTCAGAAAGTAACCCAGGGAAACGCAGAAGCAAAGTCAAACTAGCTGGAACAGGCAATTTTTCTGCAAATCTTTCCACACTCAACCCCACCGCCCACTCCTTAGCCACAATCAGAGCCCTATTTTGCACTCAAGTGGAGTGCTTGAACCTAGCAGCAACCCTGCAAAAGTAAAGGTTATGTGCTCAGCGTGAGATTTTGCAGCCAAAAGAGCTCATTGACTCCAGGGTCCCTGGGTCAGAGATGTGCTTGTACAGATGGGGATGGAACTGCTCTGGGAAGGATGTTGGCTCCTGCTCAGGGGATGTGCTGATGCAGTAATGTGCATTTGGGAGTACCCAGGACCACGATACCTGAACTGTGAGTATTGGTTCAGGCAGATCAAAATTGCCATATCCCTGTAGAACTGCTGTTGGGCAGAGGGGGGAGGTGGTCAGGGGGAAGGAGCAAGCAGGTTGTAGAGCAGGCGTTCAGCCCCTGGTACTGGCAGCAGCACTGCCTTAAATGTGATATTTCCTTAGACATAAGAATTAAGGCTAGTCTTATAACATCCTTTTTAGAGTCAAAGGCACCACCCAAAGCCCACTGAGGAGACAAACAAGAGTCTCATAGTGCTGGAGATTGAGTCCACAGTGTATGTTACTCTCCTCATTTCGTGGAGATTGAAGCTCACACGCTCAGGGTATCTCCAGCAAAGAGCAAACCAAACGGAGGCTGCTACCTTTGGAAATCAGATTTTAAGACAATTAACTACTGCAAAAAGATTGCTGTATGCATTGTGGCCCCTAGAACTGCAAAATTCTTCCTGTTGTTATTCATCAGAAATGCTGTGATAGCTCACATCCTTGTTAATACAAATAACCCTTTTCACCCATAAATATTCTGCCTTTTAGATACCCCTCAGTTCTTTCTGTCAGTGTCCTAGATCTGCTAGTGCTCTAAGAAAAACACACACCAGAAAAACATCCTTATTATTCCTACTTGTAAAGATAGTCATAGGAAAGTAGATACCACATGACCTAAGCACTGTACTTGATGGAAGTAAATCACTGCATTCACACTCACAATATGATGGCATTCAGGGGCTCATGTCAGCCTCTGGATCTGCCTGTGCACGGGGCCATGCAGACTTCCAGAAGATAACCCCTGTGCAAAAAGCAGAAAGAAATGGAATAAAGGTGTGTTGAAAGACCATTTTATTCCATTTTGTTGAAAGAAGAACTTTAGATATGTTCTCACTCCTTTCTTCTAAGGAAATCAATGGGTCCATTGTCACCATTTTCAAAAGAAGCAAGATCAGGCCTTTCACTGAATGCAGCAAAACAGGAAGAAATACATTTTCCCTTTCCTGGAGCACTGCAGGCTGCTCAGCCAGCCCGGCTGCTGGGCAAAGGGCAGTGAAACAGGTTGGGCCCACACCTCAAAGGACACTTATACCAAGAGAATTCAATGGACAGGACATCCAGGGGCCAGGCCAGCTCAGGTGGCCAAACTTTTCTGGCTATGTGGCACAACTTTTCCCTGTCTGGGGGTTTCTCTGCCCCATGGCAGAGCTGAGGACAACTGTTTGCCACTGACCTCCCTGCTGCACTCCTAGGGACAAGAAGGTGCATGGAGGCCAAGCTCTTTCCATGCCTCTCATCTTTTCCAAAACTCTATTTCCCTGGGAGTTGCAAAACAAAATTGGTTTTATTCCAAGTTCATCACAGCTGGTGCTGAAGGGGCCTGCAAGGTCCACCATGGAGCAGCAGCATCCCCTGCTAGTGGTCCCCTTCTGGGGACAGCTCAGCTTCATCAGCCTCATCAACAGCTTCATCAATGCCCAGCTCTGTCTGGGCCACCCAGCAGCTCCCCAGTGCTCCCAGCAGCAATTTTCCCAGCACACCTCTTCGCCAGCACTCCATGTGCTCAGCAACACAAATTAAACTTTCTTTCATCAACCCCCTCAGGCCCCAGGCTTGGTTTGTGGGCAGGTCAGGGCTTGTGAAAGCCACAGCCTAACTGACTGCAGGGTATTTGGTGCTGCTGTGCGGTTCTTAAATCAGGTGGGGATTTCATCTGCCCTCCAACTTCCTTTGAAAAAGCCAGCCCCGAGGTTTCTCTTTCCCTTGCTCACACAAGGGGGAATTTGGGAGAGGATCTCAGGCGGCCAGATCTGCCTGCACAGGGCTCTAGGGATGTACCTGTTCTACACAACATCCTCCTCTCTGTGGCATGGGGTGGAGCCCTGTTCCACTTGGTCAAATGCTACTCCCCTTTTATCTTTTAATTTCCAGCCCTGCAAACAAGTACATCTGCCAGGCTGCATGCAAGGAGCAGAATGGCTTCTCTGGCCAGCAGGAAGATTATGATTCATTCATTGCTTTACCCCACAGTAGAGAAAGGCATCAGTGTCTGCCCTGGCCAAGCTCCTTGTAGAGAAGACTTAGATTTGGGTTGCATTTTTCAAAAGAAGCTTCCGTATGCTCTGCCACTTTTTGCTATGCAAATTTTGGTGTTAATTGCACCAAAATGAGAAACATATTACTTAAATCAGTGCACTCTTCAGATGGGCATCAGTGCGTGTGTGTGATATTCTGCCAGATGTTATTTTATTACTGCAGTTTAATACCTAACCATCTGCCTCCTCCTTATTTTGTCATGGTTTGTATTCTCCCTGGGACCTCTTTTCTGTTACACTGGCTTTTATCATCTGCATTATGTATTAGTATGGCCAAGGCTAAAGGCTGGCACAGTATCCCAAGCCCAGCGTTTGCACAGAGAAGCAAATGAGCAGCAGATCACAAAAGTAAAAGTATGGAACTGATACTCTAGATAGACCAAAGAATGAAGCTGATAACAACAACAAAAAAAAAGAGAGAAAATCATAGTTGAATGTTTGGGGATTAGCTATAGCAATCCCAGCTGAGATAGAGCATGCAGACAATTTGCACCACCCTGTAGCTTAAAAAACCCAAATTGTTTCAAAGCCTGTAAGGGATGGACTATTTTTCATTTATTATTCATTTATTTGAAATTAGGTTTCTTGCACCTTTCTCTTTCTAGGCTTCTCAATACTGCAAATATTCTGAAAGAGATGCAAAGAAGGGAAGAGAACAGGGATTTTTAGCCTGACTTCCCCCTTGCTCAGTACCGTGTTGAGCCCAGGCAGCTGCAGGGCTCTGAGATGCACCATGTTCACAGCTTGGCTGCTGACACTGCAGTGGCAAAAGTGCAAGTGAGAACACGAGGCAGTGGAAAATGGAAGAGAATGTAAGAAGATGAACACTTCCTCATTTCAGGAGAAGAACACTCTTGACAGCAACAAGGAGAATACAAAACCCCTTTGAGCACAAACACTCCTGTGTGTTTGCCCAAACACAATGGACAACAATTAGAATTACAGGATATTTATCTTGGGTGTTCTCACTCACACCTGAACTGCTTCAATCCCATCTCAAACACCAAATTCTTCTCTGATCTCTGATAATGAAGTCAATGTCACATGGCCATTTTGCAGAGGTCTTTATCAAACCTCATTTTTTGTCAAATAGAGCCCCATTTCACTGCTTATGATGTTATTTCTCTGTATCTTCTTGAGATGCTTTAGAAGGAGCTTCAGCAATTCCCCTACACACCACCAAGGAAGAGAGGGTGTTAAGCCAAAAAGTCAGAGGGACATGAAAGGGAAAGCAGCAGTCAGAAAGAGAATCTCTTTCCTATTTTTCTTTCCCTTTTTAAGACAACTTTTTAAGACAATTTTTACTTTTATTTTTTTTTAATGGGAATATTTTCAAAGCTTTATTGGCTTATCAAAAGCCAGCAGCTCTAATTAGCAGTACAGGGGCTGGCCACCTTTCCCAGGCTCAAGTCTCAGAGGCATTTCAACATTCCTACTCCCATGAGGGAGTGAGATTGTTCAGATAATTCATTTTACCAACACATAAAGCAGTATTTTCAATAATTCTGTCTAGTCTGTTGCCATTTATTGTCTAGTAAGAGATAATGGATAAAAACGACCTGACCTTTTGTTAGTAAACTTCCAGTAGGCTGCACATAATATTACTTAGCACTTCATATCCTCAAAGCATTGTACAACTACTACATAATGGATCCACATGGTAATTGTCTAGTACAATAAAGAGCAAAGAGCACAGCATTTTCAGTAAGTACCAGGAGCACAAGGTTCAGGTCTGTCCACAGTGCAAATCTCACTGGTTTGTGGGTTTGTGTTACACCAGGATGGGGTGTCTACCCTGCTATCCCAATTTGCCCAGTGGTATGACAACTGTGCTATGATATCAGTCCTGTAAAGGCCATAAAACACAACCAGTTGTATAACAGCAACCCATTTCTGGCTCCCTTTTGGTTTAAGAAAGAAATTAACTTTCAATTGATTAGGAATTAAAAGCATGACAGGGAATATAACCCAAATGCACTGCAGAATGGACAACAGACTTGAGCAGCAGAATCTCCTGCCTCCAACCTCTAAAGCTATTAACCCTGGCATGAATTTTTATTTAGTGTTAATTAGGGGACTGGCAGCAAAAATCAATTAATTAATTACATCTCAGATCCACTGGAAAGCATAATGGAAATCAAAGATAGCTAGATTATCCTGCACCCATGGAGGAAGTGATGCTGCAGCAGCTCTGGGCAGTGGCACTCAGTTTTTCTCTAAGTGTAAAGAACTAAGCATTTTTTTTTTTTAAATCTGAACAGGATTGTTTCTCCTATTTGGAAATTCCAAACCCTTCCTTGACTTGGCCCATCCGTCAGGACAGTATCTGCCCCTTGCTCCCCTTTTCATTTTTGCCCCTGGAGCTCTCCAGTCCTGGGGATTTGGGGCACCAGTCCTGCAAAGTCCACCTTCCTGCTGACTACTTACAAAGCACCACCCCAAACCCACCCCCCAAGATCAGGTTATGAGACCTCTGAAGAAGGTCCCAAAAAGTCCTCAAGGAAGATGTTTCCACAGGCCTCAGAAGGGGATGACAGCACACGTCACCATCTCCCTGTCCACATCCCAGTGGGGAACACACACATTTTACTCTTTCATCTATACAACAAAATTATGTACTGGGTTTGGCTTTACTTTGTTTCTTAATGCCCAAGGTACAATTAGCTAACTAACATTACTGACAGTGATTAGTGGGTGCTAATTACAATAGAATTCCTGTCAAATTACATGGTGTATAAATATGGGCTGACAAACTAGTTCAATTTTTAAGCAGAAGGGAGCAAGCTGAGGGGCTGGGAGTGCTGGGCAAGCAGAGGCAGGGACAAATCCAGCCCTCAGCTAAGACATCATCCATCTTGTGCCCTATTTCAGGCAAGCAGCTTCCACAGAGGATTTTTTCTTTGGGCAGGACAATAACATTTGGCCTTTATACTTCCAAGATGCAAAAATGACAACGTGAGCAAGCTTGTGCTGGTGGTGGGTGTCAAGAGCCACCCAGCATGCAAACCTCCTGCTGCCACAGCTCTTGTGCTGTGGAAAAGGTTGAATTTCATTGCCTGGGTTGTTTGAGAACAGCTGGTTTAACAAGGTCCTGACTCAAAGTATTTGGATGGAGTTAATCAAGAGCTGGTGTTGCCCTCACTGTGTCCCCAGCCTGCCCAGGAGGACACCAGGGCCAGACATAGTGGCCCAGGGAGGATGAGGGGAAGGGGAGTGATGCCTCCAGCCTCCAGCAGTGGCCCTGGTGCTCAGCCCATTTATCAGTGCCACCGAGGAGAATAAATATTTATAAATGGTGTGTCAGCTCTAATGTGATAAATTATCTCCAGTCATCACGTAGATGGTTCGAGATGTGTTAAGCCAGTTCTAAACATTTGGTTAAGAAAACATCTGAGAGGGGAGTCAAAGGGGGAGAGAGAAGAAAATAACCACGAGTGCCAAAAAGAGAAGGACAAAAGCACTCATGGGTTTGCCTTTTCACCATACTTCTTGCCCCAGGTTTGTGAAGTGCAAGTAACCTGCCGAAGTACATTAAAACTCTCTTGACTAACCCCAGTTTATTGTAAATATTACAGCAAATCCATTGTAAACAGCAGCAAGAGGCTTTTGGGAACCCATTAATCAAAATAAACTGCTCTGGAAAATGCCTCTGCTCAGCTTGTTTAACTAGAGCTGCAGCTCCGTACTGCATAGCTGATTTCAAAATATACAATTTATTGCCTTGGATGTCTTTGCTCAGAGCCAGATCTAAATTCCTCTGGGTACTTTAACATACAGTTAATCAAAGCACAATGCCACCCCTATCATATTTACAATCTGGCAGGCAATTAGTCAATAATAAATAAAATGCATTGGAAAGACAAATGATATTACTGTGTATGTATCAATGGGCTTATAGGCTCAAAAGATTTATCAGTACCTCTGGAAAGAATAAATATTTATAAATGGATATGTCATTCATAAAGTGATAAACTATCTCCAGTCATCACATGAAGAATGCATATTTTCAAGTTGACATACTTTATTATCTACCTAATCATTTTTCAAAAGGTGTTTTTCAACTTTATTAGCCATACTTAACAACTAGAGGAACTTATTATCACTATCACTGCATTGAGGCTGTACAGCAGAGCCCCAGTCAGGATTTCCACTGCTGTTGTACAGAGAGAATAAAAGGTTTTCTTTCTCCTTTGTAATCCTTTGGCCCCAAGAGTAATTGAAGTCCTGCAAATCCTATTTCTGTGAATAGAACCACTTGAAAAATTAAAAACCATAACCTTCCCCCGTATAAAAATTTCAACATTTGGGAAGTTTAAATTTCAAATGTCATTGATATATAGATACTGGAAATCCATCAGGACACAAAACATGGTGATTACTTCTACCACAGATCCCTTCTGGAACGGAGAAGGATTTTAAACACAGGTACAAACCTTCTCTCCCTCTGATTCTGTTCTCACCATCTCCAAAAATAGGACCCCAGCTCATACCTAGCCCTGCTGCCTTAAGTGAGTGACATCCAGTGTCACAACTAAATGGGTTTTTTTAACCCATCTCTTTTTTTTTAAATGGGAGTATTTTTAGGAAAGTAGTTTTTGTTAGGAAAACTGTGAATTAAGTTTTATTTGTATAAAATGTTTACACTGTAGCTGTGGTTGTGGAGAACATTTAAACTGATATAAGTGCATCCACACTTAGAAATGCTTAAAGCAGTAGCACAGAAGAGAGTCATTTTTTACTGCTTACATCCTCACAAATAGATCATTAGTTAATGAGTAAGTGACCCATATTTATTTATAGAACTTTGGTTTTAATTTTGTGTTATTATATATTTTTATTATATTTTTTTATTTATTTTATTGTATTGACTGAAAAGCTAAAGCAATAAATTCTAAAATATCTGTGTAACTGTTTAAAGACAATTAATAACCCAGTACCTAAGCTTTAGCTTAGAAGAATAAAGCAAAGAGGAGCTCAGTTTCTGCATGAGGCCAGCCAAGCACCCCGAGCCAGCCCAGACAGATGTTTCCCTGTTTGCCCCTGTGCTGCTGCACCTCTGGCTTTCCCTGCCTCAGGGGATGGAGTTGTACTTGGCTTGCTTGTGAGTAAGCAATGGAAACTGGATATTCTCCACACTTACACATCTACCATGCCAGTTAGACCTGATAAAATTTTAAATGCTCCCTTGAATGAAGTTTTTTAAATGCTGCTGTTGTTATCCCACTCATTTTACATCTGAGTTTGGCAGCAGATGCCATTAGTGAACATTCAGTGTCAACAGTGTCACGATGTTGCTCTCAGAGATGTGTCAGGTACCAGAGCATGATCTTGTTGCATTTAAAATTAACCACGGTACTAAGACTCTGCCAATTTCTTGCATGAGATCCAGTATAAAGCCAGCAAAGCTGTCAGGTGCACAGAGCGTGTTTCAAGAAAAAAACAAGCAACAAAGGATGCTTCTCTCTTCTGCTGCTTTTTTCTTTCCACCACATCTTGTCACACAAATTAATTGTTAGGTAAAAAGCCTTTCTTCTGCTCTGCTGTGCTGAAGAGTCTGCCTGGGCAGAGAGGGGAGCTCCTAAATGGCCCTAGACCCCTAGGGAGCCTGTAAGACAGCCTCTTACAACCTGGGCTTTACTTGTTTCTCATTCATTATCCTTCAAAGGAAATAACTTTGGAGGCAGGACAGGAATTTAAATAAACAACAGGGGTTTGTTTACCTAGGGAAACAGAAAAAAAAAAATGAAGTGAATTGTAGAAGTGTGATGTTCAGGCCGTGTTATTTAACAGATCCCAATTTAAATGTACTTTTTTTTCATGATGTAGCCACAGAGTTTTCCTCTGCAGATCATTTCTCAGATTATATCTTTAGTTTCTTGGAAACCACGACTGATGGTCCTCGACTCCTGAGCTTGAGATAATCTATTGCACTTTAGCTGCAGAGTTGCCCACTCAGCATTATACATGGCTCTAGTTTGCACCACTTGTTCTAGAGAGTATAATACCAGTTCTACATCCTTCAGAGCTGAAGCTCTGACAATTTGTTTCATCTCTCCGATTCAGACAGCAGGAAAAAAAAGCATTTGTTGAGTTGAGAAATGCTCGTGTTGAACTATTTTCATCTTGCTTATTCACATGAGAAGATTTAGGACAGAAACCCTGCAGTGCATGTGCAGAACCAGGGTTGTGGCAGAGACCTCAGGCATCAAAAACCAAGAGCAGCTTGCCCATCACAGTGGGCAGAACTTCAATGGGCTGGTGAAATGACCCAGCAGAAAGAAAGGTCTCTATGAGCAGCATCACTGCCCACAGCCTGCAGCCTTCCCCAAAAAAGTTTTGGCAGAGCAGCAACGAGGGTTTGGCAATTCCAGCCACCTTAAAAACTTCTGGAACAAAACCTCTGCTCTTGTTTCGTAACTGAGTGTTGGAGACCACATCTTACACAACCAGGAGGTTATTACATCAGCAACCAGAAAAACTGCTGGAGCAGGGTCAGCCCAGCACTGGGGCCCTGCCCAGCTCCTCCAGGCCCTGTCTCACCCCCAGGTAAACCTGGCTGCCTTCACCCCCAGCACCCAGCTGGGCTCCCAGGCAGGATGGGGGCTCCCAGATTGGGGCAGGGGGCTCCTGAGGCCAGGTCAGCCATGATCCACAGCTGCAAGCAAGCACAGCCTTGCTTTATATGGATGGGATGAGGCTCAGTCATTGTTTATCCTGATGGAGGTGTTTCTCCTAGGGATGAGAATTTTTTTGAGGGTTTGCAATAAGACAAACTGCTGGAGGCAATGTAACAAAACAGGGAGTCTGAGCTCTTCCACTGAGTCATCTGAAGTTAATTCTTTGAAAATAGCAGTCTTTCATCCAGCTGTGTCTCACTAAAACATTTCCAAGACAGATATCAAGTGACCTGCAACAATTCACCCAGGAACTTCAGTTAGTGCTGAAATTCCAGGAAAATCTGAGCACAGGGAATGGTGCCTGAGCTCACCCATGGGAGATGAGACTGTGCTGTGAAAGGTTATTCAGGTGTGCAGTAACAGGGAAATGATCTTTCAAGTAAAGATTTCTTGGCTGAAGATGTCTGTTGAATAAGCCAGCTCCAGGATGCAGAAGGACATTTGAAGGAGCTAATTCCTTACAGCAGCATCTGTGCAACTAGATTTTACTTCTAGTAGTTGAGGAAAATTGCAAACAGTTGGTGGATTGTTGGAACATTTAAAAACATTTCTTTCTAGGTACTTTATTACTTTCTTAAAAATAAATACACATGCCACACGTTCCCTATTTTGCAGACACAGTGAACATGTATCCCAAGGACTTTTTTTTCAGTTGACCAGTTTCTTATTCACAGAAATAGAACCCGTATTCTCATTTCTTTACAGCAGTAAGAGGCAAATTCATGTCTTTTTTTGATTTCCCACAGCCTGGTAGAGGGAGGTAAAGAGCCTTTCTCTTTACCAGGTGAGCAAGTGCTTTCCTACATCAAAAATGAGAAGGGAGTGATCCCAGCAGAGATGTGTTATCATGATGCTCACACCCCCCTCCTGAGGCACAGCCCCTCAGCTGAGCATCCAGCTCTGCAAGGAAGTGACAGGCACTTTCTAAAAGTTGAGTGGAAAAACCTGATTACTTTATGCACAAGGGATTTGTTTCAAATGCTGCTGTGAGGACTCCCCAGAGGATGGATTTTGAAAACCACATTCTTGCATGTGGAGGGATGAACTGATGACTGCACTGTTCAGTCCCCTGTAGCAAAGGTCAGGAATAGACAGGCAGAAAATAAAAACCTCAGCTCACAAACTGTCTTGCCATCACCTAACTCTTACTGCAGCCAAATCTTTTGCCTGCCTCCAAATCTTTCCTGTTCTTCCCTTCATTTGTCTTTTCTGAGAACATGAATATCTTCTCCACCACACAAGGTCATCTCCCTCCTGCAAACAGAGGCATGAATCTGTGCTCTGCTTAGCCCTGCCCAAATCTGCATGGTACCCAGGTATCATATTTTCTCTTTCAGCCAGCAACACCTTAACCATGGCAAACCAAGAGCTGGCACCAGCTGGAGAGAACCAAAGAAAAGATGATGTGACCCTCCAAGGCAAAGGGCACAGAGTCAATGGCCACCACTGCAGCTGGTGGGAGATGGGGAGCTGCATGCCATGCATTTGAACTCACAGCTTCATTGAATTCATTATGAGAACCACAGCCCCACACTGTGAGCACCACACAGTATTTTGCAGCTGTGGTCATAACTCAGCTTCATCAAAAAGCTGCAGTGGCCAGGAAGGAGCAATAGCAATGGCACATAACCCTCTCAAAGAATGTAGAACAGCACATGGCTACAGGCAAGTACATGCCAAGTCAAGAATAAAGTCAAAGCCCTCAATTTTCTTATTTTAATGGCAGGTTTGACCTACCAGAAGCAGAGCATCTTTTGACTATGGGTAAAACAAATAAGAAAATATGTATATAATTAAGAAATACAAGCACTGAAGGTACAAGGGCAGTTCTATCAATGCACCTATGGGTACATGCTACATCAATGACAGTTCACAGATTAAACAGTTCCAGTTTTTGATGTCACCACAGGGACGTATCATACTTGGTCCCTTGTGTCTTCTCTCTTCTCCATCCTTTCCTCAGTTCTCAGAAAGTTACCATATAAAGCATCAAAACTATGTTGGAAACAAGAAGCCAGTCCTCACTGCCTGAGTGCTTTAGTGCAGGAGGAGCCATGACCTTGGGGTAATGGGGCAGGTAGGTGAATGCCACAAGATCCTTTACAGTGCAGTGGCAACACTTTCTTCTTGCCATCATGCAGCAACTTAATGTTTGTATTGACTTGGTAATGAATAACTTGTATTTCCTCTCTTTTTTATCATATCAGATCTAGAGACATCTGCTGCAATCATGCACATGGGCACACACTCATCTACTTAATAAAACTCCTGTTTGATCTACATCAGTTAAAAAGCATTCCAGGCAGTGCCCATAAGTCATTTCTCTCTCTCTTTTTTGTCCTGTGATAAAACTTTGTTCAGGAAGGCAAAGGACATAAAGACTGAAATGTCAACTAGGCT
The DNA here is from genome assembly GCA_038090715.1 of Florisuga fusca. Classification (NCBI taxonomy): domain Eukaryota; kingdom Metazoa; phylum Chordata; class Aves; order Apodiformes; family Trochilidae; genus Florisuga; species Florisuga fusca. The sequence continues at coordinate 6,273,720 of JAAWXA010000024.1, forward strand.
GATTATCCCACTTTCTTTACAACCTTTTTCTTCTCCCTATTTCAGAAGCATTCTTGCCTCCAGCAGCTCTCTGCTGCCTCACATCAGGAGGTAACCACAGTGCCCTTTAAACTGGACTAAATGGGCCAGAAATGGACCAGAATCTTAAAAAATGTGGAGGTTTGGCAAGGCTTAGATCTAAAGCTTTAGTATGGAGGCTCTCTGGAGACTAAGAAAAGGAAATTTCACAGAATGGGTGTTTTAAAAAAATAAAAATCGGTGATCAGTGTAATTTGATAACCAATTTCTCTCAGCCATGCTCTCATCCTTGCTTTTGAAATTAATGTTCTTTGGAGACAAATGTCAGAGAGCTGGGCTGGAGTGGGAAATTCATCACAAGCACAGCCACCAGATGTGTTTGTTTTATGGACTTTGGATTTCCTGAACCTCTCACTTAAAAAGTGTCTCTCTCTATGGCTTGAGATCAGGAGCAGCAAATTCAGCTGCTAATGATCAAGCCATAGCTATTTCTTGAAAAGTTTCATCAGATGAGCTTATTCATTGTGGATTACATGCTCAGTTCAAGCAGTCTGAAATTTTCCAACAGTTATTTGGTTGGAAATCACTAGCCTGATGCAAAATAATCTAATATGATTATAATTTTCAGGTGTAGATGCTGAGTAATGAACCCAAACTTGTCTTCTATTAAAGTCTCACAGCTGAGCCTTGGAGATACTTTAATCTCTAGAAACACAGACTTCTAATGCAACCTATAAAATTATCTGTTTGAGGCAAATCCTAAATCCCAAAGACACACGTGTGCGTCAGAAAAGGCTTCATTTATATGGCTGTAAAACTCTTGCAGGAAGGATACGCTCTTTGACTTACAAAGAAAGCTAGAAAGAGGAAGCCTGTTTCATTTGCAAATTCAGTGTGCAAGATTACAAACAACATTCTTGTCTTTCCACTTCCTTACAAATGATTTTTAAAACCAATACATCAAGTAACACTGTGCATGTGCTCTTATTTATAGAACTTGCTGGCATTTCCATCACACCAAGTTTTAAAATTAGTATTTTTGCTCATGCCTCCTCTTGCTCATGCAGCCTTTGCTGGAGATGTCCCCAGACAAAAAGAACTATGGGTGAGCAGCTCCCCACAGAAAAACACTGACAAAACTTGAGGAGATCACAGGTGCCCCAAATCCAAGTCCAATACCATGTTCCCAAATTTCAACTCTCTGGCTGTTAGTTACAAGCACTGATCTTCACAGAAAGCAGGTTGGACCCGCAGAGGTTAGGAATTTATTGGTACTACTATTTATATTTTTTTTTTCTTTACACAATTCACTCTAACACCTCTCTGCTTGGGTCCACACCAATGGGCTGTGCCGCTCATCCATCCCACCCTAAGTGAGCTCCTTATGTCTGGGAACAAGGCTCATCCAAAGCAATCATTTCACATCCTCTCCTCTCAGGGCTGGATGTACTTATCCCTGCAAAGACCACACTTGTGGGAGGAACCTGCTGAGCAGCAAAGCCACCACTGCACCAGCCCTAGACTGAGCATTGTAACTGATGCCAGGATGGTGCCCCCAGTCAGCCTGGGCAAACCCCGGGTTATCCACTTCCCTTTTACCTCCTCTCCACCCACCATAAACATTCCCAAAAGGCAGAAGCAGCACAGGGGATGCTGCACCTTTTACAGCTAAGCTGAGAGTGCAGCACAAAGGCAGGCCACGAATTTCCCAAACAACCTCAGCGTAAATTGATGACCGGGCAATAAACCTGTCTTTAGATAAGTAGAACATTTTGCATATGCTTTTGTGCATGCACCTGCCTGTTCGGAGATTCATCACTCATTTCACAGCTCATTTCGCTGACTGTGGTCTATGAGTTTTATCTTTTTAATTGGGCAAACAGTACACACCTTGTCTTTGCACATAAAGCCCAGTGCTAACGTGCGTGACTCCTACAAGTTGGTTCTTTGGGGTTTTTTTCAGTCAGCTCTTACTAATGCTGTATATTTAAGGTGGATGTGTTCCCTTCTTTGCCTTTTCCATGTCTGCAATGCAAACACTCAAATTTCTGCAAAGATTTTGATTCTGCCTGAGGCGAATCTTCAAGAGCCAACATCAGTGTCCATTAAACCCCCAGGGGGTGAGTCCTTTTGATCTCCAGTGCCTTCAGGATAAGCCCAACAGAGCTAAAAAGAAAAGACAAGCCTGAGTCTCCTCTCATTCCCTAGCAAGGAGCCTAAAGCAGATGAAGAGCAGCAGAAGTTTAGCAGTTGCCCTACTTCATGTGGTTTCTCTGGGAAATGATTGGTTGTTTTTTGAATAGGCAAGCAGGGCACAACACAGAGACAGTTTAGAATCTCCTGCAGAGTTAATGTCATTTATACCAGCCACAGTCTTGGCCTAAGGGAGAAGCTAATGCAAAGAGCAGACAGAAGTGGCCAAGCAGAGCACGATTCTCCTGTCGTCTTCTGCACCTTGTCACTGCTCTTCAAATCCCAGCCCAGGGGACCAGGAGGCAGGGCCCTGGTGTGGGGACTATCACCAGCCCAACTGCCCCAGTCCCTGGCTGCAATGATTATTTGTGTATTGGTGTAGCTCTTGCTCTGCAAAATTCTCAGTAGAGGGTCTGTAGAGATGGATCTCTGCTAACACACAAGTCTGGGCTGTGTAATCCCCTCCATAAATTTATCATCATAAAACTGCACGGGCTCCACATGTACACTCAGACACACTTGCTGCACACCTGTTTCATAACCTCACCCCTCCAGTGATAGCAATACCTGTTTTATTTCCATCTTACATTCATTAATGGCCAGTTTGTACCTAATCAGCAGCTGCAGCACAGCCTCCCAACCGCCTCTGCACAACCAAACCCAGACTGAGGGTCCTGCTTCACCCACCGAGACTCCCGTATCTGCACAAACCAACCACACCTCAGCTGAGGCCACTCAGAAACAGCCCCCTCCCTACACACACACACACACACACACAGACTTTGCAGTGTGATTGGTATTTGGCGGAAACACACTGAACAGAGAGGGGGAAAAGTGCTGTCTTTGTTCTGGGATGCAAATGAGCATCTTTTTTAGACGCTGAGAAAAAGCCCCAACTAACAAAAAATTGCAGATTGACTGAAATAAGCCAGGCTGCCTCTCAGATGTCGACTTCAGACAGAAAATGAAACATATCAAAGTGTCTGATTTGACGTGGCTTGCAGCTGCAAGGCAAAGCGACTGTCCCATTTTTTTTCCCCCGAGGCGAACACTCAAGATTTTCTTGATCTTATCTTTGTCTTTCTATAAGTCTTTGAAAACCATCTGTGGAGATTCATAAAGGGTATTTGTGTTTTAAGTAAACTGCAGAAGTGATCTATATCGAACAGATGGAAACAAATCAAAAAGCTTAACGGGATGCAGAAAAACAGTGACACTTGGAAAAACACTGGATACGAACGAGCAGGCAGGTTGTCACCCATTTGTGTCACATTTGGTGTGGGATCTCTCTCCCCTCCTTCTCTGTAACCCTCATGGTCAGCTCTCACTGGATGAGCTCTTCTGGATGAGCATCCCTTCGATGGGAATTGTTCAGCTCCCAGACACCCACCCAGAGCCTTCAACATAGCTCCGTAGGAAATAGATTGTGTTTGAGAGCAAAGGGCCCTGATTTTTTACAGCTTGCCAAAACATTTCTGAACAGATAAGGTGGGGGAGAAAAGTGCTACAAATCAATCTCTGGCATGCTCAGGGATTGTGTGCTTGTTTGTTTGTTTGAGGTGATGTTTTTTTTTTCCTGGCAGACCATTTCAAAGAAGCACAAGACTTTTTCCTCAGTACAAGTTTTCATAGAAGAAACATTAAGGTGCAAAATGATGTGTGTTACTGGAGTGAGTGGGTGTTAATGGGACTTCCTGAGTGCACTAACAAACCCAACAGAGAAAAGAGAAAAAAAAAAAAACTTCACAGGTTTTGCCAGTGGTTTCAGCTGCAGCTCTGCATGTTATCCCCTCTTCCCGTTAGTCAGAGCTCTGTGTGCCCATTCTGAGGAGGCTGCCATGGTACTGCTGGAAAGCATCTGCCCTAGTTCAGCTCAGCCACTGTAACCTGGAGCCAGAGGTGTGCTGGGTCACATCTTCACAGCAAGGATTATTTGTGTATTGGTGTAGCTCTTGCTCTGCAAAATTCTCAGTAGAAGGTCTGTAGAGATGGATCTCTGCTAACACACAAGTCTGGGCTGTATAATCCCCTCCATAAATTTATCATCATAAAACTGCACGGGATCCACATGTACACTCAGACACACCTGCTACACACCTGTTTCCTAACCTCACCCCTCCAGTGATAGCAATACGTGTTTTATTTCCATCTTACATTCATTAATGGCCAGTTTGTACCTTTCCCTATTCCCTTATTCTTTTCTCACCAGTCCCTAACAGGCCCAAAAGCAAAGGTCAACATAAATCCCAGATGATAAATCCCACCAAGATGAAACTCCAGCATTTACAAACTGTGGTCTGAGCTCAGTGCAGACCCAGATGCACTCCTGTAGCTGTCAAAGGGAATTCACTCCAGCCTCCAGGGAAATCACCATGTTGTGTAACACACTGTTCTTTACCAGCTCTCTTAGTCATTGCCCAAGGAAATGAAATGTTACTCCATATTTCTTTGCTCCTCCCAGAGGAGCTCACTGCCTGCCACTTGGACACACTGCCTTCTGCAGAAAGGAACAGGCAAAGACCAGGTTCCACTCTTGCATCAGGCCATGGTCAGGACACTATCCATGGATGATATCCTGGGCCATTGTCAGGCTGAATATACCCTTTTTCCCCCCCACCCTAGGGTTTAGCTGTCTCTAAGCTCTGCCTCCTGAGCAAAGCACAAGGCATCCCATGCTGCAGCCCCAACAGACCTTTGGTATTTGGATCCGTGCAAGCGCAGACTCCCGGTTCTACCCACCTAGCAGCCTAGAGAGCCTTGCACTCAAAAATAGTGGCAATACTGTGACTGATATTTTTAGAAAGGGAATGCATATGTAAATTATCCTCCTGAAAATGTCTCTGTGCGTCAGACTCTCCCTTGATTTAGAGAACATCCCTTCCATCTTCTCCTCAAGTACACACTGCGTGCAGCACAGCTCAACATCTCAGCGAATCCGGTGGCGGAGAAGGTTGCTGCAAAAGTGATTCATCTATCACATCTTTCACAGCTTCAGTAAGCTGGAATGGTGTGAATTTCTCTGCCCCCAGCCTTGGCTGCTGGAGAGCTCCCCAACTCCTCTCCCATTCACGGCTTTATTCCTGTGCAGCAATAACGAGGTGCCTTGCTGGTTTCCTCACCTCCACGTCCCCGGCCTCCTGCCGTATGCTTCCTGCTGAGGATGCCATCAGAATCCAGACAGGCCCATCTGGTGGGAACTCTTCCCTGGTCGGTGGCTCTGGGGATGCAGAGAGGGGTGGCACGGTGGCAGGGGCTGAGGACCACCTGCAGCCTCCTCACCCATGAGCCCCAGCAGCTCCCAGGGGATTCCTGCACTGAGAGCATCCTGCTGGCAAAAGCTGAGCTTGCACCAGGGCTGATCAGCCTCAGGCAGACCAGATATCCCACCGATGCTGGGGAAATGGAGCCTCCCAAGAGAAGGAGGCACTGACAGCCACAAAAACACGCAGCCGTGTTTTACCACCCCTCTCATTTACACCTCTGGTGGTGTAGCCTGCCCAAAACTTCCTGGTCCTGGGAACTGCTCAGCCCCTGTGGCAGGGCAGGACCCTGAACACCAGCAGGAATCTCACCAGCGTGCTGCTGGTAAACAGCATAGCCCCCAACATTGTGTTCTATCACTGTCCAGAAGCTATTAGGAAGATAATTAAAATGAATAGATCACTTAAGTATTCAGAGTTCATATCCCATTAATTCAACAGCACAAGATACAGAAAGAAAGACAAAGGCTGAAGAAAAGGCCAAGGACAGCACAGCTCTGTTCCTTGGTGTGCATTTCCCTCCCCTGCCTTTCTTGTAATACAAAAGATACGTCTGTCTCCTGGCTTATCTCAGTACGGTTCTAAAGATTAAAACCACACTTCTTTTCCTTTGCATTCTCCTGTAAATGATTAGCCTGTCGTGTCGTTAAGCGGGGCACTCTGCCAGCCTTAAGGTTCTGATTTAAGCCACAAAGATGGGGAAATTCAACACAAAAACTGTTGCTGCCTGTATGGGACCAGCTGGGCAGGCAGGACCCTGCTGAGCCCTTGCCCACAGGGGCAGATGGGGCTGCACACAGGCAGTGATACAGCCTCAGCTCTACAAGAAAGGCTGCCCCCCCATTCCTGCACCAGGAGGAGGGAAAAAAACATTTCCCTGCTCACTAACAGCACTATTCAGGATCCGGGTCAGAAGGAGCCAGACAAGGGGGGAAGCTCTAACTGGGGCAGCTCAGTGATCTTCACTCCAAGAGCCTGGTCTTGCAAGGCTGGCTGTGAGTTGGGAGCAGCAGTCTCCAAAGCTTTGGGCAGGACTCAGGGAGGAGTCCTCCTGGAGAAATCCATGGTCCCAAGCACATCCCAAAAAAACCCCCAGCTGAGTGGGAATGAGCAGACTGCAAGAGAGGAGCCAAGTAGCTCAGCAAGTGGCAAGTGGGATCACAACACCTTGAAAAACACATTGAAAAATAGCTGTTGGGAATTCTCAGGTCAGACCTGCAGCTTGTAAGACTTGGATATTTCTCTCTCGTAAAGAGCTGTTTGCAGTGGTACAACATGGGGCCCAAAAGAGAAAAAATTCAGGAGCTGCTATGGTCCAGATCCTCACTGCCTGCTGAAGGGTTTATGCTGCTGTATCACTCTCAAGTCCCACACTTAATACCTCTTTTCAAAAATGACACCTCTAACTTCTCTGTCTCTCACTGGAAATATTCCTGGGTCAGAAAAACTTAGAACAGGCAATGTGTGTGTGTGTGTGTGTGTACCTCAAAAGCCTGCAGTCAGAGTCTTATGTTTTGGATCACTAGAGCATGAGAAAAACTAACCCAAGAAAGTGCATTTTTTTGCCACAGTCCAGACCAATGCAAATTAGTGCATTGGCATTAAAATACCATGAAAAATGGGGTTAATTACAGAAACTATGACCCTCATACACAGCAGCTCAACCATGGGCTGCTATCATACATCATGACATTAGGAAGAGCCACTTCCTTACACACAACAGCAAATAATAAATAATAAATCCATCAACCTAAATTGAACCTTGTGTAACATACACCTGACAAACCATAGATTAATTTGCCTAATCCATCATTTGTTAATCCTTCATGCCCAAGAAATGCATGGACGTGCCACAGCTGTGGCATCTGAGTCTATTTACACAGTCATGGTGACTCAGATACAGACATCCAAAAGCCCATGAACTGAGTGCCCCGCATGTAACAAACAGAGGCAAAACAGAGCAGATTCCATACACCAGAGGTGGATAACTGGAGCATCAAAAAGTTCTGGATTTATGAAGCCACACAAGTAACAATCAGGTTTTCTATCATCCATAACTAAGAACTAACGTTCCAGGTTGGGGAGGAAATTTTGCACAGGACTCTTAAACGTTCACAAAATCCAACAACTTTTCCCCAGTTCACACTGAGTGACAAACTCCACAGCAGTGATACATAAAATACTCATTTATTAAAACCACTCTTAGACACAAGAAGGATGTCTACTCCCACACAAGAGCTGGAAATCAGTGTCAAGTTTTAAAGAGAAAACCAAGAAGCAAACAATGGAAATAATATTTTCCCTCCCCAATCAGATTACTCTAAATTTTCGTTGTTTCCCAGTGCTACTGTCAAATCTAATTAATATGTTCCTTGCAACACCATTTGCTTTTGCTTTGGTTGTTGAGTGACACGTTGAATTGGCAGTGCCAAACCTGCCCAAGAGCTGCAATGGGATCCTGCAGCATTTTCCCATTAAAAATCAAACCTTCTCATGCTCACATTCAGCCAGGGCTGGGCCATCCTTTCCAGGAACAGGGCTGAGGGCCATAACACCATGAGGACACCTGTTCTGGCATCAGAAAAAGGTTCTAGAGATGCCAGGAGCGGTGAAGGCAGCAGGAGGGTCATGTTTTGCTGCTGTACTTGGCAGGCAAGAAGAACAACTCACATCAATCCTGCCCCACCACAGAACTCTCCATCCCCAAGTGTTAAATATACTTTGATGAAAAAAGCTTTGAAATAAGCAAGGCAGGAGAGCTGGGTGGAGGATGAACACCACAGGCAACATAAATCCACCAAGACAGAGAAACTTTGCTACTTCTCGTCAAGAGAGCAACACACTCCTAACGAAGTCTCTAGGGTAGAGTTACAAACTATTAACATGTTCATGCATAACATGTGCAGTAATAGCTGAAAGCTGCAAATCATGGGTTAATGGAAGAAGCCACCACAGTCACCTGTGTCAAATGCATATTTAATGTCTTCAGAGGGCAGCTATGCCAACTGCTCCACAGCCAGGAGCTCTTTCTTAAGAGCTACTCTCATAAGCTTGTGATCTAATTAATAAATAATCATAGAATAAAATGATTTATGGATCTGCTGAACTAAAGATTTCCTATTTCTGTTCTTCCTCCCCCTTCTCCTGGATGGCTGGGAGAGGAAGGCAGCAGGATGGGGACACAACAGAGCTGCTAGAGTTGGGCTGAGGTGTTGCGTGTGGGCTTAAGGGTTCATTTTGCTTTGTGAAGATGACGGGTAGTGTGGACAGCAGGACCTGACATATGGAACCTGAGGGACTGAGCCCATGGGGGATGCCAGGACCCTCCTTGGCTCCCAGCAACTGTGCCCACATTTGACACCAGTCCCAAGATGGGCTGCTCCTGCCCTGCACAGCATCCTTAAGGTCCCAGCTTGTGCTAGGCTAGGTAAATATAACCTGAGATGGTGATGGTTAAGTGATAATCTACACATCCACCTCAAAAACCCCTGTCCATTTTCTCCAGTTATCCCTTTACTCAGAAGAGCCAGACTGAAGATAAACTGACAACCTCAAGTGTTATATGATCATTGCTATATAAATAAATGTCATCACATTTAAATCACAATCTAATCTAACTTTGCCATAAAACCTGCTTTGAACAGGAGCTTGGACTGCATGACCCCCAGAGGTCCTTTGCAACATAAATTATTCTTTGATCCAGTGATTTTTCATTGACAGAAGTTTTCCATCTCTTTTAACAGTAGTGACTTATTGCAAGCCACAAGAAAGAAAGTTTAATAAGAGGCTCCTCCTGCTTTGAAGCTGCTTCAGTCATAGTGGAGGTAAACACATTTTTAAAGGTTTTGCAGTCCTCAAAGCAGGGTACAAGATGCAACCCTATAGCACTCTGCACAAGGCAGGCACCCAGTTCTGGTGTTGCCACAACTGCTTTCATACATGTTACTATCTGGTTTGCTTTTTTTCAGTGGTATCAAATTGCCTTCCCTGCTGTGGAAGACAGACTTAAAAAATGGAGCTAAGACCCAAATTTGCTTGCAGTGATTTGCAGGTGTCCCTCCTTTTCTGGGGTCTCCCAGCAGTCACCCAGGAGCTTATTGATATTATATTTACAACGACTTCAGGCCAGGTCATTGCTGTGGTGCAGAGGGCCCTTTGCTAAGGGACCCCAAGAACTACTTTTCTCTTGATAAAATCAGGGGTGTCTCTGCACTAGGTCCCTTGCAGCCCCATATACACCTCAGTGCAAAGCAAGCCCAGCTGCTGCAAGGCTCAAACCCTGCTCCTGTTGGGCTTTGATGTCCCCAGGTGGAAGGAGCTTTAAGGGGTTGGTGGAGTGTTGTTTTTACACAAGATTTATCAGTACAGTTAACATGCCGCCACGGAGCTGCTATTTGAGCATGCCCTGAATGTTAAAAAGCAGACAGAAGACAGGCAGCTGCTGCAGGTACACAGAAACATTCACCTTCAAAGAGCTTTACAAACATCAGCTCTGCAGGTCTCACCTCTGCCTTCCCAAGGAGAGCTCAGAGCCATTTTGTGGGGAAGGGAGGGAGCCTGGAGGTCACGGACAGGCTTTGCAATGGGCTTGGAAGAGCATGGATTCAAAAGAGATTTAAGTGTCTTATTTTTCACAGAGACATTTATATAGGGCTTATACACTGTACAGCCTGGAGGAACCTTGTACTTCAGTATATGAGACTTCTGGTGGGTTAGGATATATTTTACCCGAGCTGTGTAATTTCTCAATATCCGACAGGATGAGCTGCTCTGTGAAACAGAGTTCTCAGAAGCTTTGAAAAATTTTAACAGACACATATCAATGAATCTCCACCGATAGCCTAGACAGATCAAACAGAAGGCTAGAAAAAATACAGGAGAAAGCATCTGGGATCCTTTGGGGGAAAACTATCAAAGTATTATAGGAAAATATAAAGCTTTATTGAGGATCAAGAGGTCATCCAGTCCAGTGTTTCTCAACCTTTACAAAAATTGCTTAGCTCCTCCATTTAGAAGTCACAGACTGCCCTGTGCACTGTTGGCACCACTGCCTTGCAGACCTAACCACTATTTGGATGAATGCTGAAACAAGTTTTTTCTTCTCTATTTTCTTTTTTCAGCTCCAGCATGATTTCTTTCTTTCCTAGTTGTCTTATGAGATGCCCTGTGGACATTCCTGGACCAGTTTTCCTGGCTCCTTAGTAAGACCTCACCTTCCAGAACCACATGTCCCATCAAAGCCATCTTGACCAGCCCAAGACAAAATGCCATTCCCTTCTGACTTCCTTGTCACCTCCCTCTGCCCTACAGCTCACCCAGCTGCCTGAGTTGAGGGCTCCTGTGGTTTGCCTGCCTCACCTTTGTGGTCAGTGCACACAGCCATGCTCTGATGTTGCACCGCTACATGCTTTTAAAAACAGAGCATCCCTTAACACACTTTTTGTCAAAACATCCCTAGTTCCTTCGGAGCAAAGCTGGGATAGTAAATCCAACAAAAGCAAAAGGGTCTTGCAGGTTTGCAGAGAAAGGTTGCTCTGAGATACCAGAGCCATCCCCAAACCTCTGGGGACAGCATGCTTTACAGACCCAGCCGTGCTGCCAAACAGAAAAGCCAAGCAATTCAAACACCACACCTCTAATCCTGGCTGCTTACTGTCCTGCCCACAGCTGACTCCCCTGAGCTACCCTGTGCTATGGGAAAGGCTCTTACCAGACATGGAGAAAAGATAATCTGTGCAGCCTCTGGACCAGATCCCCCTGATCTCACCCAGAGCCAGCCATCCTAAAGCATCTTCCGGGACTACAGTAACTAAACCCACCCACCCA
>JAAWXA010000024.1:6285028-6335541 GCA_038090715.1 Florisuga fusca
CCCACCCACCCATGAGAATCCACATCCTTGGGGATGACCAAGCAGGTATTTTTCCTATGTGGGCAGATGGAAGTTAGCATTTCCCACACCTCCTCCCTGGAGCAAATCCAGCCCATCCAACTTCTTAACCACAGGGATTCCATGTGCCCTGTGTATGTAACTAATGCACCGAGGTCTGTTTTTTGTTTAAATAGCTGTGAAAAGCACTGTGTGTGTTTTACCCAGAGATATATTACACTTGATTAGGCAGCGCGCTGGAGCGCGAAGGCTACAAGAGGAGAGGGATGTGCTTAACCAGCGGCTGCAGCCCGGGCTCTGGTATCGGGAGGTCAAAGGAAAGATTAACTGTATCTGACTGCCGTGTCAAAACACTCAATTGGAGCATTTATAAACCCACAGAACTAGTTGTCTCAGTCGGCAGAGCAGATTTATTTCCCTCCGCATAGCTCCCACAAAGCAGCAAAGCAGGGTGTTTGCCAGGGCCACCGTTGCTTTTGGCTCCTTCCAAAGGGCAGGGAGAGCTGAAAATCCAGAGGGAAAGATGGCAGTTCTCAGGTGCCTCTGATTATGGGTGACCAACAGCCAGCTAGAGTTGAGGTCTGGAAGTGGCCTGCCTAAGCACTGTTTGGACAGAGAAATAAAAACTCCCATTTTCCTGCTCTTTGACAGGTGTAATGTACAATGGTAACTTCTTTTACACTCAAAACTCATGTGAAAAAATAATTCCACTTTTCACACATTAGGGATGTTTTTATTGTTCTATCAAATTTCAGAAATGCCATTCTGTGTTAAACAAGTTGAAGGCAACCCCTGAAGAGACATCCCCCAAAGGAGCCTTCCCATTATCAAACTCAGCATCCTCTCAGGACACTATGTCTTCAGTTCACAGTTAGGTTTGGAACTGTACATGCAGCTCATGGGGTGCAAGTGCAGTCCTGATCATTTCAGTACACATCTCCACTGAAACAGACTGAGCAATGCCTGGTGTGAGCAGCCACTGATAATCAGAATTTGGAAAATTGGAACCACCATATTTTTTAAAAAATAAAAACTAAAAACAAACAAAAACCAAAAAACCCCCCACACCACAGTTTCAGCTTTATGATATATGCATTTCTGAGGAAAAAGGCTTTGCTTCCCTTCTGCTCCTAAATTCAGAGGCTCTTTCTCAGCATCCAATCTCAATTCAATCCAACTGGCTGCCACCTCAAACTGCCCCCTTTTTAATGTCAAACTCTGTGACCACCAGGTGATGTTCATTGGCAGCTTATTCCTCTCTGTTTCACCTGTTTCCAGCATCACATGATCTCTAATATTTGAAGAAAATCAGCTGTTTGAAGGTTCCTTTTCTACATCCCAGTGCACAGCACAGACATGTCCATCTTACCCTGGCAGAAGACAGCAGACAGGGCTTCTCTGCTCAAATCACAGGAATGTTTCTGGGCCGAGACTGTCTGGATAAACCAGATGCTTCAGCACCCTGAGTTATGCTTCAGGGGTGCAATTTTGATTTTAAACTGCACTTAGCAACGTTCTGACTTGCAGATTTCACTTTTTAATTGTAAACACATTTTGTAGGTGCCAGAGAACATTTCAAAGCATTTCAGTGGAGTCCTTTACCTGCATAGCCTGGGGGCACATACACTGAAACAACAGCTGAAATGCAATTACTGGGGAATATTCTCAAGTGCATTTCCATAGGTAATTTGTTAGTCTGTTGGAACATGCAACATGATTTTTCTCCACTGCTTCATGCTGTACCTCGGGCTCCTTGGTTGAAGATTTCAATCCAAATTGCATAGTAACCATCACTGAAAAGGAACCCACATGATTGTCTTCTTCTCTGGGGGAGTGACCTGCCAGCATCTTTCCAGACCCAGCCCTTACCTATGATTTGACAAAAAAAATTCATCAGCCAGTCACATTGCAATGCTTGCTCCCATCCAAGCTGCTCATTGCCCAATCAGTTTGATGCATAAAGACATAAGAAGCCTAAAAGTATTTTTCCTTCAGCATCCTGTTTATTGATTTAGCAAAGAGCTGACACAGATGTACAGTTCTGGAGACAAGCTGTAATATAATCCTTTCATCTGCTGTCACTCAAAATTGCACAAGCCAGCTGCTGCCATAAGGGGAGGAGTGGCTACTCTGCTCATTTTGGGACTTGCAAACAACCCAGTCGTGAGCTTTGTCCTCATTAGGGAGGTACCCCCAGACTGACACTGCATCCACTCTGTGGTCACAGTACATCTAGTTACATGCCCAGATGACCCCCAAGTGTTGGGTACACACAGAGACATCCTTCTCTTCTCCTTGAAGGCAAAGATGAGGAAGCATGGAATGAACCAGTCCAGAAGATGTGATGTCTCTCTTGGGCTGCCCTCATTCCCCATTAATGGGCGCCTGGACCTTGAACCCAGGATGGAAACCAGTTGGGTCCCTGTCACCCACATCAGTGGTATATGAGAGGTTCAAAGCATGGGCTGGCTTCCAAGGGAAGGAGCTTGAGAGCACAGCATCCACCTTGTTCATCAGCCAGAATCATTACCACTGGTGAGATACCATTGGAAATGGTCTATTTTCAGAAAAAGGAGACAAAAATTAAGGAGACCAAGTTTGGGTCAGAGTGACAAGGAGCATAATCAGAAAAGAGCATAGATGAACTGCCTGTGAGTTCTACAGATAATTCAGGGCAAATTAAAGCATCTGAACTCCTACTGAGAGCCACTGATTTAGAATTATGAAGTTAACTTACAGCAATCATTTGCTATATGAAAGCAATTATGGATGGGTTAAAAGCTTCGGTTATTATGGATTCTGTATGGCTGCCACAGAGGGTTCAGTCTCCTGGGATGAAATTTTAGCCTTCATGAAAATCTACTATATCCTATATGCCAAATCTTGTTCACCCATCAGAAAGTCATTGAACATTATCCATTTTATTAAGCAATGCAAATGCAGACAGACAGGGAGAGGTAGATAGGGAACATCCTGCTCACCAATAAAACACACACACACACACAAATCACCATGGTTCACTTCCCAAAATAATCACACAGGCTCAAATGTGCAGCTGTGATGAATGGCAAATTTCCAAGTTTTAATGCATCAGAAAGCAGAACTACCATTTGAAGTGGTCATCTCTTGAAGGGAAGGGAAAAGTCAAAGGAAAGCCCGTGAGAAACCCTGCAAGTGTGGGGCTGACCCCAGGAATAGCCTGGTGGTGCCACAGGAAGGCCACCAGCCCTGATGACAGTGGGCTCCTCCATCTGCTGCTTTGCTGCCACTGGGGCAGAGCCTCAGCAGCTCATCCCATCCCATGGCAGCTCACAGCAGGGCTGCCCCTGGGAAACAGGGTGATGGCAGAAAGCAACAGCCTGGCTCCTGGATCATCTGCACTGGCAGCAGGGAAGGGGTCTCCTGGGGGCTGATGGCACAGCCCCACCTGGCAGGGACAATCCATGTCTCTCCTCCATGGCCCCCAGAGCCAGCAGCCTCCCAGCCACACTGCCTGCACCTAAGCCAGCCCTGGTCCTGCTGCAGGTTCACATAGCAACAGCACACAAATGGAGCTGACGAAACCACTTACCCAAACAATCTATTATACTGAGCCTCTTCCTTCTCTTTATTCTTAATTGAGCTTTATTTCTTGTTTGGTGTTTTCTGTGCAGTTAAACGAGTTGACAGACCTTTTGTTTCTGGAATGAAAATGAGATTTTGACTGCCATGTGCATGGCAATGAGCCGAGCCTGGGAGGGTTCCTCCATCAAGTGTCTTGCAGGGATGAGCAGGAAGGGAACAGGGGAAACCTGCCCCAGATCTGCTGCAAACCAAACACTCACACACATCATCTGTCAGGAGGTGTGACAGTGCGTGCATGTGGATTTCTCCTGCTGCAAAAGCTGTAAGAGCAGCAGGGGTACAAAGTGACAGCCAGCCTGGCCCCTGTGCCAGCTCCTCTGGAGGCAAGGAGCATCCCTGGTGCACCACCAGAATTGCTGGGCTAATAGAGCAGGGAGGAACTTGCTCCACAGGGGCCAGGAGCCTCACAAGAGGCTCAATTCAAGGCTCTGATGGCAAGCATGGATTCATAACCGATGTTAGTTGCTATAATAAATTAAATTTTATAGCCAGATGCAAAGGGTTATAATAACAGCACTGAACTCAGCAGCTCTGCAAAGGCCCTGAGAAGACCAAGCTTGCTGCATAATGCATGAAGGGAAACCCACAATATTGACAGCAAGAACCAACTGCTGGTTACAGAGAGGTTGAAGTCAAAGAGCCTCAGTGGATTCAACAGAGAATGTCCCCTAATGAGGAGACAGGGTGGCTCCTTCTCATTACCACCATTCTCCTCCACTCCATCTTTCCTGATGGGACCCCAAATCCTGCTCCTCTTTCTCCCCCATGAGGGCCAGCCTCCTGTCTTTTGGCAGGAGGGCTGCAAGCCTGCACACAGGGATCCCTAAAAGGTATTTCTACACCCTCCTCTGAATTTCATTAATGTGAGAAAACCTCTAACCATGCCATGCACAGCCAGCAGTGCTGCTGGGTAAGTGAGGCTGAGGGTCCTCATGATTTCCTCATGTCAGAGAAAGTCTGTGTATGGCAAAGCACAGCTCTGAGCATCACCCAAACAACCTTACAGCCTTCCTGCAGCCTCTAGACAACGTTGGTGCTGGTTCTCTGCAGGGGCTCCTGGCCCAAAGGGGGTAAGTAAGTGAAACACCAATCTTTGCTTTCCTAGAGATTCCCTATTAAGCTGGATTTGGATTCTGGATTTCTCTATTCTCACCTCAGAAGCTCCATTCAAAGAACTATCTTTCAGGGAAAAATCCCAAAGCTTGACATAAAAATTGATAAACCATCACTGGGAAGCTACAGGTCAACCAACTCAATCCTTCTCCCTTTCTGCTCATCTTTTCTATGAAAGTTTTCCATGCCATAGTCAACACAAGAAATTGCACCTACTTAGCACTATTGATCCAGCTTACTTCAGTAACAAACCATATTAAGTTAAAATCAATACCAGCCACTCTTAAACTGATTTAGGAGTGTCCACACAAAGGGCCTCACACCAATTTAGACAGATCTGTTTAGCAACCAATTTACTCAAAACATTCCATCGAGGGTCTGAGCTGTATTCTGAATGGCCCAGAGGCATTAATTCCAAGGGTTCAAAGGCATTAAATTCCCAAGTCTCATCAATGGCTCCCAAAGGACAGGACACAAAAGGTTAAGTGTCACTGACCAAAGTGCATCTCTCTTGGCAAAGCACACAGGTGTGCCTGGCTCCAAAAGCCATAGAACTTGAGAGAAATCCAAAGACCTCAAAGTCATTTTATTTTTGTAGCTCAAATTTTACATTTAAAAAAAAAAAAAAAAAAAAAAAAGTGACCAAACTGAAGGTTCTAGAAACAAATAGATCCAAAAGCTACATTTAACTTCTTTCCCTGAAATATTTACTCCATGAGATTTGTGCATTCCAGAGAGCTTTGCCCACTATAAATCCATCAGCATTGTGTTTCACTGTTAATTTGCAGCAACATCCAAGTGACTGAGGTTAGGAAATGTAACACAAGAGTTTGAGAGTGCTGTATATCACAGGAGCTTGCCTGTGTTTTGACACCTTTTTGCTGGTTTAATATCTAAGGGTCTGTACATGTGCAGAAGAGGTTTGGGGTGAGCAGTGAGGAGAGCAGCACCAATTTCATCAGACACCATGACATCATAACATCACAGGCAGCTCCGAGCTGGGCTATAAATCTCCTTAACTAGAAGGAGGTTAAAAAGGATTCTTACTTCAAAGGAGATGAAGCTTTAATGTCTGATCAAGTGCAAGCTCAGGGGTGTTTGCCAGACACCAGCTCCTGGACCCAGGGTGTCCCCCCAAGCAAACATTTGGTGTCACCCTTCCTGGCCAAGGGGAAGCAGCCCAGGTCCCACGGGGTCCTCTCCCCTACATTGCAGCCCCCAAAAACATGGCACATAAGCAGGGAGATCAACCAAGATGATCTTGGCCTTGAGTTTCAGAGGCTGATGATGGTAACAGGACATGGGTTGTCTCCAGAGCACCTGCACAGTGCTGCCAGGCCAGCAGCAGTAACCTTCTACCACACATTTCCACCCAGGGAGCCACACCTCTCTAGACTCTAACCCCTGTTAATTTATTTCCCCTCCTGTCTCCTTTCTCCCCATGCCTTCCCTGGAGCCTCAGGCATCATTTCCCATCCTTACTCATTACCTTGGGAGATCAGAATCAGCCAACCCACTAAAAACCTTCTGAAAGGCAGGAAAGGCCACACTTCATTGCTACTCATCCACCTACAAAACACACAAGTTCAGGCATCTTCTCACCCAAGCTACTTTTAAAGCTGCCATTCAGAAGTGGTTTGGGGTTTACGTTTTGGGTTGTGATTCTTCTTTGTGATATTCCAGTTAACTGAAAAAGGCTTTGAAATTGTTTTCCATGCTGTTTCCAGTTAATAACTTATTTCACAGAAAGATTCAAGAGTCCTACTTAGGCTACTGAATTAAACATAATGTTTTTGGAAACAGAATTAAGCCTTTTTCCTTTTTTAAAGAAAAAAGTTTGTTTATTCTACTTTAACATCTCAAGCACTTAAATTTATCCTCTGCTGTTTCATAAAAATTCTTTGGGTCTTTTGCCAAAGTAAAATAAGGTAGAAGTCTCACCTTCCATGCTTTGCTGTGGGTTACAGAGCATTCTTAAAGAAGGACAAAAACTGCTGAGGGCCTCCAGGCACTCAGGTCTCAGGGACCAGGGTTTGGTACTTCTATCCCAAGCTCCAGGACAAAAGAGTGCTCCACACACACCCCATCAGATCTCCATCCACAATAACTGCTTCAAGCACCAGCACAGAGCTCCAAAGCCTGTCCTTGCACTGGAAGCAAACACATTTGCCTTTCCTTGATTCTACCCCAAAGCTCTTATTCAGCCAGCAAAGCACTCGTGATCCCTCTCACTCCAGAGACTACAATGGAGTTGGAAGAGCTGGCATCTGTCATCAGGTTTAATACTCCAGCTGAAAGCCCAAGCCAAGGCTTTGTGAGCTGTAACGCGCGGTGACAAATTTCAGATCAAGGACACTGACCACGTGGCCGTGATTACCATCAGGGGTTTATTGGCAGGGAAAGCCAGCACACGGCTCACACAGCCATTTAGGGCTTTCTCTGATTCAGAGAAAGAAAGAAAATCCCATCTGGTAGGTGCCCTGCTGCAGGGAAATGCAGATTAAGGGGCTTCCTCTGGTGAGCAGCTACTTTCCAAATCAGCAAATCTAAACAAAAAAAAAACCCCACACCCTTATCAACACAACACCCACGTCTGTAGAATCTTCTGCCACTCTGAAGAGCATCCTCAGTGCCAAATGGCAATTCCAAATGCACTGATGATAGCAAGAGGATGACATTTAGTCTGGTCTTTTTTGTTTCAACATGTAAGTACATTTTCACAGTGCCAAGCACACTTTGCAACAGGAAGACTTAAAACACAATAGCAAAATATGCTGCATGCAGTAATAAGAAATTTATCTATTTTCAGTCTAATGAAATGCGTGTGACAAGGCTCCTACCACCCCACTGGACCCACTCTGGGATAATCTGGCATAGCCCAGTACAATCCACCCAGATCTCTCTGTTGCTGCTTTCCCCAGAGCCATGAGAGCAGCTGGAATGGGAGAAACCTGCAGTGCTCTAAAATGACACCTTCAAGTCCAGCATCTGAACTCCCTGCTAGCCTTCATCATATTTACAGCCAACCCTTAATTCAGTTGATTCTCAGAAAATGCCACAAGCCAAGTTGGTTTTTCATTACCCCAGCAAAAGTAATGACAAAAAAAGGAAAAAAACCAAACAAAAAACTAAAAAAACCCACCAAATCCTGAGGTTTTTGTTTCAAAAGCAGAGCTGAAGTGCCTATCAATCACATCCTTAGCCTCCTTTCTGCTTTCCATTTCTGCTGGGAGTTAGGTACATTTAAACTTTCTTGCAGCCCCCTTACAGCAAAGTGTCTCCCAGGGGCTCAGGCTCACCCTCCTGAAGTGGCAATCTGATGTTCCCAATGCTCTGCAGGGCATCCCTCACACCCAGCCTGTGAAACTGCACTTGCGCCTGGTCAGCCAGCCAGGATGAACTTTAAAGACAAAGACTAAGAGAAGAGACCCAGTCTGGTTAAGGAGGAAGGGGGGATAGACACCCAGTTCTGCCATGATTTGGCTGTGATTCAGGATGATGGTGCACAAGAGGCCACAGGAGAAGCAGAGGCTGTGCCACTGGTCACCGGTCCCTGCTCTGCCCTATGCTCACTCCTCAACTTGCTGGGCATCAAAGACCATAAGTGTTCACATCTGCCTTGAAATTCACACTGCAGAACGACCCAGCAGCCTTTCTCCTGCTCTCCACACGTGCATACCATGCAAGAGGGCTCCTGGCACCCAGGAGAAGTCTCTGTTAGCACCCTCAGGACTGAACCCCAGAGAGCTGCAACACTGAACACCTCGTGCCAGACCTTCCACATCTCTCCTGCACCTTGGTCATTTGCCAGCCCAGAGCCTGGGGACAAACCCAGCCTGTGGATCATCCGTGTCAGCACCCCACCATGGGCAGCTCAGGCCAAGCCTGGGGACAGGAATCACCCCAACCCTGGTGCTGTGTCCTTCCAGGGCCATGAGTCAGGAGCCACAGGCAGCAAGCAGCTCCAGGGCACTGCCCTTCTATTTGCAACACTGCCATTGATTCAGCACCAGAGGTTAAGAAAGTAGCTTTACCACATCCTGGCAGTGTGGGGATTTAAAAAAAAAAACCCAACAAACCAAACCAAAACATCAAACCCATTAACAAGGGTTTATTTAATCTAGGTTTAAAAAAAGCTCCAAGAGATACTCAGGCACCATGAAGTGCAGACTAACAGCATCATGTGCTGCTGGTCACCAAGTGTCAGGATGTGGAGTTGCCCACAGATATCAAGAGGCACTTAGACATAGAAACACAGACCCCAGCAGGCTGAGGACTTCATTTATACTCCCTGAGCTGTTTCCCTGCTCCTGGAGGTACCTCTGTGCCTCTAGAGCCAAGCATGGGAGTTGAATTCACAGCATATGATGTCTTCAGAGGAAAGGCCCAGAGGTTTGAGCACATCTGGGATGGGGCTTCAGCTCTGGCTCAGCAGCAGCCAGCAGCACCACGTCTCCATGGGCCAGGGGCACCTTTGGTTTCTCAACTTGCTTCTACAGCTGAAAGGAAACATCTTGCATTTCAGACAGACCACCAGGGGAAGCAGGGTTTCTCCAGCTGTCCTACCTCAAGACTAAATCGTGTCTTCTCTTTCCTTACCTTCAAAGCAATAAATGCAAGAGAGGATTTATTGCTTTTTAACAAGTGCCACAGAACATCCATTTCATTAATTTACATGGGAGAGGGGGGAAGGAGACACCAGTTCAATAAATTCTCCCAGGCTATTGCTTTGGAACAAACAACTCTGGATCTGGGTTGTGGATGTCACAGCAGAAGCTTTTATCCAAATGAGCATGGCTTTCTCAACAGGATGACTAAAATGCTTCAAGAAAATAAAATTAAAAAAAAAAAAAGGAAAAAAGAAAAGAAGAGGGTGGAGACAAAGAAGCTGCTTTCCACAAAAGGCAACACATCACTGACACATTGTTTGAACTCCCACTGGTGTATTAAAAAAATAAAAATAAAACCCCTCTGAACCACAGCTGCATCCTTAGCTTGCACTGTTGTGTTATTTTAGCTCAGAGGGAAAAAACGACATTTGCTAATGCCTTTTTCTTCTCTCTTCCCCCCCAAAACCCAGAGAGGAAAAACTGTTTGTTTTCCTTACGCCCAGTGTTTACTGTGTGGATGGTGCAGCTCTCTCCCTCGGGACTGGAGGGAAAGGGGAGAGTGTTAGGAGGGGTGGCTGTGGGAAGGGATCCTTCCCATCTGATTTACTGGTGAGGCTGGAGCAAATAAAAGGGATGGTCCTACCCCCACCCCAAGCACAGCAGGGCTGCAGATGTGAACAGTGAATACAAAATCCTGCCTCAGCCCACAGCATTTCTATGACAATAGAAAATAAATAGCACCATATTTGTTTATTTAGTTAACTTCTGAGGGATTAATTTTGTGCTACTGAAGAAGAAGAAACAGGGCTGAGATGAGGGTGACCAGGCAGCCCTGCAGACCCCAGTGGTGCCAACACCCACCCTCACCAAAGCTCAATGCTCCCCTGACTGTGTCATCCCAGGAAATTTTTAGGGAACGTGGTGTTGGCCCTTCACAGAGCCACCTGGAGAGGACCAGCAGAGGACTCACAGAGTGAAGTGCCCTGAGCCAAGGTGCAGGCAGCACTCCTCAGCCACTTCATGTACTCACAAGGAACCTGAGGTCCAGGAGTTGCTCTCAGCACTGCCACACTTCACAAGTGATGACAACCACAGCAGTGATCACACCTGCACAGCTGTGAGGCTGCATTGTTCAACAACTTGTCAGAGCACAGACTGGTTGGGTGGTACCTAACATCAGGTACTCAGTGCCCAGAGGCTCCCCGTGCATCACCACTGCAGAGAGGATGGCAGGGAAGGCTGGGCTGGGTTTGGGATACAGTCAGGATGGGGATGCAGGCTGGGATGGGGGTGCAACGGGTGCCTGACCACAACAGGATGGGAACCTCCCTTCCCCACACTAACAGCTGCACAGAGACACTGACAGACAGAGGCAGAAGGATGGAGCAGTGAAATGTCCATCAGGGTTACCCAGCTGGTGTGCAGCAGAGTCAAGACAAGAAATTTTATCTGCTGCCATTTTCTGTAATGCTGGTTTTCCATTAGATAATGGCATAAGGATGGGCACTTTAATTACACAGACTTCAAGCTTCCCAGTTTCCATTTTGCCTTTCCACTTCATATCACTTCTCTCTTACAGAAAGCAAACCACAGACAGACAAATACTAACGTGTGCAAACACATCCTTA
This sequence comes from Florisuga fusca, assembly GCA_038090715.1. Classification (NCBI taxonomy): domain Eukaryota; kingdom Metazoa; phylum Chordata; class Aves; order Apodiformes; family Trochilidae; genus Florisuga; species Florisuga fusca. Next base: position 6,296,022 of record JAAWXA010000024.1, read on the forward strand.
CCCCTGCCATCCAGAAGAGCATATCAAACAAACCTGACATCAGTAGCTCAAGCACATGCTGTTCTCCCTCCATGCTATTTTCAACGCATTTTATCAGGCACAAACCTTTCATTTGCACACCTATCTCCAAGATCCAAATCAAAGACTTCATCTTTCCTTCTGTCCAAAACAAAGAACAAACCACAGGGAATGTGGCTGCCCCCAGGCTGGAGGTGAGCAGACAGAATCACCAGTGCACTTCAGGTCCATCTGGGGTTTGTTTCAGGATTAGGACTCAAGGGGCAGAAAATAAATATCAGATTTACTGAAGGTACCTAAGGGTCAGGAGCAGCAGCAGGGCACTGGGGGACAGTCTCAAATAGCTCCCAGCAGTAACACACCAACCTGCTGGGAATGAACATTCCTGCAAAGCCCCATGAAACACACATTGGCATTTGAAACATTCTCTGTACTCTTGGACCTCTTGGAAATTATTGTGTTTCCTCCAACCTGACATAGCCTGCTCCATGGATTTTTGCATCATAGCCAGAAAACGAATGCTGTCTCAACCCATAGCTGAGGGATTTTCCATTCCCATTCAGGCCCCATTCCTCCTCCCCCAGGTCTGCATGGCTCGTGGGCACGGGCAGCCACTGTCCTCAGCAACCTCTAAAAGCAAATATTGAAGGTAGAGCTTGCAGGCCTTTGTTTAAACAGTTGGCAAATACACAAGTCTTATCAGAAAGTGTTCAGTTTGATCTGTTTTGCCATCAGATAAAAGCAAAAGCAGTATGTTATGCTAAAAAAGTGAACAAAAATATTTTATGCCCCAACAGTTACCTCCTCCATTTTATATTTACAGAAACAGAGAAATATTTTTATTTTTTTGTATTTTCTGATCACTTCTAGACTTGTTTTTAAAACCTTCCCACAAATACCAACATTTCTGCTGCTTCCAATTTCTACCATGCTCACCACTGCAGTACCTAAGCATCTCACAAATCTCAGTGAAGCTCAGGCACCCTAGGAGGTAAAACCATATTAATAACCCCATATCAGATCTGGATGGACCAAAGCAGTGAAGGAAGGAGGTCACCCTTTCCCACCCAGTGGAATTCCTCTCCAGTACAGTCTGATATGGGGAGCAGGGAGGTAAATGAGAGCTTTGGGGCTCCACACCTTCTCAGCAGCACATCAGGAGCACACAGCACAGTGAAGCAGCTCTGGGAGCTGACGGCAAAGCCAGTTCAACTGGAATATTGAGCCTAATTACACTGTAGATCCTCAATGAAATATTTGTACTCAAAGGGAGGGAATACCTAAGCCACCAGATCAGTTTTTCCAAGTTTAGGACAAGTTTTGAACCCCAAACTGCTGCATTTCCACCTTAAATTCAGTCTTATTGCTTTCTTTCCCCCAACAGCTTTTCCAGTGCTCTGATACGAATCCTACCACCACTCCCTCATAACTTTTCCTGGGGTGAGCTATACAGGATCTGCAAGATAACAAACTGGTGTTACAGCAATTTCACCAGCAAGGACTGGAACACAGACAGATGCATTTGGTCAGCTGCTATCACATACATCTATGGCACAGAGAGGAGGGGGATGCTCCAAGTCAGAGGCTGAACTTAACACCCATTCAGCTGTTCTACGATTCCTCTTAGCTATCAGCTGGGATTTGACCTTGTAAGCCACTTGAGCAAAGATAGGGAGCTCTAATACAACCTTCAAAGAGACATTATTACAAGGCTGCTTCTTATATCATGCAAAGATAATACTAGCATGTTTTTAAATTATACATTATAGAAAAAGGCAATGGGAAAATAAGGCTACTCATCTTTTCAGCAACAGAAATTCTGTCTTTTTACAGCAGCTTTGTCACAGAGTTTAAAGCTCACAGAACTACAGTTACTCTGCCCTTCTGACTCTCTCGAAAGACAATTTCCTATGTTATAAAACCACTTAAAATATAATGTCTGTTACCTTATTCCAGTCTTCTTAGGAGCTTCAGCTCATGACACACAACAGCAGATGAGCTCCAAAGCCTATCCACAAGCAGGAGAGCCTGGTCAGTGATGGCTTACAGGCAACATCTTCCACTTCTTAGGAACACACACTTGGATAAGGTCTCACCATACAGCAGCACAGAAAACCTCCTCCCCTGCCCCTTTACCTCTTATACACCAGGCTAACAACTTGTTTGCCACCATAAATAGGAGATTATCAGCTTCTCTTCCACCCACCACAGCCTTCCACCCTTCTTTCCTCGTTTGTTACAAATGAGATACATCCCAGCCAATTAGCTAATAATTAAACCCAACTTCCAGAGCTCAGAAGCTTTTAGGCCACAGGTTTGCTAAGCAAAAACCATACATCATTCCAGCCAGCTATCCCTGTTCCAGCTCAGCATCCATCTCTGTCCCCTTGGGGCTCTTCCTACAGCTCCAGGGAGATGCCTGAGGCAAGGAACTGTGATTTCTGGGATATCCCCATCCCTGCACCCACCTCACCTGCTGTTCTCCCTTTATCTCTCCTAGCTGCAACAGATAAACACCAACACAAGGAACCAGAGTCCTTGGTTCCCTGCCAAAGTTCCTTCCTCTCTGCAAATTGCCCAGAAGAATGTTTGTGACATCAGCCTTTGCCCTTGCTCTACCTCTTTACTTATTTTTCTTTTTTTCTCTCTCTCTCTTTTTTTTTTTTTTTCCAATCCTGCCCTGACTCTTTTAGTCCTTCCCCCCCTCCAGCCCAGCCTCCTTGCAGCTCCCTGATCCATCCCCCATCCATCTGCTGCCTTTGTGGGCTCTCCTCTTTCACAGGGCATGCAGTTTCCCTCACCTGCTTATTTGACATGCTCTAAGCCTCCTGTTTGCTAAACTTAGAGATTATTCTGCCAGCCAGGAAACCATGTGAGATTAGGGGTGAGACCCAAACTGAAAACAAAACTCTAGACAAAAGCATTCACAGAGGCTACAAAACTGCTCAGATTAACAGCAGGTGACAAAGAGGCTTTTACAGGCAGGCTGGTAGCACAGGCTCTGCCTTCCCTTAGCTGTCACTGCACAATCAATTTGCTCATCTCAGGTGCCAAGGAAAAAAAAATATAGAGTTTGATCCTAAGAGAAAACCCTACCAAAACTGGTCTTTGGCTAGGGCAGGACAGGTTGGGCTGGAAAAGCTAGAGCTGTTTAACCTAGCAGCAGCAACAAGGAGCTGAGCCCCCATCTTCTTCCTGCCATGAGGATGCTCATTTTTATTTCTCCCTGCAGAGCAACACATGGACCTCTCATGACTTTGATTAATTGCCTGTGGAAGAAAATAAGTACTTCCCTGTTCCTCCTCCAGAGCTTGGGTGGGACAGCAAGGAGGGCAACCAGGCTGCTGGGAGCTCAGCACTCACTGTGTGGGATGGGGAATTCACTGAAGATGTGACCACTTCAAGTTAAAAGCAGCATTTTAACAAGAAATGTGCCTCTGAGTCAGGATGCTCCAGGGATCAGTGGTGTACTGTCTTATCCACCAGTCTTGCTCAGGGACTTTCTTAAGGTCAGGATCTGGACTTAAAATTACTCAGCTGTGAACAGCATAAACACTCAGTCATGTTTGCTTGCTCGAGCTAAAGGTGAGTCACTCGTAATGACTTTCAGAGGGGAAATTATGTGAGTAATTTGAGAAAAAGGTATGAAAAATACAGAGAGAAAGACTTGAAATGCATTTAATAATCAGGAGCCCTGGCAGAATCATGATCCTCTGGCAGAACCACCCCCAGTGCTCACTATCATTTGATTGCGTCGCTCTGGAGCGTGCTAACCCCAACATGTTCTGCAAACACAAATTTGTGTCGCTCAGCCCTATCTGTGTTTAGAGACTGTCTTGGAGAACACATTAAACACTTCAGCTGCTAAAGTGAGTGTCAGCGCTGTCCCCAGAGCCTCTGAAGTCAATGATGTTGTTGGCCACATCACAGGAATACTCACATTAATCGCCCAGCTCTGTGCAAACCTTCCTTGTGATGCCGGAGCCACGGGTGTCAAAGTTGGTGTGTTGGCACATTTTCAGAGAGAGCTGGGCCTCGACTGGTCCCTACTGGGCTGCAAATGGAGGAGCAGGGTGGGGAGATCCCTGCCAAGCCTCCCCTACAGCCAGCACTTGCCTCTCCAGCCACCAGAGCCTCCCTGTTCGCTCCAGGCTCCTGTTGGCCACTGGACTTCCAGCCGGGACCATCAACGCGAGCAGCTGAGCCCTGCCCTGGCTGACAACCTCAGAGCAGGACCCAAACTGGAGAAACACCTGCTGCTGGGTTATCCCCCTGAGGCAGGGAGAACCCGTGTCTTTTTTAAGGAAAGTCCCTAAAACCCCTGTTCTTTTGCAGAGAAAGTGGCACATCCTCTGCCATGGGAGGAAAGTGCCCAGTTTACCCACAGCTCAGAGGATCCACAACAACTCCAGGAGAACACAAGGTTGCCAGGATCCAGGCCCAGGGCACTGGTATATATACAGTATAACTGTTCCTTTAGAAGGCTTGTTGTGATTATTAATGTGCATAAAAGCATCCTTCTGTCCCATTCCTTATTTCATACCTCAGGCCACATTCCGTGCCTGCTGGGCACAGGGATGTGCCATGCTTCCAGCAGGCACCCTGGGAAGTTTGACAAGGACAGCAAGTTCTTGGTTTCCTCAGCCACCATCCCCAGGTCAATGCGTTTGCAAGACAAACTGCTGTCAGCAGCTGTGGAGGCAGTCCCTGGGGATAACACTCGGGAAGTGCCAGAGTCCTCTCCTGGATGGCTACATGGAAGACAGGTTATAGATAACCTTGAGTGTGAGCAGAGATCTGCACCATCTCTGAGAGTGAAACAGGCACTTGGAGCAGTCAGGAGGCTGAGGGCAGATGAAGGCATTTGTCCCAATGAGTGGTGAAGCCTGGCCACCAAGTCTGGCTGCCACAAGCCCACGTGGCCAGGAGTCCTGTGTACTCCTCTAGTACGGCTCTGTTGGGATGCCATGGTGTGGTCTGGAGGGTTGCCCAAACCCTTGGAGAAGTTCAAGCATCAGCTCTGCACATCAAGCCTGGATCTTTGCTCTCAGGTTAGAAGTTCAGATTTACAGCATGTTAAAGCATTGCTGGGAGGCTGAGAGAAGGCTGAGCTGTGGGCACAAGTGTAGCAGAACATCTCTGCAGCCCCATGGGCAGAGCTGGCAGTGCCCCAGGCACAGGGCAGGCAGATGGGGGCACCCAATCCTGCCCTGCCCCACCACCCTGGGTATGGGGTGCTCATGGCCCAGCTGGGTGCTCCCATCCCAGCCACCAGCTTCTCCTCACTGCCCTTGTTCCTCTGCACCAGGAGGCTTTGCTAACTCTGCTGGACAGGAGGACTCCTGACATGGCTGTAATGTAATTTTGCATGTGTTAATTACATTTCTGGGCTTTGCTTAATATCAGTTATTATTCTGCTGAGGTCATAACCAGGAATGGGTGAAGCTGGTTCAGAGAAAACAGCCAAGCCCAATGCCTTTAATTTCCCCTCTCCTCCCAGCTGCCATGACCTTTGCCTATCATCAGAACCAAAACTGAAGTGAGCCCTCTCTTTCTCTCTCTCTGAAATACTCAGCTCTGAGTCAAATTCACGGAACAAGGGAACTGGTTCAGATGGCCACAAGCTGCTGTTTCAGTTCCACCTTCAAGCACTTCCAGCCCTCTCAACTCTTTTCTTTCCTCCTTTTAAAACCCAGCTGGGAGCACCCCAGTTAGAGGCCAGTTAGTGGAGGGGAAGCTCCAGGTTGCCCATGGCTCCTTCCAAAGCCCCTGTGATCCCAGAGAGCACCAGGGCAACAAGCAACAGATGTGTCCCACACTGTCCTGTCCAGACAGGGACTCCTTGTCATATAGGGGACAGATCCTCTCCATCACCACCTTGCTAGGAAACCAGCACCATGGTATGGCAATACTGGCTGGGTGGCTCCTGAGGCACAGGCTGGGCCTTTGGCATAGAGGGAGCCAATTTAGTGGCTTCATTAGCTCCCACAAAAGCCAACAGCTGGTACTTTATCCCTTGGAGAACAAAAAGTCCCACTCAAAGGAGTGTTCTGGACAGTCTCACTCGACTGCAGCACACCTGCTATTAGCCACCACCCTGACACTCTGCTTGGACATAAGGACAACCTATGAAGTTCCTGAGTGAGGGCTAATTGCATTGGCAGGAGCATTTTTTTCTGATCTCACTATGCTCCTGAACCACAGGTTTGTACTGGTATAGCAACCCTGGTGTAGCTACACCCATGCTCAATTCTCTGGAGCAGTTAAGCCAAGCCCCTGGGAAAAAGGTGATTATGGGTTCTCTGAGTCACCATCTGCCTTCTCCAGTTGTACTTACACCTAATACTGATCCATACTTTTGTTGAAAGCAGAACTTAAGCAGATGAACAAGTAGCTGAGAAGGCACTTTGAAGACTTTTTCATCAAAGGTGATTTCAAAATATCTTCCAACTTGGCATTCTTTACCATAAATACACCACCCAGGTTTCCAGGGGCCTTTGGGGTAAGAAGATCAGTGTTGTAAGGAAGCATCTCCTCTGCCAGAGTCTGATATTTGAGGAGCTCCTACTTGCAAAATAACCCAGGCACCTGTTGTTTGTTTTGGCAATCCTGAAATCTCCGTGTTCCCATGTACTCCACAAACACACACACTCTGGGAGAGCTCTTGCTCTTGGTACTGGAAGAGATAGTGTTATTTAAATAAAACAATCCTCAAGGTTTCTAAGTGGTTTAGCAAAGATTGCATGGAAAAATTACTGTGGGATTGTCAAATGGTTGAGACTCAGGCCTAAAGACCAAGAAAGTTGACTGTTCTTGTCTTCATTGGGAGGAAAGCATGTTAGCCACACCGAGCTGAAGATTTTTCTGAAAGACTGAAGATTTTTCTTCTTCTTAGCATTCCCTTGGGCCATAGTTCAAAGCCAGTAGGAGATGCATCCACACAACCTGCTGGCAAAAAAATAAAATCCAGATACAAAACAAGCTTTAAAACCACCCAGAGCTGGTGCTGGTACACATGTGGGCAGGCTGCAAGGGGTGTTGGTGAACAACCCTAGGTAAGACACAGGGACTCTTGGTAGTGCACTAGGGAGGAGGGACAATGTCTGCAATGAGGCTTTCTGTCCTCTGCCAGTAAGAAAACCAAACAAAAAAACCCACAGGTGTTAACTGCAAAGTTATGTTTGAAATAACAGCCTTAAAGTCCAGCTTGTTACCTGAAACATGTTTGTTTTGTTCAGTGTTTACATAAAAAAATTTCAGACACCCACGGCAGTTGTGATTACTCATCTTAACATTCAGCATTTCTCTCTATTTATCTCACAGTAGTTAACATAGGCAAGTCAGCCAGGCTTAGCAAATCTTTGCCCTTTTCTACATTATTGATCTGACATTTCCTCTGGAGTATTTCAACTGAGAATTAAATTAACGTCATATCTCTGGACACCACCTAGTTAAAACAGACCAGCTGCACAGACTGACACACCCTTTGTTTAGTCAATCACAATCTTCCTTTTATTAATTCATGAAACCTGGCTTTTATTTCTTAGAAGTGGAAGATGCCATTAGTAATGCTAATGAAAACTACCAGACTCATTACACCCAGTGCTCTCCAGACAACCCTGAAAGAGCTCTCTCTGTCCTACAGAGGCCTCGCTCTGCAAGCCCCAGGCATTAAGAACACATTGTTTGCTTTTCACTAGACATATTCCTGGGAGAAGATATGCCATTAACAGTGTCATGACCAGATGTACCAGTCCACTGCTGAATTTGGGGCATTGCCAGGGTTCCCCTGGAATGGCCCCGTACCAGTCCTGGCACCAAGAAGACAGCTTAGGAGTGAAAGGCATCTTCTCTGCTCCTTCCCTCTCTTCTCGAGTTCTCTTTTTAAGCTTAAACTATTAGGTTATTTCCACAGTTAAATATTCATTTTTCCCTTTTGCTTTTATCTGACAGAAACACCATTGAAGGAACAGCAGGAAAAACAAAAGCCTTCAAAAAGATTGTTTGGCCTGAGGAAGAGGTGTCCTCAGCATAGGCTCAACTGCCTTCCTGGATTTACAGGGCTTTCTTTGGTATTTAATAAAGATTGCTGTTTTGACAATAAAGAGAAACATCTGCTGCCTTGCAAGTGTTTGGCCTGCTTTAACAGCCTTTTTTTTCCACTCTTAAGTGAACAGTTTGGATTGATTAAGGCTGAAGCAAGGATTTTATACTTTGATATATCCCCAGCTTGTTGAAATCTTACCTGAAATCTTAAAAAATAAAACCTACCAAAACAAGATGCTACATTAAATGGAAGTCTGGAGGACACATGAAGGCGCAGAGACTTCAAAAAAGCATTTTCATGGCTCAAAACTGGATCTGAAGATCTTCATATTGCTCCAGCCACAAAGGAGGCCTTCAGATGGGATCTGCACAACTTGCTGCACTCAGCTTGAGACTTCACTCACACAAAGCTGCTGCAGCCAAGAGGTCTCCCAGTTTGTAACACACACACAAGCCTCATGAGGATTAAACTGGGGTAAAGATCTCCAGTCTTTGACTCTGGATGATCCACTCAGCTGAAGAGCAAAGCATCCAAGAGCTGCGTGCTGATGGATAATTTAGAGGTGTCATGGGAGGAACTGGAGGTGCTCCAATCTCTGCAGAACTAGGTCTTCAGAGTGAAACAAGATGAAGTTTCTGTTTGAGGAACGATAGTAAATACAGAATAAAGAAAACAAATCTAATCTGATGCATTTTATCACATATAAAGCTCTGAACAGGAATCAGCACAGACATGTTGGCTCCAAGCATAAAATACCTGGAGGTGAATAAAAATCCTTATGCCACATGTATTGCCCTGAGCTATTCCTCCATGGAATCCAAAAAAAAAAAAACTAGCTTCCTTTTACTTTTCATTTGCAAAAAGGAAAGCTGCAATAGAGGATGATAAATGTTAATGCTGGTAAATGCACTGAGCCGGGTAAAGCCACATGGTATCCAGGCAGATGATGGCTCCCTGTTAAAGCGTTTCAGTCATGCAGAGGAACCCCAGTGGAGCTCAGGCTTAGGGCAGGTTTGATGCTGGTACATGCTCCAGGTTGATACTCTGCATCCCACTGGGACTAGTTACAGGGCAAAGGATTAAGCAGACACAGTGTGTGCAGCCTCTGAGCTGCAGCCAGGGTCAGGCAGTCCTCATGCTGAAACTCACCACCTGAACAGCCCTCTTCAGGGACAGAACCTTCTCTGTTGCAGAGATAGGGAACTGATGTGCTGCACTTCCCCACGCAGCTGAGCTGATGCAGTTTAGCAATAATACACTTTGTTTCTGCTATCAAATAGAAAAACCCCTTGCTTCTATGCACTCAGAGCTTCCAGTTGTGTGAAAACCTGTGGTACGCTTTGTAACACGGGCAAAATGGGCACCAGGGGTTATGCTGGGAGCACTAAACTCTTTTCACTTGTAAGGTGAGCTGGTTACAGCTCAGGTCCCCAGGGGCATCCCCTCACACTGCCCAGCTGCAGCCACCTCCAGCCCTCTGTGAAAGCCCAGGCAGACCCAGGACCTGGCACATCCCACCCACCCACCACAGGCACCACCTCTACGTTTTGTTTCCCCTGGTGACTGCTCCTATGTTAGCACAGAAATGTAATGCAGTTCCCCCTCCTCCTGTAGTTTAATTGCTGAAATTATGTTGTAGGACTGGAGGACAAAAAACATGCAAACCAAACCCCTGGAGACATCATGACACACAACTACCATCCACTTCTCTTTGCAAAGAAATCAATCCAGGTCCACGACTGCACAGTTGGTTTACTCAGCCAAGGCAAGAGAGATGTTGAAGAAAATAATTGAAGAATAATATGATAAAACACAGTATTAGCACTTATTGCTTTTACAGATGGGCCTTTGAATGAGATGTGCTCAGTGTGCTGCACGTGCCCCACTTGCTGTCATTTTCTTGCTCAGATCAGATCTGCTGAACATTTGAGCCCTAATCTGTGCAATGTAACTTTATCTACAGCATTGGTATTTGTATGCTGATCTTCTGTAGTTAGATGTAGGCTTTGGCTCCCAGAGGGACCTCCTAACACATTTTGAAAGTGTCTGTTCCAAATAACTGCACAATAGTTTTTACATAGAGAAAAGGTTGTTTTCCATTTTAAAGATGATTTTTTAAACCAACCAATTTTTAGTACCCAACCCTGATGCATCTACCAACTCTGCTTTATTTTGAGCACCCTGATGAGGCCCTTTGGTCACTGCTATAAAAGCTGTTTGAGGCTTTCCATCCCACAGCCCATCCTGTGCAGCCAGGCCCCAGGCTGGAGGACATCAGGGTGAACTGAGCCAGGCTCTGTAGCCTGGCAGGCAGCACTCACATCAGCAGACTTCATGGTCAGGCCATAATTCACACACAGTTACAGGGACAGTCAAATTATGCAAAGTACAGGGTTGATCAGCAGCTGACATAAATCAGTGAGAGCCCACAGAACTCTTTCATACACCAGTTCTTTACACTGAAAACGCACCAAGTGTTACCTTGTTGGTTATTCTTGTTGGTTTTTTAATGTACTCAAAATGAAACAATCCACAGCAGAAGTATTACCCTAAAAGTGAAGAGCACCTGCTACTCCTATGGTCACAGTCTCCCTTTTTCTTTATCTTGGGCTTCTGACTCCTTAATCTGTTTTGGAATGCCATTTAATTAAGCATTTTCAGGGTTCACTCTGGGCCGTGGGATTATGCTGTAAGCAGGCAATGCTGGCCTGAAGTTGTGATAATTAAGGCCACGAAGGACAGCTTGGCACATTGTCTATTCAGGGAGCCAACAAAAATATGCCAGAGCTGGTACTAAGTATTTCCATGGTAGAAGCCTTCAGACTTATTAGGTGGGGTTTCCCCTAATCATACAAGGAATAGAGAAATTTTTTTAAAGTGCATTTTTAAATTAAATTTAAAAGGAAGTAAAAGACATTAGAAACATTCTTAACACTACCACAAGCTGCACAGGTTTGTAGCCATTTCGTAAGGGATCCCTGACCACTAGAAATAGGAGGGGCTGGCCAGAATATGGCACTGCAACCTTCTGCACCTCAGCTTCAAACCGGACCTCAACCTTTGGGCTTGCAGAAAGCTCTGGAAAGTCAAACCCTGCTGCTAACAGGAATTGGTGCAGATGCTGGGCGATCAGGGGACACACAGGTTTCTCCTTGTCACAGAGCAGCCTCTGAGCAAAGGCAGCAGCTCCCACAGCTGCAATTAAATGTAGACTTGCAGGACCCTAGTCCTTCTCCTCCTTCTCTGTGCACCTGAGCAAAACAAAAAAAGGTCTTAAATAAGAAATATTTTTCCTTTTTGTTTTCTACTGAGCAGGCCATAGAGTTGATGGCTTCAGAGCTGCAAAAGCAACATTGCTTCCCCAGCATCTCCTTGTTATATGCATCTCCTGAAACACTCTGGGTGTCAGACCCAGTCAGTGCCAGGTGACAGGCATTTTTTCTGTAATATTTGCTTTAACCCCAGTATTACTATCACCTGAGTGCTTTGATTTAAGCCACAGGGGATGTCACAAATTAGTGTTTACAAAACTTAACACGAGGGGGCTGTCAGTACTTGCTTGAAGACAAGGATACAGACAGTTGAGACCCCACTGGGGAGGTGGCAGCCTGCTCACATCAGCCAGGGTACAGAAGGATTCCAGACCCAAGGGCCATCTTGAGCAGAACTGACATTAATGGTGCCCAAAGTGCAGCTCGGAGGCAGAGTGGACTTAACATACACACCCTGGTTTGCTTTGCTATCATACACACCATACACACTGCTTTGCTTTGTTTATTAACACACAGTGCAAGAAGAAATTAAAACAGAGTGAAAGAGCCCAGCTCAGCTTGGTAACTGCTCCATCTGCTCAGCCCATCAGCAGTGTGCATCCTGATGTTGCCTATTAGATCCGTGAAGACACTTAAAACATCAGCATCTCTTGGCTAACCTTACTCATAAAATGGCAGCAGAGTTATGTGTTGCAGTGGAACAGATTCCAAGAGGGCTTGAATAAATTGTCTGCTGATTCAAGGAAAGTTACAAATTATTCTGTGAGCCAAGAATTCACTGATCGTACCTGTTGGTTGGGAGATTGTTTTCTAGCAGTTCCCTATCCAAGTGAAAGAAATCTGTTTTGCATTTGAGAAACCTGAAAAAATATATTTAATTGGTATGACTAATAAACAGTCGGGAGAAACACAAATTTTATAAAAAGCATCATATTAAAAATCCTTCCAAGCGGAAGTGCAGCAGAGATTTGTGTGCAGAGGAATGCAGAGTGTCCCTTAAAAACAAGGCTCTCCCAAGAGGCCCTTCAGCAAAGCAAGGTATTCCACATTCACCATTAATAAACAAAAACATGCCACTAAAACCACAGTAGCATTAACTCCCCAGAAATGAGAAGTTTCATACATGTGCAGACTCACAGCACCTTGGAGCCACCGATGTAGTGGAAGGTCCCATCAGAAATCTCTTCTCCAGCCTTTCATCATGATTCCTTGGGCCATTCAATGCAAATCACAGGCTGCAGAATTGCATCATCAGTACTGCTCTTTTTAATCAATTCAAGGTACTGATGTTTAAATATCTCCTGCACTAAGAAGCAATTGCTGTTTTTTGGGGTTTTTTTTAAGAAATCATTATAACATTCTCATAATTGCTTATCTCTCAGATGAAGATAACACAGACCTAGCTATTATTTCGAAAGACATTTCATACAGATAGCTTGGTCCCATCTGAAATACAGCAGAGATTCTCTCTAATTCAGGAACCTATTTATTGCTGACTGCATTGTGTGACAGCACAGTGGCCCTAGCTGTGCTCATAGCAGAGATATTTATACATTACAGTAAGACTTCATCTGCTGGGCCCTTGTTCAGCAAAATGTTGTAACAGATGATGAAGATCACACTTTTAAGTTATTGAAGCAGGCTGAGCTTCTCTGTGGTACCTTTGGGAAGCTGTTTCCCTCTAGATGTTCCTCCCCTTGTTTCTCCCAGCACCTCATTCCTGTCCCACCAGCCAGCTCAGCTCAGTGTGCTGGGTTCAAACCTCAGCATCACCTCCCACCAGCAGGCTCACCTCTCTAAGAGACAACCTCAGAAAAAACACCTGTGTGGAAGGTAAGGTCACATAATGCTGCTGGTGTCAACAGCAAACTCTATCTAGCTGGATTTTAAAGAGCAAATATGACCTTGGCTGGCAGTTGAGCATCTCTCTTGGTTCCTGATAAGTCAGAGCTTCCCCACCTAGCAAAGCCACACCAGCACAGCCACTTCTCTGGGAGTGCTCAGATATGAGTGGCCAGGACAGCACCCACAGATAAAGATTAAGGCCTTACTCTCACAGGGTCCCCTGGGAGCATCTCTCCTGTATTCACATCATTTTTCTTCCAGGTGCCTGACCTACCTGCCCCTCAGCCCAGCAGGGAGGGGATGCTGTTCCAGGGCTGCACCAGCCTCCCCAGAGAGTGTCCCCAGAGGATCTTACCTCTCCCACCTCCCCAAGGAGCAAGCTAACTCTGTACCAGTGCCTTTTGATGCAGTGTCTGCTCCAGCAAATGCATTCAGAGGCTGAGACTGGAATCCACATTTCAATCAACAATTAGAGACCCCAGGAGCCTACCAGGAGCCAGGATTACCCACCACTTCACAAGTAATTCATCAACCTTAGGCTAATGTGAGCTGAGATACAGATCTCCAGCTCTATAGTACACACTCCTCATGGCATGGACCCTGGCCATCCTTTCCTGCAAACAAGAACAGAGCTCAGCACAGCACCCAAGCACCAGGTTTGGAAACATGATGAACCCTCAAGAGCATCCATCTTTCATGTAGTACCTGTCACAGAGCTTCCAAAAATTAATGCCAGTGGAAAACCAGAGACATCTCTTAGGGCAAACTTACCTCCTGACATACTATTGGTAGTACTGGAGAATCCACCAGTGCTTGTGTTACTCCCGTGGTTAATTCTTTGCTTTTTAAAATGTACACCATTTTTTGCCTTGACAGAAAGTTATGCCAACAAATTAGACAAGCTAATCAGTGCCCTGACTTGCTACATAGCATCTAAGAACAGAAGAAAGAGATAAAATTCACAGATAACACAGGTTCTAGAAAGTTACAGATAAAAATACTCTGGAAACTAGGTTAAATTACCAGGAAGACAAAGCAGGAGGGTATGAATCAATAATTTACATTTCAGAACAGTTGCTCAGACATTTACAAGAGCTTTCAGAAGCTTGTCTCCCTCATTTCTCTCCAAACCATGACCCTGACAATAATCCCCAGCAATTTCCTCAGAACTAAGTAATTCTCACAACCACTTGAAATTTTGCTATAGAGGAACATAGTGAGCAAAGGGAAAGAGGGCAAGTATTGGAGAGAGGAGGGCAGCCAGGATCTCACCTGATTGCAATTGTTGCAATCAACACAATATAGTGATTTCCCACCATTTATAATTTAAATAAATTGCTAATGCAGTTCTACAGCTAAACAGTGTGCTTAATAACAAAAAGGCTCCCTGACGCCGTTAACACAGCTGGACTGCCAGCTCTCAAATGTCAGCTTTCTTCTCTGCATTGTGAAAGCTCTCCTGTTAATTTTGACATCTGTTTTTTAGTGAGATGTATTTCTTGCAGAGCAAATGCACACTGACAAATCTGGGGCCCTCTGTGTATTTGGGTAAATTGCAATCCATTATGAATATATATCTTCCTATAATGAAATGTTAGCTTTGCAGTTGTAAGGCAAGCTGTCCAAGTATCTGGTGGGAACATTTAATAACAACAATATTTTGCTGAGAACACAGCTACCTCATTTCAGTATTCCTAATACACTCTCCTGGATAAGTGTTTCCCCCTGATATATTACCAGTTTAACAGTACACAGGTGAAAGCAACTGGGTGATACTGAGATTAAAAACTGCCCTGGTTGCTTAGAGCCTCTCTGCAGCTGAAGCAGAGCATTGACATGTCTGCAGCAGTTCCCACTGGGATCTTGCTGACAGCAAACATCATGGATCAGGACAGCCCTAAGAGAATGCACAGCTCAATTACTGCATTCTGCACACCTCTGAGGGGCCTTTCAGGGCCTGACCACATCTCTGGAGGAGCTGAAGGCTGTGATGGGTGCACCGAGCGTGTTCTTCCCAGGGGGAAATAAGCAAGGCTGATGGAAAGTGTTCCCTGCACCTGCTTTCCAGCCCTGCAGAGAGTCCTCACTCTTTTAGCTTATAAACTTATTTTTCCTTCTCCATTTAGCCCAAAAGATTCTGGATGCAAAATTAGCAAATCCTGATGCAAATTACTACATCTGTCCCAGCAGGACAGAATTGCACACCATGTTCTGCTCCAGCACGTATTTGCAGTGCTATCCAACACGTATCAGACTCCTGATATTTATTTAAATCTAGAAGCAATTGGAACCTTGGCTTTCTCATCCCAAGCAGGTACCTCACCCAGCTCCTGAAAAAGTCCTGATCCCAGTTAAAAAGCAGTTTGCACCATCTGCTTATCCTGCCAAATCTATTATTATGCTATCTGTTTGTATTGTATTTTAAAGGGCCACTTCATAGAAGAGATGCAAAGCTCACATAGGAAAGACAACTGACATTGGGGATCTGCATCAGGCCCCTTAGTGAGTGGAAGAGAATTAATATTAATACTTAACTTTCCTATTTGAGCATGACATGCCCCCAGGCTTGCTGCTTGTCTTAGCAGAAGCACTATCTCCTGTTTAGGCATGACAATATTTGTCAAGTGTAATGCTCATTAGTCTGCTGTGTGGTCAGGCTAGCAGTGTATAAACACTCAGAGATCAGGTAGGGACTAAAGGTCTGCTCTTTGTGGTCAATTATAGCCATCAACATTAATGATGCCAGCATGGAGAGCTATGCAGGGAGAAGAGAGAGAAGTGCTTTTCCAAGGCTCGTCTTGACAATGTACCTCAGCTACAAGGAGCTGGCAATGAAAAATGTAGTGTGCACCTCCAACCCCTGCCTAACCCTCTCAGTGATTTATTTCAAGAATAGTCTAGTGGCTTTTTTTTTTTTTTTAAAATACCTGAATAAAATTCAAGCTTTCTAGCCTGAAGTGTATTCTTCAGAATTCACATTGCTGATGATACTTAAACCTGATGTTTAATCAAAGAGAGGAAAAGCAGCACAGGAGCTGATGGAAGTTATCCATCTCTGCCTTGCTTTTTGGCTCTGACTTTTCCTCCAAACTCTAAGATTTCCCAAGGATGACATTTTGACTCTATTTGTTTGGGAAGAGTTCTTAACCCGGTTCCTATGGGAACCGAGAAAAACAAAAAGGTTTATTTTCCTCCTTGAAAAAAACCTTTTTTAAAATTTATTTTTAACTTCACTAAGACAGGGCTACAGGTTTGCAGCTCTAGAAAAGAGAAGGGTAAAAATTTCACTTTGGTTCCTACAGAATCAGAAAGATTTGGCAATATTTAAAAATATCTACCAAAGCCAAACAAACAAACAAAAATAGCTATTGCAAAAAAAAAAAAAAAATTATATGGATAATCACCTTCAACTGGCAGCATCTCACTGCCACAGGAGAAGGACCACTTGTCAGCCCTCTGCTGCCAGCCCATTTCAGGGCAGAGCTTCAGTGAAAGCACCATCAATGAAAGCAGAAATAGCACGAGCTTTTGAAATCCTTATATAGTTCCCAAAGCCTGCAGGAGCACTATAAATACAAACGAGTGTGAGACAGCAATAGCCTGTCCTGAAATCCCAGTGAAATCTGGCACATGGGTAACTGTCTCAATGAAATCCATCCAGTAGAGAACTAGGTAAGCATGGATATTCCCAATTAAAAAAATAAAACAAAAAAAAAACCAAAACCAAAAAAACATGGTCCAGCTTTTCCCTAAGCACGAAAGTACTTAATGACATGCTCAATTTTACACACAACATAAAAACTTCTAGTTAATTTCAGGACAGGTTTAATGCTTTGCTGAACGAGGAGGGTGTTTGATCAGTCTCATCAGTTGTTTACCCTGGAACCATTGATTTCAGTGTAATTGGCATCCATCATCTTCACCAGTGCAGTGTAATAGAGCACTAATATTGGGGTCCTGTCTATATTCCCTTCATTTAATTGCATTCTTCAGCCTAAACAGAACCCTCCATGCAAAGTTATTTATGTGTTTCTCCATGGAGCAGACTGCACAGCAAACAGTAGCATTCAATATTTGATGCATTCTCTAAAAAAGAAAAATACATTTTCTGTAAGCGAGGTGTAGCTCAGTCAGTAATTCAGGCTCTCAGCATCCATGAAATCCTGCAATCCATTTATGCCTGCTTTGTAGAACTGACATTTGCTTGGTGGTCTAAAGCCTTTTATTTTTCTCTTTTCCTTTCCAGCATGTGCTCATGTACTTACCAGGGCACTTACAGTATTATTTAGGTTGCTGCCTGCGATATTTTCAAGCTACTAGAAGACAGTTTCTTCGACATTTTCATAATGTTTTGAAATGCTGATGAGGATTTAGCATTAAAATTAATGGCAGCCAGCCGTGGTCTTTCAGATGTGAAAGACTGTGCAGTATTTTCTGGGAAAAAGAAGGGGGGGGACAGAGTGGAAAAGAATGGAGATATAAATAGCCAGTCTTGCTTTTCTCCAGGCAGGATCCTTTTAATCATGTAAAATAGATTTTAAAGATTAAAGACTCTAGGCTCTGTTCTGCCTTTGCTCATGTCTCGTATCACCAATTTTTTTGTATATAATTTGAATGAAAAAGGACACACATGGTGTTTTCATTTGCATTACCCCAAACCGGAATTTCCCCTCGAAGAACATAGCTCCTCCCTCGTCTGTGGTGAGGGGAAAACCACCACACCTGGGTGGAACAACACAAAACAGAGGCAAAACCAATTCCAAATCATTACCCTACTTCTTGAACCTGGAACCTTGTTTTTCTGACATTCAATTTAGAGCTAGGTCTTACAAACTGAAAAGCAGACAGAAGAATGACTGGTCCAGCAGCTATATCTGTATATGTATGAGCTGCAGTCCCAGATTTCATCCAGACATCATCGTCCTGCTCATGGAAAAAAACTGCACTCATTGAAACAGGGGCATCAGCTCAGGGAAACCTGGCTGTACTAGGGGATGAGATCCCTCTGGCTTGGTAAGAAAGTTCAGTGATGCCAGGAGTGTTCTGCAACATTTCCTAAAGGTGAAGGGCAGAGAAGAAAGACCCAGCTCCACAGAGAAAAGGTAAATTGAAGTTCTGCAGGAGCAATAAGACCTATCAAAAGAGAGGGGAAATGCTAGGGGGACAGAGCAGGCCAAAGAACCAAAAGCCAGGGGCAGATTGGGCTGCCCCTGTGTATCAATACTCCTTTGACAGAGTTGAAACCAATTCAACCAATTCAGAGTTCCACCAATTGGCTTCCATCTTCCACACCTTGCATGAGAAACCCTGCTTTGCCACGTCACCCCCTCACCAAGGCACACAACACAGCAGGAGCTGCATCTCCAGACAGGTCAGTCTTCATTCTTAAATTTACTTTTTAATGACAATTGTAATCAATTCCTCTTACACATTAACTAAGCTGTCTTTTCTCTACCTTATGCTTTTCAAACTTGCAGCTATATTCCCACCTGGTTTCCTGTCATGACATTCTCCTGAAGCAAGAAGTCCCTCATCTCCTTTCATGATTCTGAGGCCAATAAAAATCAATGCTGAAACTTATTCATTTTATTAGTTGCATGAAGTTGCGCTTCTCAAATGAAGTACAGGATATCTGGATAATTCTCCTCGATTCCATTTATAACTACCCAGAACATTGTTTGTAACTTTGTTTCACATGCTAAAATGTCAATGACCTCATCAGCAAAGAGCACTGAGCCTTCCTTAAGGGACCAACAAAAGTCATCAGCTATGAGTAACTATTCTCACTGTTACATATTCTTCCATATTCATAAGCCAAATACTAGAAAAGAAACAAAGGACACTGTTCATCAGATACAAACAAATTTTTCTAATGACATTTGGGATTCACTTTGAAATCCTGGACAAAAATAAGACAGTTTTCTGGTTGGCTTCATCTCCTCAGGTTTAGAGTCCCATATCCCACACAACTACTCTGCCATGCATGTGGCCTATGGAAAAAGAGAGCAATACATAAGAGCAGAAAATCCAGCATTTGAATGTGAGAGGCTGTCTTCATTCTAAGCAGTGCCTTCTTGTTGGGATAGTATGGCTGGAGTGTAAATAAAAGCATGCAATGCTAGTACAAGAAAATAAAACCTGACTGTAACTGCAAGGAGAGACTTTGTCTTGACAGCCGTGGAGATGAAAGTTCACAAAGCGCGTACAGCGTGGGAAGCGTCAGCACAAACCTCCCCCACGTGCCTCCACTGTGTAACCAGGGGATAAGGGCACTGTGTTCCCACTCTCTGCCTGCTCTGCCTCTGCTGAAAAGGGCCACCAGTGGTTTCAGTTCATTCCAGGTGGTTTTGCACCACAGGCTCCGATCCACTTGGAGCTGACCCAACACGGCTGCCCTGGCTGCAGAGATAGCACACGTGCTTTGCTCCTTCCCAGCCTCCAGATCTGTTTCAAGGTCCTGACCCCAGTTTTTAAAGCCCTTAATAGGCAAGGGCCTAATGAACCTTGGAGACTGCTTCTTGCTCCACAACCCAAAGCAACAGCTGTGACTGCTCTGGGTGACCAGGGTGAAGCCTTCCTCACTCTCTTCACCCAAGCCTCCTGCCACCAGGGTCTCAGTCCTGACACAAGCAACATCCTCAGACTCCTCTGCAGCCCTGCCACAGCCCTCTTCACTACTGGCTGAAAATTAGCACAGGACAAAGAAAAGCTGTATTCTAGAAAAAGACATTTCTTCAGGTCTTCGCAGAAAACAGTCATGGTGACACCATGTTCCCAAGAGCAAAGGGAGAGGGACATCACTTAGAGAAAAGTAGAGTTGGGGGAGAGCTTGAGAGCTCAGAAGCTCAACCCTGTTGGGTGACAGCAAGAGGAACCCGGGGACCAGAGCCCTGAGGGGGCAGCTCTGCTGTCAGTACAACCACTCCACTTTGTGTCTGGCAGCACAGCCAGAGTCCTCCCTATATGACCTTTCCTGGCAAGTTTTGGGTGAGGCCAGAGAAGTGAAAGCAAAGGCAGCACTGTTTGTGGGGAATACTTATGCATGGTTAGGACAAACACAACATGCAGCTGGAAGAAGATATTCCCCGTTACTGGTGCATTAATGCTCCCTGGTTTACTTATCAGCCTCTTCTCACTCTTCCACATGCAGCCTGCGCTTTTTCTGCTATACAACTATGAATAGAAATGCAGAATTAGCCTGCACTTCAGCACTGGTTTGAAAGCTTGTCTGTAACTTTCCAACCTCCTTGCTGCACACTATTTCATACTTTAATATCAACTTTAAAATAGATTAGAGGCTGATGAGCTGAACCAAATCCAGCTCATTACTCCTACAGCACCAGCACTGCTCTCCCCCTGTTGCCTCTCTTCTCTTTATCCATCCTCCCTTTGCTTCTGTGCTCACCACCTGCACTGTGTCCTTCAGTGTCAGGGTAAAGCACCTGCTCAGCCATGGAAAGTGCATCAAGCAAGCACCTACACATTCCAGTAACTCAAACACAGCAGGTGCTGAAGCCCTTTTCTTGGCAAGCAACTCATCCCACAGATCCTAACCTTTGAACCTCAGATGGTCACATTGGGACCTTTTTGCTCTGTTTTGTGCAGGTTCACTCAAAAGAAGCAGCAGTAATTACTTCAGCCACACCTATACTGGAAATGCCTGTGCTATGATCTGCAGTTCATGCTCACAAAGAAAACAAAAGCTGTAAAGAAATAAGCATCCATTCACTTTGAACTTTGGTATCTGGTCTCTTCTGCAGCAGGGACCTGATTCTTTGAAGCACTGAGCTCCTACAGCCCCTGAGGGACTTGTGTCTCTCCTCCCACATGCAAATCTAAATCAGAAGTCACTCTATTGAGGCCAAGTCAATTATGTAGGTGTAAACAAAGTGACAGAGGACTCATGGACGTCAGAGACTGGAACAAGTGCCCTTTCATTTTCCACATGGTGATTTTGCATTTTCAGTCACTTGGTTTTGCACAGCTTCAAGACCACGTGTGCAGCTGTGATGCCATAGGACAGGAGGGCTGATATTTAGGAGAAATCACACACTTAGATCAATGCACACTGCAGGTATTCAGCTGGAACTGAATGTGTTGGAAGCGAGGTAAACCCCAGGGGGCTTGTTCACTAATCAATAAACACAAGGAATGTGTGCCACTGAGTTATTGCTGCAGTGTTAATTGTAGCTATACAGGATTGCTTTTTTCCATTGGTTAAGAAACAGACACCTTCAAAAGCTATGGCTTTTACCAGACATACTCTGAAAAAATACCTTTCTACTCACCTCCCTGATACCTTTTCAACTTTAGGAAACTGTATAACCTTATTAGAAGCTCCCAATGCCACCTCGTGAAGGAGAAAGGAAAGCTCCTAGTGCTTCAGTCCCCTGGCTTACCAAAAGTGACATTTAAGCAGTCACCTGGGGAAAAATCCCAATGGGAGCACTGACAAGGCTTCCGATTTGAAAAAGGTCAGAGCTTCAATTCTTGCTCTGAATAGATGATACTGACCTTAAAAACCTTCCTATCTTAGTTCCCCTCCTTCATAAGCATATGATGGAGCAGCCAGCTCCATCTGACCCAGGAGGAGATGCAGGGCACCACTGATCTGCAGAACTTTTTTATTCCTCATTTCCCTCTTGACAAATTACAGGCAAATCAACTCCTGTGTAAGTAGGTGCTCAGGAGTATCAGCAGCACAGGCACCAGTGCAGGACCACCAGGCTGCAGTGGGGAAGAGAGTTGCCTCTCTCCAAGATAACTATCCTGAAAAGAGGTGTCAAAACCACAGCCACACTCAAACCCCAGGTGGACAGGGGGTGAACAGACCATTCTATGTAAGCGTGCTAGAAAAAGGGGAAACAGCAAAGACTAACTCTAACCAAGGCAGTTCAGAGGAGGAATTGTCATTTATCAGCTATAATTCAGCCTCTGGAAGAGCCTATAGAGACACTACGGAAACTAGTCTTATCCAGCTGAAGTTAGCTTTGTGAAACCTTACTGCACTGAAGACCTCTCCTAACTCACCATTTATGTAGAGAAACAAATGTCAGGCATATGAAGAAATAGTATTTCCACTCTGCAGACAGCAACTAAACTTCTGCTATGACCCTGAGCACAAGGTCAGGCAAGGATCTCAGGGCAGAAGTCAAACCCAGATTCATGAAGGTTCAGGACCTCAACTGCAAATTCATCCTTTTTCCTGCCATGCTCCTTAGCCTGAACTCTTAAGTATCCAGTGCTACACATGCTAACTCCTCAAATTTACTAAGGATTGTCATCCTGGCACCAGGTCAAAATAAAACCAGTACCATGCCAGATGATGAGATAGCTCCTTCCTCTTCATCAGTACAACAATCAGGCTGACCCTCCACACAGGCTTCAGAAGAGCAGATTTCTGACTGAGTCATTCCATGGGATGGAACAGGACAGCCCACAGTGGTAATCCCAAATGCTGCAGTATGCTAGAAAATCAGTCCTTAACTGCTGCAGCCACAAAAATACAATAAACATGCCCTGTGTTTCCCATTTTTAGTCACTTTTCAATGCAGTGCTGCCATTTGTCAGTCTTACTTGTCCCTTGCAAGTTCCATCTGGAACAGATGAATTGCTGATGCTTTTTAGGACCATTGGCAGATGAGTACAATAGGAACATCACTCAGATATTGATGACTAATGCACACAGAACATTTCCAAAATCTGGGTTGCCATCACTGTTAAACAAAGTATACTAAATTAACATTCACACAGGAGAGGAGATCATTTTGAATTATTCAGCATTTAAATGAACCTGTGGAACCACTGCAAAACTCAGCTGAAACCAAAAACTGGCCATGGTTCTCGTGAAAGTTTCATAGACCATCATAAGCCCAACTCAGGTTTCAGGTTGGCAGCAAAACCTGGAATATCTCACAGGGTTTGGGATTTCATTATAGAAATTCCTAGCAGTAACTAGGAGAGCTTCTCCTGGGTCAGTCTTACAGACCTCTAGCTACCTGTCCTCGCTTTAAAGTATTGTTGCCTTGCTCTAAAAGTAACATGCATTATTTGCAATGCACAACCAACGTATTTCAAAGCTCAAATGGATTAGATCAGCTTCCTAATGGGAAAGTTCCTAGGCAGTTTTCCCTCTAGGACTTGAAGTAATCTGCTTGAATATGGCACAGCCAGGGCTAACCTGCAGAAATAGAAAAAGCTTGAAACAGCTGAAGAAGGCACTGCCACAAGAACTGGAAGCAAAGAAAAAAGAACCTGAGTTAGATTAAAAGAAAACAACGACCAACACATCTAAGAGCAAGACAATGGAGCTAACAGCCTGACTAATAAAACAAATGGAAGAGCCCTCTGTCTGGAGCAGGATTAAACAGATGAGTCACGAAGGAGTTCTGGTGCTGTCATCTCTGACTCAACCTTATACTGAAGTCCAGATACAAAATGATCTGACTTGATGGAGAATTAATGCAGTCAGAGGGAGCAGTCAGCACTTCCAACTCCTGTTCCCAGCTCTCAGAGCCATTTGAGAACTCCTACACAAGTCATCCATCCACTTGCAAAATTAGAAGTAAATTTTTTCCTGCCACGTGTGCTCTTCAACTTCTTATTATAATAGCAACACTTATGAATGCAAGAGCAGAACATAGGTCATTACAAGTCTGAGGTAGAGTGCTGCTACCTTTGTGACCTAAGTAAGAGTCTAAACATCTGCTGCTTTAGACACTTTGTGAAGATGGATATTTTAATTCACTTAGAAATTGTCTTGAATAGTTTATTCTTCTCAGGTTACAGTTTGTTCCTGAGGTACAAGTAGAGCAGATGTATCTCCAGCTGTGCATTTAATGGTATTAAGCAGCAACACCCTTAGAGCACCTTTCCATAAGGATTTCAATCATCTTTACTTAGGTTAAACTTGCTGACTTGCAGTGTACTTTTTGCAATGCCATCAAACAATTAAAAACCCCAGATACTGACTCTTACTTCATAGGTAAATATCCATCATTCTTCTTCAAACAGCAATATCACCTCCATGCTCTTGGTTATCACAAATGTCAAAATGCAAACAGGGTGGATATATTTTAACAACCTTGCCAGACACACACTGTTTGAAAGCTCCTTTCCAGCAGACTAAACCCACATTCATGAAATTAGTGAGGGGGGGAGAAGGGAGAACAGGAAATGTTCTTGAAAGTAGGAGAATAATAGACTGTTTTTATACATCTCATGGATTTCTGTTTCCTCAGATTAGGGAGCAGTGCCTTCAACATTACTAACATGTGGCAACCACAGGGTAACCACAGTGTGTAAATCTGTCCTGCAGAAGGAAGCTACAATGCAGCAGAGTTTGCTTTAGCTGCTAGAAAAGGATTTTTAAAAAATAATTTAAAAAAAACATCACCAAAAAACAACAAAAAACCCCAACCCTTTTTAGTACTGGTTGCAGCTGGGGGTGGAGGGGAAGAGAGCTGAAATACACTTGTACTGACAGCTGAAAACAGAAATATCTGAGCATTTGTGGGTGGGGAAATCAAACAGGTTCCAGCATCTTGCCAATGCTCATGCTCCAGATTTGTTCTCATTGAAGAAAAGCAAAGCAATCGATCCGAAAGGGAAAGGCTTGAGGTGGTCTTAAACAAGATAAATACATTTAATAACAGCAGTTCATCATAGCAGGTTCAGAGATGCACACATTTGCATGCAGAAAGTACACAAGAACTGCAGGAAAGCTGTGTGGCTCAAATTACCCTATTGTTGGGAGATCATAGTTGGTTTTTCTGCTCGCCTTCAATATTCCCATCAGGACTGCAGCTCCCTTGCTTTGTTCCCCAGGCAGCCCAGCATTTAACAGATGTCCAAAGTAAATCACAATCATTTGGTAGGTTGGGGGAATAGAAGCTAAATAGAAAAATCACAGTCTAATAAAACAATCAAAAAAAGTACCAGCACATTATGGGCCATTTTAAAATAAATTAGGGTATCTTTTAAATCTCTACACAACAGCGTGTGCTTTAAATCAAAAGACTGTATGTTGCTGACTTCCCCTTGAGCAACCCAAGTGACAGGGCTCTCTGAGGTGCAGTAATAGGATATAAGTGAAGAAGAGGGTATTATTTTACCCATGCTGTGATAATCTGAATGCATCACTGCCCAGCATCATAAACAGTGGAGTGAGAAGTGTGAGCAGCACTTTCAAAATGCTCCATGCATTTGGGGATTGATTGTAGGAGAGGGCAGGGAACCAGGTCTCCAATGACAGGTAATGTAAACAATTAAAACTAAAACCAGAAACAACATAATATTGTTAAAAGCCTAGATAACAGGAAAGCTATAAAAGCTTGCCTTTCACCTCTCTGGGAAGGAAAGCAAAGCAGATGTCAAGAAGTAACACTGCAAGCAGACAGTGCAGTTCTTAATAATCAGCAGTATTTTAAACATCTTCTTGAGGTTCTGCACTGAGATATTGTAATTAAGGAAATAAATCTAGGCTTACCAGTTACTGTCTGTCTGGAGCAGGGAGAGAGATGATACTGTAGGATCTCTCCCATGGAGTAATGCATCAGGAAATGAAAAAACTAAAAAAGTTGTTATAGACAACAGCAGACACACCTTAGGTCACACAGTTTTCCTTCTCTTTTCCAGCCACCCAGAAGGGTTTTCTTCATCTCCTCCTTCCCCCAGAAGCAAGCCCTGGGGTACAGTCACTGTCCCACAGCTGCCATGGGGATGGCCAGCCCTGGGACAGGGCTCAGCCACCTCAGCCTGGTATCCCACCACCCCTATAGGGAGAGGGTACAGTGGACAGAAGAGGCTTCATATTTAAATTACATCAGGAAGAGGAAATGAAGCCTTTAAAATGCTCCTTTCACAGATTGGGGTGAGCAATGCAGCCAGGTGAGAGCAAGATTTTTTTAAAGGAAGACTTAGCACAGTTGTATGTTGTGCCTGAACTAATAAGGGCAAGCAAGTTAATTTTAAAGCATGAAGACAAATAAAAAGATCACTGCAGTAATTATTTTAAGGGCTCTTTTAACATTCTTTTCCATGTTAACTGTGCAAATGTTAACGCCACACAAAGTGAGGAACCCACAGATGTTTCCCTTTCTAGAAAAAGATTGTAACACACAGATTTGTTTCCCAGGAGATAAAACTCTATCTGCTTACTTACCTCCATCTTCCACAGCCCACCTAAATCTGTGCAGACGCTGCCCAAAGAGAGCACACAGCTCCCTCCTCCTCTTCTTGGTTTGCAAAAACATTGTGTGTTGGCTCACAGACACCTGGGGCCATGGAGGATGAGAATCACCAAACAGAATGCACACAGGAGGTAGGTCTGTTCCTCTGCACCAAGTCTGAAAACAAAAAGGTGGCCAATGATAATCACACACAACAGTTTTTTAAACTTGATTTTACCCACTGAGAAATCACTTCCAAATGTCCTAAGAAAGGCACCAACAGCACATTACCCTATGTGGTCCCTGCTTTCTCCATCATGACCCTTTTCCCCTCCTCATTTTAACCACAGTAAAATGATCCAGTGCTGCAGGCTTACAATTATTTGCAGGTCATTCCTATTTAATTTTTTTCTTTCCTTTTTCTTATGCCTTCCACAAAGCAGGCAGGTGACACTACAGAGAATTTATACAACAGCAGGACCCAAAGAAGAATCCAGGTAGAACTTTAGGGGAATTGAAAAAAAAACAAAACCTAATAGGCTGATCTGTGAGTTGCTCCCAAATTACTAAGAGTGATTGGATCTGAGAAACATAATAGCTTTGTACACCAAGCCAGTCCTCCTTTGACTCCAGATGCAAAATTACCATTTTTCTGCTGAAAGGGTGATTTCATGCCATAACTTGCATGACTAAGGTTTTTAGAGAAGACTTTTGTTTAGATAAGGACAAGAGATGCCCTGAGGCTTGTATTGTAATGTTATATGGATATGTAGATAGAGAAAGAAATTTTTTGTTGAGCTGAGGGAGTGGTGTGATTTTTATCTGCATGATTACTTACTGACAGACACTGGGAACAGCAAGATTCTTCCTGACCTTTTTTCACCCTGCCTGGTTGCAAACTTAACAGCCAGCCTGCCTTTGCAACACCTGGGTATTGCTGGCAGCCAAAGCTGCAGCTGGTTTCTGTGTGCCCACTCTCCTTTGGCCAGACACTCTGCTGTCTTTGAAATGGAGCTCTTGTCCACATGAAATCCAATATACAGCTCCAGGGAAAAAGAAATGTGGAGCTGAAACAGTCCCAGAGGCAAATGGTCAGCAAAACAGCTTTTTCTGTGTGGGTATTTTTTTGCATCCCCTGAGATTTGCCCTCCACTAGCATTGCTAAATCAGCTTGCACTTGCAGTGGTTTTGATTCACTTTCAATGTCCAGATAGAGTAATCAGCATTACAATGCAGCCTGCAGAGCTCTGGGTACAGCTCTGGGATGCTCACCACTGTGCATGCCACTGCTCTGCCCTGGTCACTGCTTCCACCACCCGTGTATCCCTGCACCAATGCATGGCAAAGAGCACGCTGATAGGAAGAGGTGCTGCAGGGCTATGGTTAACTGTCCCACAATACTTAAGCAATGTTTCTGGAAGCTTCATTATTTGTCTTGTCTGAGGCTATTCACTAGTCTTGAGACAGTAGATAATCTCAGTTTGGATTACTGGACAGCTGTAAAACTATCAAGAGAAAAATTACATTCTCGGCAATTTCTGAACTCAAGAGCAAGCAAGAGATCAGATGGGTTTGCTTCAACAGTCTCTAAAATAGATTCACTAGAAGGATTGCTAATCACAACAGCTATGAAGCCTTTTTATCCACTGACCTCAAACCAATTCAAAAAATTAAAAGTTGTTCCTATTTTACAGACCAGAAAGGACAAAGTAAATGGCGTGCAAGGCATGACATACAGCTCCAGCTTCTGGCTGAGGAAAGATTCAGTAAAACAGCAGAAGAAGACCCTGATCTAATCCCTCTTCTGTAACCCGGTGCTGCCAGCACTGGAGCTGGGGGACAGACCCAGGGCTGCTGTAGTTTGGTCACAGCAAATGGGGGGTCTCCAAGTTTGCAGCTCCAGAGACAGCCCCTGCCCCCCTTTGATATCCCAAATCAGAACCTTGAGTTGATCTTTACACATAAGCATCATCTCAGTCCCCACCAACTGATTCTCCAGCAGGAATATAAAGACAAACACTCAGGTGCAACAGTGAAGCTGGGCCATGAACAAGTTGTGCAAACAGTACAGCATCTCACAATATTGACTGTCATTTTGTGTGATAAATAATTGCATGGAATACTTTGGTTTTTCCATCCACCTAAGCCTCAAAAGACAAATATAAGCTTTCTTCTAGCCAGAAAAACAAGTGATTGCACACAAACACAACTACTGTAGTTTGAGACATATTTCAACAGTACCATTAAAACACACACCTGGTAGTTGGCCAAAAATTTGTGCCCTATTAATTCAAGTAAACAGGGGAAGGGTGTAGAAAAAGAAATGTGAAAATAAGTATCCACTTGAAATATACACTAACTCTAGAAGCATCAAAACATTAAAGAAATGTTTTCCGTCAGGTTTCATTGCTAAAAACATTTGAAGAATCCTCTCTCAGCAGAAGCTGTCTGTTTAAAAGGTTTCAAAATTTTTTTTCTCCTGCTTTTGCTTTTAAACTGTCCATGATACAGCACAGTGTCACAGAGGCACTGCTTTAAGGGGATTGAATCCCCTGTTGCTTTAAGCTTAAAGATTGTTCACACTTTCAGCCTTATCCTGATTCAGCTACAGGAAGGGAAATAATCTTTGATTTTACTCCACATTTCAAAATACCAAACCCATCCAAGCCAGAACTGCTTGTGTACAGGGCAAAGTCTTTGTTTTGACTGGCATCCAGGAGGAATTATGACATACTATCATCAAAGCAAACTCTGCAGATTATGGGGTAAGCATAACAAGTTTTCTCAGTTTTCCAAGTTCTCTCATCATAAAATATCTTTGTAATTAAAGAGGCAAAACATATAGGAGTTATAACACTGGAACCAATGTAAATTTAAGAAAGTCACTACCATCCACACTGGTAATATTTCCTGAACATATGAAAAGCTCATGCAATTTTATTATGCATACACTTCTAAGTTCTGATTTTGTGGACATGTATAAACATGATTATTTAACACTTACATCCACACCACAGACATGGAAGTGCACAAATGCACTGTTCTGTAGTGGAAGACTGCATTTCCCTTGCACATTTCTGTATATGAACATTTCTGTATATGAACTAATCTCTCTTAAGTTTCATTTTAGCATTAAATCCCATACTTGTGCCTTTGAAAAAGGGACAGTTCTGAAGCCTCAAAAAGCATGATAACATAAAACAAGGAAAGGTTCATTTAGCCCTACCATTGCACGGAAGACTTTGGGCTGATTTTTTGAGAGATGTTTCCTCAGGAAAAAAGATGTCTATGTAGTTATTAAACACTGATAGTAAAAGAGTAGAAATATTCCTGTAAGCTTCCTTAAAAATTTGGAAGATGCAACAAACCAATCTGAATCAGACATTACAGAAGAAATACTGGCCACACACACCAAAATGGAGGTCTTTGCCAAAGTCAGCTTCTCCTTCCACAGGATATCTTGAGAAGATGACCAGGGCAGCCAGATACTGTCACAAGCTCCCAATGAATAATGTAATAAGTAAGGACAAAGAGTTAAGATTTGTAGCCAAAATACAAATCAGAAATTCCATATTTTCAGACGTCTGCTTTTCATCAACTTTGACCTCAGTTGCTTTCTTATCTCTCGAGCATTTGCTTTTCATAATCTCATTGTTCTAACAAAGCTCTTTGAAAGTCCTCTAATCGACGTGTATTTGTAAAAGCCATCCAGCCCTTTGTCGAAGCTTCTATTCTAATCCAGTATCTTTAATTTTCAGAGAAGCTGATTCCTCAGTGGTGCAGAAGCATCAAGATGAAGGATCAGTGAACTCAAGGTCAATAAGTCAGGCATTTCTTTTGACCACTATTTGTTCTTGACAAGCAAGCTGCTCACAAATCCCTTTTGCAAGTTTAAGGCTCTGTGTAGCCTGCAGAGACAAAATTAGAATATAAACATCTACTCACTAGAGAAAACAAGGGAGATATTGTCACTGTAAAGAAGGAGACATCTAAACCATACCCCCCCCTGCATTAATTCCATTACTGTGCACAGGCAAGCTGACACTTATACCAGCGAGTAAACTGCAGTTATCTAGTCAAATGATCATTTAATGTTCTTTATTTTACTTTCTCTACAGAAAATTGATTTCTTGCTATTTATGTGCAGGGTATTTCATTGTGCTGTGATTATAAACTAAACTGAATGCATCTCCACTGGAGATGCAATGTGTGTTTTACAATCCTTCCAGTTTGTACAATGCAGGATGTGTTTTTTAATTGACAGTCTCTTTCTTTGAGTAGGATGCATGCTTGTTTGTTTACCAGAAGGTCTGAAAGAGCCAGGCTGGACTCCAGTCTTTAGACAAGCTACTGTGCGAGACAGAAAGAAATACCCCCAGTTATGATGTTTACTATGTAAACGACAAAACTGCCTGCAGCCCATTAAACTTCACCAAGGCTTTGCAGACATTTGAAGTTTAACGTGTAAGGACAGTTCCTAGAGCAGGTTCTGAGTCATCATTGTCACTCATGTTACACCAGGTGTCTTTTCTGTTCTGTTGTATGATAGAGCACCTGGAGGCCAGCAGCCAAGCAGGGGATACAAAGGCAAGAGGGTTTCCAGACCAGCACCTCTGGAGACAGCCAAGGTTGCACATCAGGAGCTCTCTGGCTGAAACCCACATCTCCAGATCCTTCCCCCCAGACTTTCAATTATCCCAGAACATCTGCATGACTCTTCCTGTGCACAGAAATGGTTTGGGGTGACAAGAGAGGGAATGCTACAGCAAACAGTGCTGGAGCTGATGAGAAAGCACAGCATGGCCAAGCTCTGCAGCCAGCCAGCCAAGCCTGGGGGGTCACAAAAGCCCCACACTGGGGTCCTGGCCCCAACACAGGCACCAGGACACGCGGCTCCTGCTGCTGCTAAAGAGCACCAGGAGGAGCGTCCATAGCGCAAGGGTCAGCACACAGTTTTGGGGGGGATTTTCAGTTTTTTTGTGCAAACTACTTGATTGATCTTTGAGGAAAAGAAGGGATCCCCTGCTTGAGGAAGTGCAAACTTTCCAGCTCTCCTCAAGTACTATATAATGTAATTGTTTTAACCATCCCCAGGGTTATGGGGGACATCTTGGCACAGGTTTTGAAACATGTTCAACATCCTGTGATTTTTTTTTCCCCCTTCATATCTCAGTATGTAAAACTGCATTGCTTTGGAAATAGATGTGTGAAAAATCAACCAGGGACCTTTGTAAACTATTAAAAACCTAACATAACATTACAGGTTTACCACCAGCAGTTATAAAGAGGCTCTGTATGAAACCATGGGAAATATTCCACACAACACAAGGATTTTGACAGAGAATATTTTGAATAATCTTGCAACTCGTTACCTAAAAAAGCAGTCACTTTCACAAATACATAGCTCTAAATATTACTGTGCTGCTGATGTTTTACTATCCTCTCTTGGTGAAACTATCTCAGGTAGAGATATTTGTTTGAATGGAGGGATTGGGCTTCATTGTAAATATCAGTTGTTAAAAGACAAACAAAGGAAAATGTAGGGGGTTTGTTTCCACCCACTCTTAACTGCCTGTTTTCCTGGGCTGTGGTAGCATTCATCACTTCAGATAGGAAGAAATGCCTTTCTCCTGCTGCCTGCTTGCATTGCATGTGTGCAGCAGGGAGCAGGCAGGAGGAAGCCCCTGTCCCAGGCAGCTTCCCCTCCCAGCATGGAAAGTCTAAGGCCACCCAGCGCATGAGAATAAGGCAGGGAAGAGAATCCAGCAGGAATTCATATTCCTGCCTCCTCCTTCAGCACCTGGACATCTTACCCAGCTGTGGTCACTGCTCTCCAAACACTGTCCTGCCCACTGTACCCTGCTCTCTCTTCTCCATGCTTGCTACAGGTACAGGACACTGGACAAAGAGCAATTCCTATGCCAGCATCTTACTATCATTTACAAAAGCACAAAGATCAGTTTGGATTCCAACCCTCTAGTATCATGATGACTAAAAGACCTTCTCTACCTGACCCCACTGAAGATCTGAAGGCATTCTTTTGTCCATCTTGCTCCTGGATGCACAGCAGATCCTGTAGCAGAGATGCTACTGACCCAATCACCTCTAATATCCCTCAGACAGCCCTGAAATGCTTGAGGAAAAAGGGATCTTGGCAGCTGAAAAGTTGGCAGAACTCCCCCTCCCCATCACTCCCAGCTACAAGAAGTTTTCTTGGCTGGCCATACAGAACACTCATGAAGTCTGCAGTGAATAGCATGGAAGAGGGGTCAGTAAAAACACAAGAGTCACTACATCAGCACAAGTGATGTGTCTAAAATAAAAAGTTCCCTTTGCCTACAATAAAAAGTTCATCACAGCTTAACTCAACAGGGACAAATCTACATTTGAAAGAATGAAAAGGGAATAAACTCCTCATAATCCAGTCCTGAAAAACCTTGCAAATACCTCCCAGTTGCCCAGACTGAAGTGTTATGACACCTTTGCAGGGCACATTTAATCAGCAGCATGACCTGACCTGTTCTACAGCCTTTTATGTACACTTCCCAGCCCTAACCTGTGCTGCAGCATTGCAAGAACTTACTCTACCATTGCAGCACACTTCTCCATTGCAGGAGAAGAATATCCCATGTGGAATGGACCATTAGATCTCTCTGAGCTCCAAGCAGCACGAGCTAACACCCACCACCTCAGCCACGCTCCTCTTCTGATTAGAAAAGCAACACACCAGCACTCTAAATAATGCCTTTCAAATTCTCACATATGCCTTTTTAATGGATCCTCCCTAAAACAACAGCAGCTTCTAGAAAGAGGCTTTGTGGGTTAGATGTGTTTCCCAGAATCCTCAAAGGCAAAGAGCTGAAGAGGGGCTATGCCAGACAAGCACATTAAGCTCTGCAAGAATCTGTGCGTGCACTTTATTTTGCAGACAAGTCATTAGCAGAGCTATTTTCCAGCCAGAGTAAGAGGAAAATCCAAGAGTTGTAAAGCTGAACTTGCAGGGCCTGATTCTCTGCTGATTTGGAGAATTCTAGTGAAAATTTCAGCTAAGCATGCATAAAACAATGCTACATGAGAGCCAGCCTCACACCAAAAACACCAGGACCTTGTCCATAAGCTTCAAAAGGCCAACAGGACATGACATACCATAGTATTCAGTGACCATGATAGTGGAGCTATTCCCAGGAGAGGTCCAACTGCAAGTGAGACCTATGGGGAGTTGTGAGAAAGTGTTCTATCAGGCTCTGTTTGTCTTAAGGAGAAACCCTCCCATCTCTCTCAGCCTATAGCTCCATCTCTCCCAGGTTTGTGAAGGAGCTCACATCACTGATGACACTGAGCTCATGTAAGTGCCAGTTATTTTGGAGTCTCTCCAGAGGGAAATATTTTGACAGTCATATTCTGTTCATTATTCTTCCAAGAGAGGAAATACACATGTTGTTATCTAAAGGAATAGAGTCAGCCCACCGTGCTTTTGCCTGGCTGGCTTACTTATCTTGATGAATACTGGCTGAGACCAGGACTTAGTGCCATTAGATGTGTCTAAAACATGAAGCTGTCATTACCATGTCAGCACCAAGGATTGTTTCCAACCGTGATAATGGTGGGGCCACATTTTGAACAAAGACAGATTTCAGTCTGCAATGGCCTACCACACCAGCTGCTTCCCATTACAGCCCAGACCTTTCCCTCATGATTATGAGCTTCACCATTATTTTTTTTTTTTAATTGGAAACCAGAAATATTCTCCCCATCTATGACTCACATTGGACCTAGCAAACCGTTACCTCATGGCTGGGAGCTGACAGAACTGAAGTCTGCAACAGTTCAAAGATCTATTTGATCCAAAGCCTAAAGAACTCTTGGTTAAATGAAGAGCTCCAGGCTGCAACCTGCCCTGCTGCACAGATTCCATGTCTGGGTCCCCCCATTGCTGCCAAATCCCTGCACAGAGGTAATGAAACACAGTGGTGCTACAGGAACAAATCTTCTCTGTGACATCTTTTTCACACGGGTCTTGAAGGCACAGGTTAGCTCTAAAGTAAGTATTTTTGTACTAAAAATGAGACAAAAAGAATTCAAATACATTCTGATCTGGCCCAGCCCAACATTTAGCAAAATACTTCCCTGTCCCACACAGCACTTCAGTACATGGCTTCATTTATCACAGGGAAGCAAATTTTTATGTGCTTTGGACTGTTGAACTGGCAAAAATTACACCAACTGCTATATATTTATATATAATTATTTATAGACAACTGTTAAAAATATATCTATAGCTGGCCTTAATCTCAGGTTTTAAGCATTTTCAGTGAGTCTGTAGAAATTACATAGCCCTGCAAACAAGCATAATTACATACATCATTCAAGTTGCTTTCCATTTTTCCTAGTAGAGCTCCCTTCCTGCAAGGCAGCAACCTGTGCTTTACTCCCCTAAGCCAGCACCTGAAGCTGTGTTGTGTTTCTGTTCTCATCAGACTGAGTGCAGAAGATTTCACATAAATATAGATTTACAACTTGCTGCTTGAAAATATGCAATGTCAAGTGTCCCACTGAGTTTTATTGAGTGAGCTGTGGCAATATCTACTACCCAGCGCTGTATGATAATTTCAGACTTTAATCCTGCCTAATCCTGTTCTACAGGTTTTATTTTTCCTCTCTGTCCTCTTTACCTGGTAAGCGTGGCATCTAAACACACATTATCTTACTTATACTGGAAATCAGGATTCACTGCACAGCTCAAATTTAGGACTTCTGATGACCACAGGCCTTGTCCAGACCAACAGTGCCTTGTGTTGTCACAAATCCTCTCAAAAATTGCCTCTAACCACCTAGATTTGATGTCACTGAAAGCTCCCCACATTTTGCTCAGTTTACATTTCTGTTGGTGGCATCTCCTATTTATGCTACATTGTCAAGCAAATTGTTTGCAGCTATTCAGATTAACAATACAAAGATTTCAGAAGCAGCAGAAATCAAGTGCCTTTTCATATGATTTTTTTTTTACCCTCTAGCAAAGCATCAAGAGTTAACTTACTGGCCCTAAAATAAAAGCAGTTACAAAAAAGTAAATAATTTCCTAGTAAATATATCCAGCATTAGAATAAATTTGTTGAATCATCTCACTGTCTCTACAGGGTTAACACTAGGTGGAAGCCTACCTTTTGCTTGGATAGGAACTGACAGTTTTAGAGCAGGCTGGGCATCCTCCTCCCCCTTGGAAGTGCCACCACAGAGGCCACAAGCTTGTTGGAATTCTCTAATTGCCAACTTTAACATTTTTAAATGTTTTCCTTCTACAAAGCTGGCAATCACACCTGTATTGCTCCTGAACTGGGGAGAAGCAAACCCACAATGAGCACAAGAGTTAAAGGGGAGACAATTACACAGTCCTATGAGGAACTTCCAGGGGAGCATGTACTACATACAGCTGATATCCCAATCTCTAGAAAAGCAAT
Source organism: Florisuga fusca (assembly GCA_038090715.1). Lineage (NCBI taxonomy): Eukaryota > Metazoa > Chordata > Aves > Apodiformes > Trochilidae > Florisuga > Florisuga fusca. Next base: position 6,331,831 of record JAAWXA010000024.1, read on the forward strand.
AGGGTCCCTGAAAACAGTTTTGAGCACTGCAAAGTGATAACAAACTTCAGAGACTGCAAGGGAATAATCTGAAAACCTAGATATGTATCTTAAAGCTCTCTTCCAGGCAAGTATAATTAAATAGCCAAAGACAAAAAACCACAGAGAACCACCTCCTTGTTCAGAATATGGCAATTTATGTTCCCAAGTGGGCAGCAGTAAGAAAGGTATCTTCAAGGACCAACCAGAAATTTTCAAACGGAAATACCCATGTCAGTATTTGGGAAGAGTCCCCTAAGCAACAAGGTTACCAGTCCAAGATTTCAAACTTTCCAAGAAGTCCATAAGACAACTTGAATCCAACCTCCCCCGTGAAGGACAAGATCTGATACTTCTCTTCTTTTGGCTCTGAGAACCACAGTGCTTCAGAAACTTTCCATGAAGGTCAAAGGGTTCAAGAGATAGTTACTGATAGTGGTTTTGGAGCACCCAGCTAAGAATCTACCCCTAGGGAACACAAAATGGTCCTCACACCTTCCAAGATGTATTTGGAGTGAACAACAGCAGAGGAAGGATGGCTCACTGTCCTTGCTGCTACCTGGGACAGGGAAGTCAAGAGTTTGTTTCTCCAGCCTGCTACAAGTCATGCTTCCTCCTTCTGCTTTGATAGTTCATCTGTGCAGTTAGAGAGATTGTACTAATGGCAATCCTTTCCCTTCCAGACTATTTAATCAGCTACTGCAAACTTCCCAAGCCCATAGAGGCCTCCAACTAGAAGTGATACATTACCTGATGGATCAGAACAGAATGGATGTTACCATGAGAGCAGCTGTGGATCTCTTTGACAGGGGCTGAGTGTGGTTAATATGCTCCAAAATGATTCCACTATGACATGTTGTCACTACTCAACAACAAATACAGATATATGTTTTTTCATGCCTTGAACTTTTTTCATTTGACAAAGAACTTCAGCTGAGAATTTTGGAAGGTTGCTACACTACTCTTACTTTGTTCAAGCATCCCCTGTGACAACCATATCCTGGAGTACATTATAGTTTAAAAATACAGCAGCAAGATAAGCAGTGGCAGGAAGATAGAGGAATTCAGAACTTTGAGACTTGGAAGATATTTCTAATCTCTTCTGAAGATACAAGACAAAGTGGATAGGGCAGATAAGCACAAGGAGGCTGTTACAAATAGAAGAGGCTGGAAAGAGAGAAAGAAGAGGGGGAGCTTCTCACACCAGAAAGAGAGCTTGATAGCAGAATGAGAGAGAGGTCACAGCAAGACAAGTATAGCAAGAAAGCAGAGCTCCAGATATTGTCTAGAAGACAAGTCAAGGCAAGTCTATGGCTATGCTTTGCTTTGTTCTTATTTTTGGCTTTCCTCATACCTTCAAAAGAAGAGATTATCAGATAAGAATTGATGGGACACCATTAACACAGAAGGGTTTTCCAGCTCTATTGTGTGCATGACATTCCTTCCCCTGTGGTCTCCAGAGATCTTACATCTGGGGATGTAATTTAGAAAGCACGCACACAGCAGAACCACATAGTGATGCTGCCTTTGTTTAGGAATTTGATCAAAGGTGCAATTTAAAGTGGGTGTTTAATAGCCTCATAGTGTTTCTTCACCATGGGATTGTCCAGCCCAGCCTGTAACACACACTTCTGTGCTATCAACAGGTGCTGGGAAGCATGCCAATGGCCAACGTTCATCTCACAAAAAGCTTCTGACTTGCCTGCTGGTGTCCATCCACCCTAGGGTAAAGGAATTCTAGACCTTCACTGCTATAAGGCAGGAGATTCAGTCTCCTCAGCTAAAGAACAATAATTGGTACCAGATGCTGATTTCCTGAGGGCTAATGCTACGAGGAGATAATATAATGGAAGCAAAGAATGGAAGTCTGTATCATAGCAAGGGATGTAAATGGGAAGGGTGGTTTCCACTGCAGCAGGCAGAAGTGCCATACTTCCAAAGGTCAGAAGAACCTGCATAAGCAACATGTGAAAAGACTGTTGGTGTGCAACTGTTGGAAAAAGAAGAATCAGCAACCATAGAGCTATATAACAGTATCACCAGTAGTGCTGCCAAGGTGAAAGAAGACCTGATGCTGTTAGCTTGCTGAATACGTATTAAGATACCAGCAGAAGAGATAGGGGCTGAAACAGGAGGGAACTGTTGTTCTAAGATTTCAAGTGCTCTTTTCCAGGAACCTACCATTTTCTTGCTTCTCTGTACTTCCTTTCCATCCCCATTCACGCTGAACAGTCTCCAACAGTACCATTTCCCAAGTTGTCAGCCACATTCACTCAATTTTCACTATTTATGCCTTGCCTCAAAATTCTTCCAAATTGCTCAACCGTGAAGAAACTCAAGCCCTTACTTTGCCACATGAGCTCAGGCACAGTACTGAAAAAATTGCTCAGCACCCACTTTCTTGCAGAGTTTCTCTAATTGACACATGCATGATACCCAGCTGCTCAGCACACTTCCTGCACTCAACAGCCCACACCTCGAGCTGCTTCCTTCCCAGCAGGAGGCCAAGCAGAGGACATGGGAGAAAGCAGAAGCTATGGCATAGCTTAAGCTCGGGAGCATGGGTAGAAGCTCAGAACACTGCAGAGATAAAGGTGTCAGAGGTAGAAGCAAGTGACAGCAGGGATGTAGGGAAGATGGGAAAGCCAAGAACACAGCAAAGGAAAAATCCTTGGGAATATGAAAAGGCTGCTGAGATTGCTGCAGTGAAGGAGCACAAGAGAGATTGGTCAAAATCCCATTGCTCGTGCAACAGCTCGTCTCTTATCATTTAATATTCAGTGCTATTTTATAGCAGCAGGATATCCCTGACTCTTCCTCTGCTTTGGAATGTAAATAGCAGCTGTCTCTGTATTTTGTTGGTGCAGAGGCATGCTGTAGGCATGCTCTGTCTGTGCTATCAGCAGGGCCTCTCAGGAGAAAGCCTGACTTGTTAATCTTGACAGGGCTTAGGAGAGAGATCAGATTTGAACAGTTCAGCAGCAACAAGACTTGGATAATTCTAGACATACAGGGAAGAGCTTTAAGTACCTAAGGAACCCTCTTGGTGGTGATACTCAGCCGCTTATGGACATAGGCAGGAGCCATGAGGATTATCCAAGAGGATTTAGGTGCCTAAATTCTTCCTCAAGTTCCTCCTTAGGCACCTATTCCTTTCTGTAAATCCAGTACTCAAGAAAAAAATTACTCTTCTTTCTTTTCCCTATCAACAGAGTAATGTTTTAAAATACCTGACTATCTCAATAAATCCAGGCATCCTGGAACCTCATGTGCTCTTCACATTCTCATGGGTGACTTCTGTACAGCAGGGCAATGTCTCACAGAAACAGGCAACAGGGCAAGAAATAAACAACTACAGCAGAACTCAAAAATACAAGGGAAAAAACAAAACAAAAACCAAACACTGATCTACTTCTGTCCTAGTGAAGTAAATCATCATTGCTACTGACTCTGGGTTTTCGAATTGACCACAAGCACACAACTGATGTTTAGAGGCCCACTCACAATTTCTTCCTTTTTGCTGTGATTTGGCCCCAAGAATCCCTCACAGGAAATCTTTTCCAACATCTCTGTTCTATTAGAAAGTAGAAATATTAAGACCCTTTGCTAGGAACCTGAGGACACCTGCAGCTTGTTTCAATGTAGATCCCCTTAATAATAATAATAATAATAATTAAAAAAAAAAAAAAAAAA